>CM053406.1:34377283-34394135 GCA_028644305.1 Xerus rutilus
ACCCAATCAGGACTGAATAAGAAAAGAAGCAGGAAATCTGAGCAGAACTATAATGAGTAAGGAGATTGACTCAGTACTGAAAAGTCTCAAAATTCAAGAAAAGCCCAGGATGTAAGGATTTCAGTGCTGAATTCTGCCAAACATTTAAAAACAAACTCTTACCAATCCTTCTCACACTCTTTCAAAAAACTGAAGGAATAACTGAAGGTAATACTTCCAAATTCTTTTAGAAGACCAGTATCAACCTGATATCAAAGCCAGACAAAGACACTACAAGAAAATTGTAGGCCAGTTCTCTGATGAGCACAGATGAAAAATTGTCAACACTGTCAAACTGAATTTAAGATCACATTAAAAAGCTCATTCAACATGATCAAGTGGTATTCATTCCACACAAGCAAGAATGGTTCAATATACACAAATCAATAATTGTGATACACAATTTTAACAGGGATGGATTCATGGCTGAAGGAATAAGTTTAACAAAATGGGGAGTAAAACCCACAGGATCAGAAGCATTTGTCAGAATTCAGCATTAGTTTATGTTAAAAACCTAAACAAAACAACAAAACAAGTGTAGGAGAAATTTACCTCCACATAATAAAGGCTATATATGACAAGCTCACAGCTAACATATTGAATGGTGAAAAGTTGAAAGCTTGTTTTCTAAAATTAGGGACAAGATGAGAATGCCCACTCTTGACACTTCTTTTCAAAATAGTACTAAAAGTCTTCCAGAAAAATTAGGCAAGGAAAAGAGATAGAGTATATCTATATAGGAAAGAAAGAAGTGAAATCATCTCTGTAATATCTGCTTTTTGTTGCTCTGACAAAATACCTGAGAAAAATCAACTTAAGTGAGGAAAGATTTATTTTGACTCATGGATCCAGAGGTTTCAGTCCATAGTTGCTTGGCTCCATTGCTGTGGGCTTGTGATGATGGAGCCAAGCTGCTAATAACCTCTTGGCAGCCAGGAAGCAGGGTGCAGGGAGGGCTGGGAACAAGATAGAGTCCCTAAGGGCTCACCTTCAAGGGGCCACTCCTTTCAACTAGGTCTCACCTCCTACATTTTTCAGCACCTCCTAAAAGTTCCATCAGCCACAAATCCATCCATGAATTAACACACTGATGAGATCAAAGTACCCATGATCCAATCACATCCCTGAATCACACCCCACCTGTGTACTTTGTTGCATTCAGGACCAAGCCTTCAACATGTAAGCCTTTGGGGGGATATTCCAGATCAAACTATAATACTGTATTTCCTGATAACCCAACCTAATAGATGGAAAATCCTAAAGATGCCACAAAAAACCTGTTAAAGCTGATAAATAAATTCAGTGTAGTTGTAGGTTGCAAAATCAACACAGAAAAATCAGTAGCATTTCTAAACACTAACAACTTATCTGAAGAAGAGATTAAGAAAAATTTCATGTGTAATAACATCAGTAAAAAATAAAAATATTCAGGAGTAAATTTAGCCAAGAAAGTGCAAGAAGCTGTACATTGAAAACTAACACATTGCTGAAAAAAATAAGGAAGATGCGAATAAATGGAAAGATATTCATATTCATGGACTGGAAGAATTAACAGTTTAAAAATGTCCATTACGATCCCAAAGCAATCAACAAATTCAATGAGATTCCTATCAAAATTCTAATGCCATTCTTTTTTTTTTTTTTTGCAAAAATAGACAAAATAATCCTAAAATTTATATGAAACCAGAAAACTCCCCTATTAGGAAAAGTGATCTTAAGCAAAAAGAACAAAGCTGAAGGCATCACATTATCAGGTTTCAAGAGGCATTATAAAGCTATTATAATTAAAACAGCATGTTACTGGCATAAAAACAGACACATTGACCAGAACAGGATGCAAAGTCCAGAAATAAACCCCAGTATTTATGGTCAATTGATTTCTGACAAAGGTACCAAGAATGCACCTTAGGGAAAAAGCAAAAAACAAAAACACAAAAACAAAAAAACTCTCAGTCTCTTCAATAAACAGTGCAAAGAGAATTGAATACCCATATGCAGAAAAATGAAACTTGAGTCTTATCTCACTCACACCATATTTGAAAACCAAGTCTAAGTGGATTTGAGACTTCAGTGTAAGACCTGGAACTGTAATGTTAGTAGAAGAAAAGGGGAAAATCTCTACAACATCACTCTGGGCAATAATTTCTTAGAACAATGAAAGCACAGGTAACAAATGCAAAAATAGACAGATGGAACTGCGTCAAAATAAAAAGCTTCTGCTCAGCAAAGGAAGAGAGAATCCAGAAGCTGAGAGAAAACATTTGTAAACTGTACATCTGATAAAGACTAGCATCCAATACATGTAAGGTACTTAAACAACACAATCACAAGAAAACCAATAACCCAATTAAAATGTATGCAAACCTTCTGAACATGCAATTCTCAAAAGAAAAGATGTAAATGACCTACAGAGGTATAAGAAATGCTCAACATCTCCAATGATTAGGGAAATACAAATTACAACCACAAGGATATCACTTCACGTCTGTTAGAATGACTACTATCAAAAACAAGTGTCATGGTTATAGAGGAAAGAGAACCTTTGTGCACTGTTGATGGGAATGTGAATTAGTATAGTCACTATGAAAAATACCCTGGAGTTACCTTAAAAAAACTAAAAATAGAATTAACCACATGACCTAGTAATTTCACATCTGGGTATATATCCAAAGGAATTGAAATCAATATGTTGAGGAGATATTTGTACTCTCATGTTCATTTCAGCATTACTTACAATAGCCAAGATAAGTGTTCTTCAAGGGATGAATAAATAAAAGAGACGTGATGTGCATACGTACAGAAGGGCTCAGGAGCCTTAAGGAACAATGAAGTTCTCTCACTTTTGACAGCTAAGTGATGTAAACTAGCCACAGAAAGACAAATGCTCTACAATATCACTTATATGTGGAAAATAAAAACCTCAAACTCATGGAAGCAGAGGTGAGAATAGAGGTTACCAGAGGCTGAGAAGAGAGAGAGGGATAGCGAAAGGGAAGTTTTTCATTAAAGTGTGCAAAGTTTTGCTTACACTGAAGGAGTGTTTTGGTGGTGCACTATGTACTGCATGTCAATTGCAATTAATAATAATGTATTGTATATAATATGCTCTCCACAAAAAAATAAGTTGGTGAGATGATGGATATATTAATTACTTTGATTTAATCTGTCTATAATGACTACATAGATGAACACTATACCCCATGAATGTAGATAATTATTGTTTGTTAATTAAAAATTAATGAAAAATTTAAAAGTTAATTAAGAAATAAATACTGATAAAGATAAATTAATTAAACTTACAAAGAACTTATAAGTTAAAAAAAACTAATTTTTTTAACTCCTGAGAATAAATCCAAGGACATCTAGAGAAACTGAGACTACAGTTTCAGAAAGATTGACATAAAGGATCCAAAGTTGATAGAGTTTGTGAAGGGCGATAGTGAGATCAAAGTAACTTTTTGGTTTGGGCACATAAGGATAAGTATATAAAGATTTTAACTGAGTTTGAAATAGGACATGTTCAAACATTTGAGAGATGTCAAATTCTTTATAAATCAGACCGCAAGTAACATAGTCTCCTTTATCGTCATTATTTTTAACTGAGAAAAAAAGTTGTATGTTAATGGTGTGCAACTTGATGTTTGCTGGGTAAAATCCTGTGGAGGGTCAGAAAGAAATCATTAGAGGACAGATGAGTGGCATCTTTCTCATAGTGGCAGAGTGCTTTGGAGAAAAGACTGCTTTACTTTTACTGTGATGCACTATTTGTGTACATATACACATGGTGTTCACATGAAATTTCTTGCATGGAATTTCTATTCTAGACAATAAAAAGATAATTAAATAAAATATTTAGAATGTATCTAAGTCTGTTTTGTGCTGCTATAACAAAATGTCTGAGACTGGGTAAATAACAGAACAGATATTTATTGCTCATACTCCTAGAAACTGGCAAGTGCAAGGACAAGGCACAAACATTGGGTGAGGACCTTCTTACTATGTCCTGCCATGGAAGAAGAGCAAAAATCTGAAATTATTCCCACAAATCCTTTCCCTAGTGGCATTCATCTATTTGTTAGGGCTTTGAACACATTTAATTAGGATTTCCCTGCCAACAGTGTTGCGTTGGGAATTAAGTTTCCAACACATGAATTTTGACAGACACATTCAGACTATAGTGGTATGTTAGTGATAGGTTCTGAGGAAAAAAATAGGCAGGAAAGGGAGATAGAATGTGTGTGTTTTTGTGTGGTACGGTGTCACAATATTAAATAGGACAGGGACAGAACTCATTGAGAAAGTAGCCTGTGGAAAAAAATCTGAAGAAATTGAAGACCAAGAGGATTTCTGAGAGAAGGAGAACCATTCCAGGCATAGCTTGTTTGAGGTATTTAACGTTAAATTAATATTTTATATGATGTATTTTTAGACTAGATTCTTTAGTTAATATTTATTAAAATAAAATCATTTTCTAAACCCTTGATAGGAATTGATGGCTTAGGAACATTTTTCCCAAAGCAAGTTAAAAGGAGATTGAAGAAGTTTTCCACTTTACTTATGAAATTCCTTTGTAAAGCCAGTAGCATTGTGCTTTGCACACACTGACAACTCGATCAGTCTTTGTTGGATACAGGGAGAGGTGATAATGCCGGGACTGTCTGGTAGCTCAGGATTCTTATGCTGTGCCTGCTCTCCCAGGCAAAAGGGTGAATGCCAGGGACATAATATAAGGTATAATACCAGAGGCGAAAGTGGAAGAGTGTTAAGGAAATGGAATATAATACACAATTGAAAAACTGGAAACATTATTTTAAACAGGAGCTAATATTTGAAATCTCATTGAGGGATAGGCTCCTGGCAAAGGAAAAAGGAAAAAAATTCTGTGGAGATGAGAAAATACCACACAATGTGAGGAAATATGAGATTTCAATTTTTCTGGACTATAAGGTTTGAATCAAAGGGTAGGAAGTCATGACACCAAAGAGGGAGATCAGAGCCATATTGTTTACAGTTTAAATTCTGGGTTGTGGTGTTTGTGATTAATTCAAAAGACAAGGAAGAGCCATTGAATGTTTTTGAAAAGAGAAGAATACTCCAAGCCTAACTGTAACTTTAAGCAAAATTGCCTGGCAGGATGGATGGTAGAGGAGACAGATTAATCCAGGAACCTCTGATGTGGCAGTGAGGCAGGAGCTGCAGCGTACCTGAGGGAAGGCTTCTAGATACTGTCGCTGGTCTCTTAGTTCATCCAGGATGGTATTACAAAAACATCATGGACTGGTGGCTTGAACAACAATCATTTAGTTCTGTTACAGTGGTGGAGAATCTGAGACCAAGGTGCAGGCAGATTCTGTGTCCATGAGGACCTGCTTCTTTGTTCATGTGTGACATGGTGGGAGGGACAAAGTAGCTTCTGAAATCTCTTCTTAAAAGGTACTGTTCCCTTACTGAAGACCCTACTTCCTAATACCATCACACTGGAGTTAGGTTTTCAATATATGTTTTCAGAGGACACAAGCAACAGTCTGTAGCTGCTGGTAATAGCAAGTGAGAGGGGAGGCCCCTGTTGAGAGGAGGGAGGGGCATTTGGGGGGGAGCAGCTGAGAGCTGCTTGGTAGGTAGAAGTTCAGTCTAAAGCTGAGTTTTCCTTCAAAACATTAAAAAATAATTGGGGCTTACATAACATACTGGTAACACGACAGATGAGGTCTCAGAGTATTAGTCTAATGATCTTTTGCCAGTTTATAATTTACCGAACTGGACTGCCTAGGATAATAAGGAATTCAGAGACAAAAATTATTCACAACTTGGTTCTCTTTTATATTTTCCCATCTTCCCTTAAGAAAGAGAATGTCATAGAGCAATAGTATTTTGTTTGTTAAACAGTCAATAAATATGATGTTGACATTCAAGTGTGGGTTATTTTATTCTTAATTTCAATAACATTGATTTTCCTGTAACATTTGAATCTGAGCTCATGTTGTTTAAGACTATGTATGTCTATTTAATTTAGTGTGCTGGCATATTTTATATTTTGAAGATAACAAGTCACTCTTCATTAGATGAGCTCATTTATGGACAGCGCTACGCGAGTGTGTATGCCCCAGGATGCTCCACCTCCACAGGAACAATTGCCTTTTAATGACTAGAGTCTGTCATGCTTTACTGCTTTTGAAAATGTAACATGTGTCTTAGAGAAGCCAGTTTTAATTCTGCAGACATGCATCAATCTATAGGTTGGCCTAAATTTAGACAAAGCATCTTATCACTGTCATACTTGCTCTTGTCACAGATGAGCTAAGATATCGTAAGTGAATATATCTGGTTTGATTTCTGATCATGTTTGTTGAATAAAATGTAAATGGTATCAGAATCTTTTTACAAAGTACATGCATCTTGGAAATTTAGGAAAAAATGTAAACAGGGATCTAGCAAATAATAATATAAATCAATATAAGATAGTGACAGGAATGTTGACATGTGCAGAATAAAATAATTGCAAATTCAAATGAGATCTCTCAATGACCAAACATATCTGTTTGCCAAATAAAAATGCAGGAAAAAACAAATGTGGAAAAATGAAAGGAAGATGACATCAGATTTCAGGTAAGTAAATCATTTCAAATATATATTAGTAAGCGATAAAACGACCTCTAACATAAAATTTCAAGAGTTGTTCCTTGCTAATAGACAAGAGGACAGTGGAAGGAACAGAGAAAAGAAATCTGCAAATTAATATACAGAGTTCTAACAATGTCACAAAAATTTTCTTCCAACAGGGTTTAAACAAAACATAGATGTAAAGTTGGAAAACCAAGAATGAAGCAATTAGTTTATTTTGGAACGTCTGTGGAAACAGATTAAAAACAATCTAAGTGCCATACATATTAAATATTAAAATAAAAGTAACTATTTTAAGACATTTAAACGTGTTTTATAGATTAAAAACATATAAATAGGGTACAGTGGGGCGTGGTGGTACACACCTGGAATCCCAGTGACTTGGGAAACTCAGGCAGGAGCACTGTAAGTCTGAGGTCAGCCTCAGTGATTTAGTGAGGCCTTAAGCAACTTAGTGAGACACTGTCTCAAAATTTAAATAAATAGATAGATAGATAAATAGATTTATTAATTAAATAAATAAATAGAAGAGGGGGTATAGCTCAGTGCTAAAGTACCCTCTGGGTTCAATCCCCTGTCTTAAATAAATAAACAAAATGTATAATATATAACATGAAGAACGACCAATAAAGAAAAGAAAAGAAGGTCTCTCAATAGTTTGAAAATCTATTCAAGTTAATATAGTCAAATCATGATTCAAGTTAATGTAGTCTCTTTACTATACCATGAATTCCCTCATTCTGCTTGTTTTTCTTTAACTCATATTGTCTTTCCCCATTTAACTATTCTTGCAGTCTCCACTGGTATGGAGTGGTAGCAGTGGTGAGTCTGGGCATTTGAAGAGGTTGGTGACAGAGCAAAAGCAGGGAATACTTTAGAAGGATCTTAATCCTTACCTCCTTCCCAAGAAAAAACAGATGTGTTTACTCCAGTGTCTTTTAAAAACCCATTGTTGAGAACAGAGTAAAGAAACTCCTCAAACGTCATTTGACCCTCATACCTAAGAATGAGGAAAGACTGTAATCCACAAAATAGGGCTAGGGATGTGGCTCAGCCCCTGAGTTCAATCTCTAGTACCAAAAAAACAAAACCAAAACCAAAAACAAAAAGAATGAGGAAAGAGCTTCAGGCAGCCAACCCCGGATTTTTAGACTTTTTATCCAGGAATTTCAAAATAAAACAAGGTGGAAGATCTTGGGCAACACACTTAATCCATCCCTCCCTTCCTCTCTCCCTTCCTTCCTTCTGTTTATTCCAAATCACATCCTTTGCAGTGAGTACATTGAAAAAAAAAAGCACAAAATGAGTTTATGAAAACCAAGGTAACCTACTACATGTGGTAGATTTGAGGGTGGATATTTATACTTTAACTGAGTAAATATATATGTGCCAGACATTGGGTTAGGTATCAGGACATGAAATGGCAGAAAAGACAACTTTTACCCAGCATGCATTGTGAAGGGGATAGAAACTTATGCTTCATTTAACATTTTAATTTTTTATCCCCAGCTCTATTCAGTGACCAGCAAGTAAAGGATTCTCAGTAAATTCAAATTTAATGAATTAAAGGATGTGAAGAGAAATCAGATGAGACAAGGATTTTAGTGCACCAGTTAGTTCAATTTGCTGGTGGCATTCTTTAGAACTTTTATTATTATATTGAGTTTTATATTAACTGCATTTACAAACATTAATACTGATTATGGATATTGCAACTTCAGGTTTCCAAGTTTCTTAGGAGAAGGTCTCAATGGCTTCAGTACACAATTGCAAACTCAGTTTATTAGAACCTACTTCTCATGCAGGTGTATCACAGAAGCAGTTGAACAAACACTTCGAAAACTGAACCTTTGAGAAACTTACTGAAATAGAGTCATGGAAATTAGAGCTGAGAAAGACCTGATTATGGTATATAATTCATCCCTTGAGGACTGGTATGTGATTGTCTTTTACAGTCTATTTTTTCCATATATTTTCCTACTTGAAGTTTGAATGACTCAAACAAAAGGCTCCTAATACTTCCATTGGGATAATATAACAGACCTCATTATTAGGAAGTATTTCTTGATATACATCCTGAATTTTCTTTGCTAATTTCATCCCATTAACCCCAATTACACCTCCCTTGGGACAACATTAAAGAATTCCAACTTCTCCTCTGAAGTTACACTTTTCAGAGATTATTCATTCCTTTCTGGCATGATCTATAGCTCAGCTGTGTACCACAGTTCCCTTATTCTGTGTCCATGAGCCACTCATGGCCTTCTAATCATTTTTATTTCTTTTCTTTGAATATTCTTCAATCTGTAAGAATTTTGATTCCTGATACAAATCCTCCTATGCTTTATGCCCATTGTGGTCCATGCATATAAATCCTGATCATATCATAAGCCATTTTTTTCTCCAGGTTGAGCTGGTAATAGGAGTATGAAAAAAAAAACCTTAGTGTAAAAGGCATGCATGAAAAGCTAAACTGACAGAAATCACATTCTTGTTAGGATTTTCATCTTGCTGAATACAATTTTGTGCTAAAGAGATTATCTTAGGAGGGTTTGTCTGTGGTACTGTTATTGTACTTCTTGATTTATAATCAGAGTGTGCAGTTTAGCAAAGCTGCATCTTTCATTCAGAAAGAGATTTTGTTCTACAGACAAGGTGACATGAAACACTTGCCCTTCTAAAAGAGGATTAGAGACTTTTACATTTTAAAGCCCATTTTGGTACAATCACTAACATGAAGCCAGTTTCCAATTTCATATAAGAAAGATCTCTAGGGAGATAGCCAGCTTAATTAACTGAGAAATGACAAGTACCACAGAATTCCACACTGATATAGTGTGACTTACTGTAAAGGCCTTAACCTCACCTGACCTCTTCAGTTTTAATTTTTAAAAAAAGTATTTAAAAATTATACTTTTTACATGGGTATTAAGAGCCAAGGGGATAAGAAAGAGAGGGAAGATTAATCCAAAATTTGGATTTTCTTGCTCATTTTGTTGATGTACACATCAACAATGAGGCACTTGGAGTATTCTCAGCATATATGTCAGAATTCATTTTGCAAGTGCAATTTTATTTATAAAATGCAGTTTATTTATAGAGTTAATTTATTTCAAAAGCAGAATACATTTCTACCCATACCCATTGCATGCTTAGGTATGCATTCTTTCTTTAACCTATCTTGAGTACAGGGATGTGTATGTGAACTCTGCTGACAGAATCAGAACTCTTGTCAAGTACCACCATGTAGTCATTAAGTAGAAGCCAGGTAATTGTGGGTTGTGGTCCTATAAAACTGGCTGATTATAAATCCCTATGTCCCCCTCCTTGCCTGTCAGCATATGTGCATGCACACACATACCAATATACCACAAGTTTGATCATGTTCAGAAGGTAGGAAATAAAGAGGGATGGGAAAAAAAGATAAAATAAATGAAAAATAAAACAAAGAAAAGGGAAACTTGGCAGAAGAGAAGCAAATGGCTTTATTGCCATAACTTCCTGCTTTTTATGTAATACCCATAATATCTTTAGGGAAACGTAGAATCAAGAACTTTGGATAAAAGTGATGAGTAAATGAAAAAAAAAAACAACCTGAAACACTAGGATTTGAGATTTATTCTGGAGGATGCCTAAAATTAATCACAATGATCTCCCATGAGCAATATCTCAGTTTTCTCTTCTATATTGCACCTTTTACAACTAGAAGAATATTAAGGAAGTGAGGACATGGACCAAGTTGTGGGGTTGTAACCTCTACTGCCTTTGAATTGTTAGAAAACTGAATTGAAAGCTCTGCAGCATTTTCTAAAACAATAACATTTTCTGAAATATGAATACTTCTATATATATGTTTATATGAATCCAGATTTGCATAGTTTTAGTTTTAAACCTGTTTCTTTTACACATAAGGATTGGCATATACTCACTCTACTTGAGCTAAGGGCTGGCTCAGTTCAATTTGCCTGTCAATAGACCAGCTGAGCTGCTAGGTGATAAATAGATCCCATTAAGGAACTTACTCTTCCATGCCTATCCGTGAAGGCATGGAAGCATCAAACATCTTTGATGTTTTTTCAAGCATCAAACATCTCTAACTCATCCCTCGTGATCCAGAAATACAAATTTAGGTTTCTACTGACTGAGATGGCCTCCTTAGTCCTGTCTGCTTAGTACAATTTAGGCAGTCTTCCTGACTCTAGGCTCCAGACTTACCTTTTCTTGGAACATTTACTTTAGAAAACTTTTATATGTACATTATTTCTTTACCTCTTTGGCATGTACACCTTTTTTAAAGGCTTCCTGCCAGTTTTACAGTTTTACAGCTTATAGAACAGGTAGTGACTTGAAGTCTGAAGGAAAAATGAGGTTCACTAGAGCAAAGAAATCACTAACATATAGTTAATGCCTATTAAATGCCAGGCACTGTGTTATACACTTCTATATATTATTTCAAAGCTTCAAAACATTCCTGCAAAGTAGTTTTTAATAATCCCATTTTGCTCTTCAGGTAAAGAGGCTTTGATAGTCTCAGACCTAGCAAGTGGTAGAGTGATATTTAAATTGAAATAAAAGTGGTTCTAAAGTTCATGCTACTTTGATTATACCAAATAGCCCTAAAAAGAAGGGACAGAAGAAGTTCCATCCAAATAGAGAGAAGACCATGTGCAAAGATGAGCACAAAATGGCACTGAATTTTAGGAGCAATTTAGTATGTTGTAGGCAATGAGTGAGAAATAGTGGGAAATTGGGCTTTAGAGTAGGGTGGTACCAAATTACGAAGAACTGGATTTGCCAGACAGAACAGGATGAATTTTTAATGTGTGAAATTTGGATCAACAATTTCAGAAGTTAAACCTCTGCTGAAAGCAGAGAGTAGGGCATGAGTTAACAATGGTAGCCATCTGGAGGTTGCATTCAAGAACTTTTGGGGAACAATCCAATAATCCAGGTGTATAAAGATGAACACATCACAGATCTCACCATAAAGGCTCTGACAACCTTATCCACAGTCTTCATATATGATTAAAAGATCTGAATATGAAAGTTGATACATATCTTTCAATCTTCTTTATCACAGACAATAGATTTGTGAATTTTGTCTACCTCCTCTTCCCCAGAACCTATGACCATGTCACATTGTATAGCTGAAGGCACTTTGCAGATGTGACCTTGAGATGGGGAAATTAGCTTCCATGATACAGGTGGGCTCTACTTAACCACAGGGGTTCTTACAAGATGAGACTCTTTCCCAACTAGGGTTAGAGACATATACAATGAGTATGCTACCAGCCACTGCTCAATTTTAAGATGGAAGAAAGAGCCCACAAATCAAAGGAACTTGTGGCCAGTAGAATGTGGACACAGCCCTGACCTGACAGAAGGAAAACAGGGACCTGGTGACAAAACCTCAAAGAACTGAAATCTTCCAACAATCTGAATGATCAAAGAAACAAATTCTCTTAAGCTCAGAAAAAAACGCAATCCAAAGTTTCACCTCAAGAAGATTATGTTAGACTTCTGACATTCAAAAGTTGTGAGATTATCAGTTTTTTATTGTTCTAAACCATTAAGTTTATGATAATCTGTAACAGCAGTGATATAGAACTAATACATTTATATATTTAATTTATTTTTTAAAAAATTAGAAGTTAGGGGAAGCAATAAATGATTTTTAAAAAATTAATATTTCCACAGAAACCCGTAAGTCAAATTGGAAAAATAGAGAAAACCAGAAATAAAGGTACAGGACCCCATTGTTTTCACGATCTCCAAACAGCAGGAAATGACAGGTTGAGTCTATGTTTTCTGAAATTTGTAATAATGTAACTGAAAGCTTGGTCCCTGTCCCCAATGCCAATCAATGCCAGTTTAATAATGAGGACATGGTTTTGAGAAAAAGGTAAAAAGAAGGTTTACTGCTTTGCTAGCAAAGGAGAAACACAGGGGACTCCTGTCCCAAAGGCTGTGACTCTCCTCATAGGAGTGACAGGGGAGTTTTAAAGGGACTTCACAGGTTGGGTTACATTCCAGATGTGCTCTGGTAGGGGGTCCCAGGGCACCCTGGTGGCATGTTAGGATTCACTTGTTAATTTGGGACATATTCACTTCCCAGATCCTCAGCAGGCATCTCCTTCCTGTAGTGGGTGTCCCCAAGGGTAATTAACTAGGGGAAGAAAACATAACACTGTCTCCCTAATCTTGTTAGGGTGGGAAGAGGGGATAAGAGAGAAAAAAATCCCCTGTGTCTGCTTATTGTGTATTATCTTGTTTGTTTTCAAAAAGTGGTTGGCACTGACACCCTTTGTGATCACTTTTGTGGGAACCTAAGGCAGGTACACTACATTCTGTTCTATAGGTTGATCCATTGGGCCAAGTAATTGACAGTAGTTACCAAGGTGAGAAAGTGGCTGCCTCCCTGGACTTTGACAAAAGGAATCAGAAGATTACCCTGAGCTACTCTAGGTATAAGAGGAATGCCTGTAGGTGTTAGCAGGAAAGCTTACCTTCCTGTGTGCCCCTTTTAGTCACCCATTCATTCAGTAAATACTTAGTGAGTACCTCCAAGTGTTAAATATGGGCTATTCTCATACAGAACTCCTAGTTTCATGGAGGTACAGAAACAGTTGCAGTGGGGAAAGTGCTGAGATAAGTTTTTGAATTGTAATTGTTGAGACCTACTCTTCAAAAGTGCATATGTATAAGTTATGCATTATTGGTCTGCAAAAGTATATGTTCAGAGTTAAATGTTAAGAAACTATTATAGCAAATTAATGGTGATTTTGTTTGTTGAGTATCATTGAAAGTGGACTTTTTAAATTTGTTTTTACCATGTTTTACAAAAACACCAATTGTGATATACTGAGAAAAAAAGAAAACTGCATGTAGTTTGAAACAATAGTTTAGAATCTAAAAGAGGCACTAAGACTAGATGGGGTAGAAATAGAATAAAAGAAGGGAAGTTTCAACTTCGGCTTCGTCTGGAATGTTTTTTATCTTTTCATGAGGCCATACTATGGAAAATATAAGGAATTTGTTTTTGGAAAAGCAAATTTTCTTCTTCTGTCTATGTAAGCACCTTTCTCCCCCTTTTTGGTAGGCCTCATTCCTTAGAAAAACTTTCCTATGGCAAAAAAATATGCAACTACTCACCTCATCAATTAAAGATTTTAAAATAATTCCTGTATAAGCAACAATCCCACACTGGCTAAGCATGTTTTCCTGGAGCTTGTACTAATTTTCCTGGCACATTCACAGCTTTGGCTTCTGCATAACTTCTCTCCTTCACAGTAAGCTGTTCGCTGATAAGGTACAGCTGGGGAAATCCATAGCTCTCTGGACTAGTCAGGTTTTCACATCAGTTAAGTTAATTGACAGGAGGCTTAACATATTTCTCAATTATGACTGCAAAGTCATGACTGGAAGAATCCTCCAAATCATAGAAAAACAGTGTTTTCTGATTAATTGGTTCTGAAAATGGCACAACGAAAATGTAACACACACCTGATAGGATTCTAAGAAAGGACAAGGACACCCCAGGAGAGCATTACAGACTGAGAAAAGGGGTGCAGGAGGCCAGGGACCAGGAAAGGACTGTGCTCCCAGCTTTGGCCTCACATAGCTTCCCTCACCTTGAATACAGAAATGTTGAATATTGCCTGGACATGCTGGTGGATGCCTGTAATCCCAGCAGTTTGGGAGGCTGAGGTAGGAGGATCTCAAGTTCAAGGCCAGCTTCAGCAACTTAGTGAGGCCCTGAGCAATTAAGCAAGATCCTGTCTCAACATAGAAAATAAAAAAAGGGGCTGGGGATGTTGCTCAGTGGTTAAGCACTCTTGGGTTCAATCCCTGGTACCAGATTAAACAAACAAACAAACAAATACTAACTAACTAAATAATGCTATGAAATACTATTACCTTTAAAATGGATCTGAACATTTAATATCATAAATAGACATAAGGTGTTATTTATAACAGGAAATGGATAGTAAATTACATTTAGCTAAAAATGCCTATTAGGCCTAATAGAAATGTGATAACTTTTTTCACTACTAATACTTTAGTTTTTATTCTTTGAATAGTGTACTGTAAATACTACATTATAGATTCGTAGAATTAGAGAAGTAAAAGTGACCCTAGGAGGTAATCTGGTTTAATTTTCTCATATTATGAATATAAAAGTTAAGACTCAAGGAGATTAAGTGACCTCCCCTAGGTTACTTAGCTTATTAAAGGTACAACTAAGTCTGAATTTTTTATATTTCTTGGCCTTGAGAATGTTCTTTGTGTGATTATAAAAGTAATCAATAATCACTGTGTAAAATCAAGGACAAACTAAATATATAAAAATAAATTAAAATCATGTATAATTATGTAATTCAGATAAGCGTTCTTGATTTCTTACTGGATATGGATACAGATAAGTTTTTCCAACAAAACTGGCATCTTATGTCATGGATAGTTTGGCACCCTTTTTTGTTCAAGATTAATATGTCAAACTCATCTAGGATACAGTTTAAATAAACAATATTTGGTGTTGACATGATCTAAAAAGTATAAATATCTTTGGATAATGGTCAAAATGAAGACAGGTCTTTGTATTGCTTTAAAAACTAGTCTGTTCCTTTTTCTTTATCAATTTTCCCTATTTTTGATCATGTCATTCTTTCTTAGTGATTTATAAATGTCCCTTACATATTAAGGACACTAATTCTCTATTCTTCTACTTGCATTAACAGAGAATCAACATTAATTTTATTATGGTTTAAGTAACTTGTTCAATATTACACAACTGGAAGAGACACACCTTATTTAAAAGCAGGCAGTCATTCCAAAATCTGGCTCTTTCTTATTACAGCATACAGCTTTTCTGTAAAGCTGAGATCTTTAAATGGTTGCTAGACAAATTGCTAGACAACTGAAAGTTTTAGTTAATCCAGTAAACTACTCTGACGAGAGGTAACTACAAATCAGCATCCTGTATCTTTTACTTATAATTTTGATTCTCTTTGATTCCTTTCACTGGAAACATCCTCCACTGCTCAGTCATGCTACTGGTATTCAGTTATTAATTTTAGGCCTTTTTTTCATTTAAGCAGGGTGTGTTAAGATTAATGAAAAACTTAATGTATTTATTATTATTACTGTTATTTTTGATAAGGCATTCATCTAGAAAAAGAATATTCACATGGATTGTGAATATCCTTGTGTACCAAGAATTTGTCTGAAAATTGGAACACAACATGTTAAGCTAAAGAATACACAGAAACACAAATGAGAAATGAGCACCATTGACATCCTTTTTGGACATGTGTTTTCCTTATTTCATTTTCTCTATGTAAAATCGATACTTAGATATAAAGCTCAGTGAATGATTTTAAGAACAATATTTAAAGAAAGGACTATAAAATAACTTGGACATTTGCAATATTTTCTATTTTATTTCATTATCCTTTCTGTTTCGAAAATAAAGACATTTAAGTTCTTAAAAATTCATATTTCAAAATAGAAGAATGTTTTAGGAAATTTTGATATCTACAAGATTTCCACTAATGGTAAGTATCCTAAATAGTAAATTCATCTTAAAATGAAAGTTAAGTCTCAAAGATCCTGTCATGTTAGATAGTAAAATATGAACGTTAAAATCCCACCAGGTGATGAACAAATTAAATGCCTCTAAGTGTTTGTACATCTACTCTGATATATTCATTTTTAAGCCTTTTTGTAAAGTCATCTTTAACTTTCTTTAATTTTAAATATGTGAGAATATTTACATATTCTGTCATTCAATTCCTCTTTTTGATCTACTTTTGATTAAATTCCTTCCTTTGGGAACTGACCATATCTTTTTGCAGTAATTGAACATTTTTACAGTATCCTGCATTAGACTGATTTATCTTCTCCAATATAGTATTAGGGTGTCTGAAGAAAATTAAATGAGAAAAAAAATCAGAAGAGGATCCAAAGATCTCCCGGCAATTTGAAAGTAGCTGGCATTCAACCCAGGCATTTTATGGGCTGATGGAATCTTTGTTAATTGTGTGAGACATTTGCCCTTTACTGGAAAATGCAGTTACCATGAAGCCAAAGATGACATCTTGCCTGTCTGAACTTTACCATCCTAAGGACATTTCTTGGAAAACATTTTAGTTTTATGCTTCTAAATGGACAGCATGTATCTCTTCAGTGCTGA
>CM053406.1:34394635-34417338 GCA_028644305.1 Xerus rutilus
TTCAGAAAAAAAATAATATTCATTATGGGAATTGGTTAACACACTTATGGAGGCCAAGAAGTTCTATCATGTGCTGTCTGCAAGTTGGAGAACCAGGAAAGAAAGTGATGTCATTCATTCTGAACCTGAGGCCTCAATGCCTGCGGTGAGAGGCAGCAGGGCTGCTGGTTTGAGTCCCAGGGATTCAATGCCTGAAAGCTAGGAGTTCTGATGTACAAAGAGGAGAAGAAGAAGTATGTCTTGGCTCCAAGAAAGAATATTCTCTTTCTTTGCCTTTTTGTTCTATTTGGATCTCTAAAGGATTGACTAATGCTGGTCCTCGCCAATGAGGGCTAATCTTCATTATCTAGTTTACTGATTCTAATGCTAATCTCCAGAAACATCCCTACAGATACACCCCCAAATGATGTTTTTATTAGCTATCTGGGCATTCCTTAATCTGATCAAACTGAAACATAAAATAAACCATTACAGTACCTGGCATTACATGACAAAATCAGAGTGGGACACTAGTGATCCAGAGAACGTATTGTTTGCTTCATTTTATGGGGCTACTCTGACTTGGGGCATCAGAGCTAAGGATTGATAAGGACAACGTCTAAGTCTTGACAATGATCCATTTAGAATGTGGATACTCTTATTTTATTGTTGGCTTGCTGGATTACATAAAAGAATGAATCTCCCTAGGTCTCAGATACTCTTCACTGATAAAGTTCAACCAGTTAGCATTTTCCCATAAATGCACTCAACTTGCTTTATTACAAAGTGTTTGTATTTATGATTTGTATTCTAAGGAGGATCAAAGTGGCCTACATGTTAAAGCACATACAAGTTAATTCAATAAAAAAGACCAAAATGCAAATGAAGAGAGTAGGCTGTAATGGATTAGTAAAATCAATTACCAAATGATTTGCCTTCGCAAATTGCAATATGTGGGTACAACATAGAATCATCATCTCAATAAATAATAACAGCTGCCTTCAGCTGATTTTGCCTGAGGTTCAAGGGAAGTTCAGATTCTCAGTTTCTGTTCTCATCTGACTTCGTGTTTCTAGTCAGAGGCCTCATATTTTGATAGCGGATTAGCCAGAGCTTCTATAGTATTTGTGATTCATATTGGTATAATTTTCAGAATTCACCTCTAATATATATAAATCCTGTAAAATCAAGGAACAAATTCTACTATGTTCCTATATTCATTTCAAATGAATATTATTTAAAAAATTGAATAATTTTCTTCAAATATTGCTGTTCAATGTCATCATTCTTAGTAATATCTAAATACTGATGAATCTCAAATTTCCATCTCCAGTGCTGATCTCCCCAAGCTCAGATTAATATATCCACCTGCCTGGCTCAGCATCTCTACTTGGCTATATAGTAGACATCCATCTTAATATGCCCAACACAGTTATTAATATCTTACAACTCTATTCCTTCACATTGTCCCATCTTAGTAAATAGCACTACTACTCAAATATTGTCTATTTAAGAGTTATCCTTGATTTCCTATCTTTCTGTGCAAATTTTGAGCAGATCCAAAAATGTATACTGAATACGAACATTTTTCACCACTTCCTCTGTCTTGTTTCTTGGTTTATCATTTTTTTCTTTTCCTCAGCTAAATTATCATAACAGCTTCCAAACTATTCTCTGTTGAATTCCACTCTTGATTTCCTACAATTAAGTCTTTGAGCAGTGGCTCAAAATTCTTTAAAAAATAACCTTCTTATTGTATAATCATACCAAATCCAATCTCCATTGTCCTACGTGATTTGGCTTCTGGACTGAATTTATCCTTTGCTCTTCCCTTTCTCATACAGTGTTATTACAGACACTGGCTATCCTATACTTTCTGAGAATGGCAGACTGATTGTCATCTTAGGACTTTACACTTGCTATTCCCTTTGCTTGGAATTTTCTGTCTATCAATGTCAGCAGGAATTACTTTACATAGGTAGCTGCACAAATATTATCTCATTAGAGATGCCATGTCTACTCTTCCAGATCTAATTAACCCTTCCCACTGTGTTCCTTTTGTTTCTGTACTTTACCCTATTTTCCTTCATAGCTGCTATCACTATCTAATATTATACATATGCTAATTTTCTGTCTCTTTCATTGGAATGTAAACCCCCATGAGGGTGTCATCTTTCTTTGTCTTGTTCTCTGATGTGTATGCTTTTCAGACTTTAAACAATCATTGGCACTTAATATTGGTATTCAGGAAGTATTTGCTGAAGTATAGACATATATTTTTAATTCTCTGGGTGTAGATTTTGTGGACTATGAATTAACCATATCTTCTCTACTGGCTTCTCACTATTATTCTTCCTTTCCTAGGAAGAGTAAGGGGCAACTGGTCTTTGGTTATTTTGGATGGAAAGGTTTGAGTGAAGACTAGAATGAAAGCACCTAACTTCTGTGCAAGTTGAAGCACCAGCCATTAACTCTTTCTAAGTCTTTTTGTCTCAGATTAAACATAGTTGGAGGAGTGTTCCCAAGACTACAGGGCATTTATAACTTTTGCTTTGGTCACCATTGAACTGTCTATCCCTTAGCCACCTCCCCTCTGGGAGAACACACTGATTGGGAGGGGATTGCTCGGACATCATGATGACCCAACTATCTGATATAAAGGCAGCAGGAATACACAGGCTATATTTGAATCCTGAAGTATTTTGTATTTCTGCTGGCCTAGGTAACAAGTGTTTGTAGTGATCATATTTTGATACCACTTATGGATATCTTTACCATGGTAACTAAAGATGCTGTGAGATCAATCCATTTTCAAGATGTATATGGTGCCTCTTCTTCCCTTCCAATCTCTCAAACCAGGCACTCAGCCACATGCCTCCACACCCCAACACCTGCATAGGCATGCTAACATGGTGACAACAGCCTGGGTAGTCTTAAACTGGATCCCACCTTTACCAGTAGTCTTGATGACACAGTGTGGAAGGGCTGCTGGTCACAAGCTAATATTTTCAGATTCACTTGTGGGTGCTATAAGCCACTACGGTATGTCATTTCCTAGTTAGATGTGGAGGATGCCCATAGACAAACACGCAGGGACTAAATCCAAGTCTTTAAACTATTTATGATTCAATTTTCTTTATGTTGATCTTGATTGCTAGTGTTTCAAAAATCAAGATCTGGTGAAGATAGTTCTTCATAAGTTGTTTTTAAATAAATTGTTTATAAATAAATTTGATGAAGATAGTTCTTTATAAATTGTTTCATAAATTTGGTAGTCATCTGAAGTATATAAAAATAAAAATTTAAGAGAATTTATTAAATAAACTTAAAGATGAGTCAGTTTAAAAGTATTGCTTTGAGTTGAAAAGCATGGGAATCATAGGGGTAAATATTCCCATTATAACAGAGAAATACAATAATTGCTACTGTATGTAATACATTGCAGGATGCAAATCATTTTCTCATGTAATACATAATTTTAGTTCCTGTAAAAATGTTGTAACATAGATTGTGACTTCTGTTTTATGTTAAAAAAAGATCAAAAGAGATTAAGTGAATTTCCCAAAATAACTTTCAGAATAAGGACCCCAACTGAGGTCTCCTGGTAACTGTTCTGCATAGACACACCATCTAGGAGAAGAGACGTTGAATGCATAGTTAAAAATTCAAGCCTCATAATTGAGAACAATATAAAAATTTGCTAAATGATATAGCAATAATTTCCATTGTTTTTCCTTCTTTAGAGAGAGAAAAATATCACATTTATAAGGCAAAGTTATAATTTTGCTTTGTGGAATAAAGAAAAGGAGTGCATTTTTTTAAAGTTATGAATTATTGAGCCACTTCTTGAACATTAAAATTTATTTTAAAGATTATTTGCATTCTTTGTGTTGTATTTTATTATCTAAAAGAAAGAACTATGTTCATGTTATCTTGGCCTATTTAATTAAGTTGCATATGTAAAAAATCTTTATAAAATTGCAGAAATTTTGCCAAACATAGCAAAAATATTTAAAAAATTGGTTGGGCTTGCTGTTCAATATAGTTGATATTATTATTGCTTTTAAATATTCAAGTATTGATGCTAATTGATTTAATGCCAATATGCAGTAGAATATGGATGGACATATGTATGAAACTAGGATCATGTTCTGCAGGATCTGCATTCTAGGTTAGGTCACATTTGTTTAATATTCATCATCCCTCAGACTATCTGAACTTTAAATCTCATTTTATTATATTGTTACTATTTCCATTGAAGTATTTATTACCTCATATATATCCATTACCCAGCACTTCCTTTATGTTCATGTGTATTGTTGCTTATTATGTTATCATAATGCCATTGGTATCCGATTTGTGGAATGCTTTCTTTAACTCAATTAATTAGGTCTGACAGACTCTGCGAAGTTCTAACTTCCAAATGTTTATTTTTAACCATGACACAATGATGCATTATAATTGCTTTCTAGCTAACCTAGGTTGGAAGATACTGACAGTGAAGCTCTCTCATTGGCTGTTGGGTGTGGATAGCTCCAAGTGAGAATGGACCAAGCTGTGAGGCTCACACAATTTTTTTGCTGCTGTTACAAATGTGGGGATATAAGCGAAAATAAGAATTTTTTTCCTCAGGAGGGCTCCTCTTACCTGATCTTCCTCGTACATTTTCACACAGTTCTAACAATTTTAGAATTTTTGAGAAAAGTAGTTGTGAAAGTGTTTTCATACTATTTCAAATGATTCTTACCAAGTTTAATGATGTGTTTGGCTAACTGGAAGGTAACAAGTCAGAAATTAGAGGTGCATGTTATAGAATCATTTTATCTTTTAATGTTTTTAAGTTCTACTTTCTTCAAAGGATTTTGATTTATTTCAATATTCCACTATACTAGCTTGCAAAGCAGCTTTAAGCTTAATAGGGTACTGCATATCTTCACTGTCATTGGAAAAATCCTGTGAATTCTGGTCTCCTGGCCCTTAGTCAACTAACGACCACATCCTTGATGTGCGCTTTCTGTTCTTTGGGAGTCCAGGTCCTCTCTAGTCATTCTTGCCTCATTCTGCCCCCATCAATAGACCCCTGTAATTTTCTCTAACAAGCATTTGGCATGCAATTATATCTGACCTTACAGGGTTACTTAGCTGCTTCATATCTGGATTATGCTTCTCAAGATCATGAGTCCTTTGATTTTTCATGTACCAATGTAATTTCTGAGTATAATGCTTAGTAGTTGCTCAGTTACCATCTGTTGTGTAAATTAAATTATAGTGTTTGCTTCTCTTTGTATCTAAGATAGTTGAGTAACAATGGAAAATCAAATAAGGACCTTATTCTTCTAAATAGGATGAGCTTATAATATGGATAAGAAACCTGCCAGAATAACATCACAGTGGGAAAGAATTTTTGAAATGTTGGAATTTGGCTAAAGGAAAGGTAATGGGGGGGTGGCTATATGAGCAACACTCTTTGTGAGTTATTTATGTACTTATTATGTGGTGCTGAGGATCAAACTTGTGCCTTGCACAACCCCTCTTTTTGGTCTTGAGCAATTTCATCTGTGTATTCAACCCTGTTTATTCCTCCATATAATCAGGAGATTGGTTTAGACCCCTTAAACTTTACCTATGCTTCTGGTAGTATTTCAATAAAAATATTTTATTTAGTATTTCTGCTATGCTGACAACTGTGGTTGACACTTTCATAGACATTATCTTAAGGACAACAAAATTCAGAAGAAAGATAATAAAGTTAAAAACCACATGGAATTACTCAGACAACCTCAATTCTGGACTCAGGGAAGCTTGTGTGGAAATGTTTGGGAAACAGTTAAAGAATAATACCCCAGATGGCAGGGCAGACAGGGGGGATGTGAAATAGCAAGACAGGAAGCATTGTTCAGTCAATGACTTCTTGCACAGTTGGTTGTACTTCGCTTGGAAACTGTTCTCTTCCTGCCAAAAGCCATAATAACACTTGAATCCTTCCATTCACTTTTGCAGGCAGTGCTGGCATCATGTCCACACAATATGCAATTGCACAGGACCTCATGCTCATAAGGACCCACACTTGGCTTAGTGTGACACTGTTGTTGTTTTGAAAATCTTAAGAATTTTTTAAACAAGGAGCTCTGTATTTGCATTTGGCACGGGCTCCGCAAATTAGGTAACTGGTTTCCTTTGAAGCTAGAACAAGACTGAATGGAGATGAAAGAACAGAAAAAGCAGATGCTGACAATCCCAGAAGCCTCTCCAGACTAAAAAGATGCCAGGCATTTTGCAGAGTACACTGCATGGACAAGCATCTGCAGAAGGCTTGACATTAATCAATGGAAGGGGATAAAGAGAATTATTGAGATATGGTTGGGGCAGAACCAACAGAGCTTCCAACTGTGAATGATTACAGAAGAAAGGACAGAAAATGTTTGGCAATTAAAATAAGATGCTAATTTTAAGAAAGCAATTATTTTAGTGCATGACAGTATGTACACAGATAAAATACAGAACAAGCGACACAGAAAAAGAACGAACTAGGATTATTCTAAGAAATTTAAACAGAACAATGTACACACTCTATTTCTCTAATAATTAAAATGTGTAAGTCACTACAGTATATAAGCATATATTAACTCCACTTTGGGGTATTTACATATATTTGCTCACATGTTTGTTCTCTTGATTTCTCTGTCTCTATCTACATGTATTTATGTGTGTATGTATGTGTACACCCACATGCAAACATAAAGGTACTTAATCCTTATTTCCTTTCTTCTCTCTCTGTGACTGCAGAGTGCATTCAGCCATCATGTCACTGCAGCTATGTCACTAATACTCCTGTGATTTTAAGCCTGAAATTCCTATGCCTTGGTTTCCTCGTTTTTATTATAATAAAATTAAATTAGACCTGTCAGTTTCTTCATATAAAGTTTTTTTTCTCTCTTTTGGAGAAAGAAAAAAAAATAGTAATCTACTAATCTAGTCTCTTTCAAAATGTGGACATTATAAAAAAATAAGAATTTCACTACGGGGGTTTCAGAAAATTGCCCTTGTGAGGTCAGCTTATTTTGGTTGGTGATATGAATATGAACTTGGCTCCTGGCATTTAGTTCCTCACAGGTATTCATGAGCTCTCTCCTTGAATTTATGGATGGGCCAATGGTGAAAACTTTTGTGTTATAGATCTCTTTTCTGTTTTGACTTTGCTATTCTATGATCTTTCTTTAACATAATGTACTGCATAACCCCCACATTTACACAGTGGTTAAGTTTCTATAGCAATGTATATTTTATGCTCTGTGACTACTCTCTATACAGCACATTTGCACTTTTATAATCTTTTTGTTCACTTTTAATAACCTCTCTGCAGTTCTATCCTGACTTATGCCTTCAAAAATATGCTCCTATTGTGCTTTAAGGGTTTTTCTTGGCCCATTACAAAGGAATCTCATGCTTTACTATCATTTTGCTTGTGAATTTGGACCATTTTCAACTTGAATGGGATATTTTTCTGTGAAGCACAATAAAATGTTTGTGTATTCTTCCTATATGGGAGAAATAGAATATGAATCTCATGAGTATTTTCTCTTATAAATTGCAACACCACAGAACAGTGTAGCTTTTATCTGATTTGACTCTGTAAAATTTTATTTGCATATATTTCAAAGAGTGCTATGTAGCAACTGCATTGATTATATATGGGAAAGAAGTATATCTGTTCTTCCTTTCTTGAAAAAATAGTAAAATATCCTTTTCCTTTCTTTATATACAAACCTACACATTCATATGCACACATAAACATACATATCCAGATATGAACATACACATATATACATACATATACATATATACATATGTATATGTATGTATATATGTGTATGTTTACATACATATACATATACATATGTTTATATTTATATTTATGTACATTTATATTTATATACATATATATGTTTTGTATATGTGAATGCAAATTCAAGAGCTTCTCTTGCTAGAGAGAAGATTGAAAGAAGAATGTGTATCATTCCTATTATTTAACACAGTAGACACAGAGAGTAAGAATAAATTTTTGTGAATAACTGATTAGCTGTGATCAACTAGTTTTATCTTTAAAAATCATAGCATTTCAGCAATATTCACACTTGTCATTTTAAACTCATTATGATAACCCATATTGTCATTTAAATTTTAATCTTAATAATACCTGTTTAATCTCACACTAGCTTCCTCATTGCAACACATTCAAAATACCAAAATCAATAATCATCTATGACATACTTATAAAGAATAAGGAAATATGTAATAGTAGAAGAACAAAGTCCTTTCCTTAAAACTCACAGTTTTGAGTAAGGAAAGGAATTGTAATAAAAAAATAAGTAATCAAATTATTCTGTCCCATGGACCAAATGAATGAACTAGGGAAATAAGTGCTACATATATAGAGAAAAAAGGTTTGCAGCCATTGGTAAAGTTCAGGGGAGGAAGTTCAGGTCTTTCTACTGATAGGGTAGGAGGTTTTGAGTAAATCTGGGAAATTCGTAGGATGTAAGCATAAAAACCACAGTCTTGGTGTAGAGAGTGTTTTAAACACAAGCTATGGAATTGAAGTTTTATTCTCTAGGCAATGAGAAGGCATTAGGCTTTTCAAACATGATGGTGAAAATGCAGTTTTTATTGGAAAGAAAAATGGAATACAGTAAGTGGTAAGACCCTTAGGAAATTGTTACAATAGTTAAACATGAATATAAAGTGCACATTATAAAGAAAAAATGATAGAACCTAATAAATGGATGAGGGCAATGGAAAACCAGGAACATGAATATTTTAGAAATGCAACCAAAGACTCTGAACTGAAAGAACTGAGTCTGAAAGAGGAAATAATTTGACTGAAAATTTGGTTTCATTAATTTTTGATGGGTTGGCTTGTATCCTCCTAAAAGATCTGTTAAAGTCTTTGCAGTGAAGTAACTGTGGATATGACCTGACTTGGAAATAGGGTCTTTGTACATGCAATAAAGTTAAGATGAGGTAGGTCATTAGGTCGGTCTGAAACTAGTACATCCTTAAAAGAAGGAAACTTCGATGTGGAGACAAACATGTATCTGCAAGCAAAGTCATATAGGAATTGGTGGCCACCATGAGAAGCTGGGGAAAAGCAAGGAAGGATTCTTTCCTAGGAGTATCAGAGGGGGAGCCTGGCCTTGCTGAAATTTTGATTTCAGACTTCTAATCTCTAAAACTGCAAAGGAATCATTTTTGTTTTGTTTTGTTTTAAGTCATCTCAGTTTGTGGTACTTGGTTAAGGCATCCCTAAGTTAAATAACTAATACTGAGCCTAACACCATAGTGGGCAATTAGAGATAATAATGGATATTGACCAGGCAATTAGAAACAATAATGAAGTCAGGAGGTAGTTTTAAGGCTAAGTTTGAGATATGGGATAAATAGAAGTTTAAGTGAGTTTTGAAACCACAAAGAGGAGTTCCTGGAGGGAGAAAGCACACAGAAACCAGAGTTAAAATTTGGCCAGTGCTGTCCTGACAAATGTTTAACAGAGCTCTTCAATAAAAATTTTAAAAAGCCTGATTTGCAGCATTTGCCAATTTCTACAGTGTAAATTCTTCCCCTACAGCCAATTTTAAGCTAGTGACATGATGTCAACTGACTGGAAAAATTCATAAAAATTTAGTAGTTGGCTCTTGTGAGCCTGTAAGAGCTGGTTCTGGCACACCACTGCTGGGGGTTATCCGTTTTTAGGGTAAAATCACAGGAAGTGGAATCATCAAGGAAGAAGGTAGACAGGTATTAGGAAAAGCAAGGCAGAGAGTTATAATGGATGAAATAAGATGGAAGATTTTTAAGAGGAAAATTTAGGCTTTTAATCATTTGTATCTAAGGTACATCTGTTATTAACAGAATAACCATGTTCCGTAGAAAAATTAGTTTACTATTTGTTTCTCCCCGTGTACCATTACTTTTATTTTTACTTTGTTAACAAAAGCATTGCTTTTCTGTAGATAATATTTCTAAAATGAATACTACGTACTAAAAAACTTTGCACAAATTACTTCATTTAGTCTTAATAAACCTAGGGATGAGCAATTATAATTATTGTCATTTTATAGCTGAGGATACTGGGGTGGGTACAGAGAATTTATATAGCATGTACAAGTCTGTCCAGTATTTGGCAGAGCCAAGACTCAAAGAAAAGTAATCAAATGCCAGAGAAGTAGGAATAGGGAAATAATGGGGTAGTTTGGGCCAGCTGAATGTGCTACTCTGTTCTCACTAAATATTGTACTGAGATGAAAGTACTGAATTTACTGATCTTATCACTTTTCAAGAGAAGCCAGATGTTCGGATTTTAATGTGAGTTCTCCATTTTTTAAAATGTTGCCTGAACTTTTAAACAGTGTGTTGATCACTATAAAAACCAACTATAAGTAAAGGCTACCAGATGCCAGTGGTCTATATGCCAGTGGTCATGCCAACTGGCCTTTCTAGAGGAGTAGAGAAGGCCTGAGGAATAAGAATGGCAGAAACTCTGTAGAGATTCGCAATATATAATGTGAAGTATTTCAAAATTCTAAAAGAAAACTTCAGAGCAAATTTTTTTAAACATGTGACATGTGAAAAATACATTATTCCTTTTTTTTCCCCCTAAATATGTAACAGTTAACGACCTTATACCCATTATCTGCCTTGTGGGACCAAGTTCAGTTCTATTCAATCAGCATTTATTGAATGTTTTCGGTGCACCTACTCTGTGCCTTGAACTAGGCAGTGTCTGTTGTTTGTCTGCTACTATTTTTTTTGATATTCCACTAATTTTCCTCATTTATCTCTACAATTTACTCTTCAAACACCAGTTCAAGTCTGTTAGAAGGTATCTTTTGGATGTTGGTGTCAAGGTTCAGACTGTTTTGTCCTGGCTTGTGGGATGGTTGGGCTCTGTGAAGGAGAAATAGTAGAAAACACTGACAAAAGGTCATCTGGAGTCATATTATAAAGGGTCACACTAAGGCATCTAGGCAGAGGAGCATTTCAAAATTTTAAGCAAAAGACAAACAGTGAGAACTACACTTAAAGATGTACATGTGGGTCATGTTGTAGAATAGAGAGAACTATATTTGAGCTCGAAAGCTAAGGCCTAGTTCTGAGGCTGTGGTAATTTAGGGGAGATAATTAAAAGCTCAACAGAAATAACAACAAACAGGCTTAATATCTAATAGATATTTTAAATAAAATTGACATATATGTTGGATGTGGAAAGTAAGGGTTAGAAGTTATTCCTGCTTTACTGGTTGATTGATTGCATAAATTGTTCCCATTTAAGCCACTGTTGGTTTCTGAATTGTTTGGACATCCCCTATCATTGAGTGTGAACATGAGTTTTTAATGTTTCCTCAATTTCTGGTTTTATAAGATATTCCATGTTCATCTTATATACTTTCTTCTCCAGTCCTAGAATCAGCAGTTTGTCCATGAATCCCTGGTTCTTTTTATTGGTGAGTACTGTCAAGATCTGGGTGCTGGTTGTGCTCATTGCTACTCAAGTGTCATTGCTTTTGGCTCTCTGTTGACAGACCATGTAAATATACATGCATATATTAAACCTACATATATATGTGCTATACCTACACCTATATGTATATTTGTGTATTTCAATGTGTATACATATGCATATATATACATTTCTATATGTAAATCTATATATTTCTATCTGTAACTCTGTACATATGTTGAGATAAACATGAGTTCATACCAATTCTCCAACTCTATTACCTCATGGATCACTCTAGACTTGCTCATCTGTATCCTCCCACTATAACAGTCAGAAACCTAGCTCCCACTATGAACTATCCAATTCCTTGTTTGATTCCAGTATATTTGTAGAGCAGTATCAGAATTGTTAACCTGTATCCTCATGGGGAAAAATGTTATCAACTAGAGCACAGTGCTTATGTTTTTACCCTACAGACTTCTCATTTCCAAAGTTACTTAGGTCAGAATGCTTTCTGTTTACTCACATCTGTGAAGTTCTTTCATACACTTATGATTCAATTAGATTGTCTTCTCATAGTCTGATTTTTTTTTTAACTGGACTCTCCCATTTTCCCGACTTACTTGCTGAAATATCTTAACATGGTAAGTCTAACTCGATATTATGTAATATTTTATAGGTTTTGGAAAATGTATAGTTTCATGTATCCATAATTACAGGATCATATAGAACAGTGAGCCATCCTAAAACCTTCCTTGTACTTCACCAATGCAATCCTCCTAGTCCTGCCTCTTGATAACCATGGATAATTTTACTGTTGCTATAGTTTTGCCTTTTCTAGAATGCCAGTATATAAACTTGTCTGACTGGCTTATTTCATTCAGTGTATGCATTTGAGGTCTCTCCATGTTTCTTTGTGGTTCATTTCCTTGTATTTCTGAATGTTTTATTGTAATGCATGCAGCATAGTTTATCCATTCACCAACTGAAGGACATCTTAGCACTCCCAATTTTTGGCAATTACAAATAAAGCATCTATAAACATTACTGTGCAGGTTTTCATGTAGTTATAAGGTTTCAAATCATTTGGGTAAATAGTAGAAAGACTGCTGAAATGTGGCAAAACTCTGTATAGCATTGTTAAGAAGCTGCCCAGGGTCTTCTAGAGTGGCTTTTGTACCTGTCTGTATTCCTATAAGCAATGGGTACGTGTTCTTGTTTCTTCGTATCCATGATGGCATCAATATTATTCTTTTGTTTAAAAAAAAAAACAGCCATTCTAAGGTGGATAGAATTAACTTTAAAAATAATAGCTATGCTAAATAGAAACAGAAAACATGGAAATCTTTCTATACTAGTTATTCAGATGTATGGTTATTTTCCAAGTTGAAAATAAGCATCAATATATTTAAATTTATAGCACTTTCAATTATATCCAAAGTATGATTAAATACACTTATTTAGAGGACCAGTAATGTAAATAACCCAAAGGAAGAAAATCTAAATTGTATTTGGTTCTCAAATGCATTTTACAATTTGTTTTTCCATGGCAAATTTACTATTATATTGTCAAAACAGTATGGGAAGAGGTACAATTTTTATTTGAGTTTTACATCCATTATAATTCATTTGTATGATTTCCCCAATTTAAGTTACTACTTTTATCTTTAACTTGTTAATTTGGCATTGTGTAACTTCAAATTCGGGCAAAATTAAAATAGTTATTTCTACATGTCAACAAATAGAATGAGATAGGATGGTGACTGAGGCATGAGGTTGCAGAAGTTACTGTAGATTAGACTTCCAAGATATTATAATGTGCAAAAGCTAAAAGCTGGTTACAAAGTATTCTTATATAAATACATTACTAAAAAGCTGAAACTGAACTAGATGCTAAAGAAATCAAATTCCTATTGTGCAAATGTATTCATGACCTTTAAGAGTATCTCTGTTTATGATGGATATAATTCTTTAACATACTCAGTTCCATTTGATAGAAGTAGTTTGACATTAATTCATTTTCAGCATGACTATATTCTTAGCATTTAGGATGGTGAAAATTTAATATTTTGCAAGTATTTTATGTATATGATGTTTCTCTAAGAATAAAATTTCTGATGCAACAAATTGTCATTAAATACAAAATTCAAATAGAATAGAAAAATATTATGGATATTATTTCATTGTATTTAGCTCTAGTCATTTGAAAAAGACAACTAGATACTGGTATTAGAAGATTCTGAGATGATCTAGTGAGATTAAAATTGATTTTAATTTATTTTATGTTGTTATTTGTGGAGTTTTATTTCAGCTCACTTCACTCACTCCATTCAGCTTCTTCCCTTATCTCTCTTATTATATGGCTGATCTTTCTGGGGGGGTATAATTTAAATAATGGCAGTTTGTTAATGATGTATGAATTGCCTGTTACTATTGTTCTAATCACTACGTATTGTTTTTCAGCATGCAGAAGTGGAAATAAGTTAAAAGCATTGCCATACATAGTACAATAATACATAGAGTGAGAATCAGTAATTTGTGTGAGAACTAGTGGGCCAAAAGCTGACTTGTCATTCAAGGGGAGCTATAATTACTGGAAGTCCAATCGCAAGGCTTTCGACATTGCGGTGTGCTTCACCATGACTTTTGTCTCCTTCCTATTCCCACACAAGCAGTCTACACAGCCAGCAACTACTATAACCCCTGCTTCCAATATAGAAATTCCTCAAGTGTTAAAAAGCAAAATGGACCTCAATGATAAACTCTTAGTCTGCATTAGAAATTCATGAGAATTTAAAGCCACATTCTTACGTGGCTAGTTTTAACAATGATCTTCGGAGTCTACAGAACTCATTACACTTTTACTCCTCATTGAATGTTTGTTCCCGAGTGCATTCTTTCTCTAGGACTGTGAGAGCAATAATCATATGCCACTAGTTATCTGGTATTTACTATGCAGGGAAAAAATGTGAGCGATCAATATGCAAGAAAACCTTTCATGATTAATGAGTAAAAAATTGTCATCTTGAATTCATTCCACACTTTTTCTGAGACATCAAACTTGCCCTATAACCCAAGAATGGATGTGGGTATCTCATGTAAAAATGTGACTATACAGGTACTAGAAAAAATGTGAATAAATTATTCTTTAACATAGTTGGAGGGGAAGGCTTCCTGTGTTTCAAAGTTCCAGATATGATTACAAAAATGATTAATAACTTTGGCCAAATGAAATTTAATTTTCACCATAACCAAAAACACCATAAACAAAGAGAAAGAAAATGGAAAAACTGAATGGACATATTCATGATACAACAGTCAAGGAGCTAATATTCAGAAAAAGTATTTTTCAAAATTGAGGGTGTGCCTTTTCCAGAGTTTCTTCCAAAGTGACACAGCAACAAAAAGTAAAATAGCAGTCAGGATATTAATTTCAATACATACTAAGGCACTTATTCAGATTTCACCAGTTTTATTTGTACTAATTTGTGTCACTATGTTTAAACTGGGTTACGACTGAAAAATTACATTTTGAATGCATCTCATCTACAAAATAGAAAGAAATGATACAAAGTTTGCTAGGTTCTTATAAAGATTAAATGAGCAATCATGTAGCATGCAGTTCCTTGGCACACAGTGATCATATGTCCCCTGTTCCATGCATCACTGAGACTCAATTCCGATTATTTGCCTTCCAATCTTACCCCCGTGCCTAACTTCCCTTCTGTTTCTCATTTCACCAAAGTCTGTCTTATTTCTCATCTGCCCGCAAAGCTCATATATCCATTCCTTATTGATCTTCTATGGTACCTAATCTGCCCCAACAGTTCTTTCTTGTCGAGAATCCCCAGAAATGAACTAAGACTGGTAAATGGAGGAGAAGGAATTGACTGGTAAATGCAAGAAAAGGTGAGTCCTCATTCTGCTGAAGTTGTAGCAGGAAAAGATGTTTTCCTCTCATTCCTATTTTTGAGGTTCTATAAAATTTCAGAAGAAATGCTTTACTATATGGCAGTTAGATCACATGATACTGTACTATCTTAATGACAATTCATTCACATGTGGGCTAAATAAAGTAGATGATGTTTGCCAGAGAATCATTTATTTCATTTATTTTAGTAACAAATGTTAATGTAGTACTTACTGTGTACTCATTTTATGTCAAAATTGAGCCAGAACTATGTAGATACTGTTGTGAGACACAATCCAGTTATATAGACATTGTCCATTGATATTGTTATGTAAAGAGTAAAATGAATGATTTGAGATTGCTTCTTAGGAGAAAGATAAGCAGATGATTAGTAACAGCTATAATAAAATAAGTAAAAGGAGTTTCTGTTAATGTTAATGAAGCTTCCCTCTTAGTTTGTATTTGGAATGATGTAGTGGAGATTAAACAACTGCTTGCATTTTCAGAGTACAATGTTATTGTGCAATTTGGAAAATTCTTGCTTTAAAGAAAATGTAATAGACTGATTTGGATAATAAAGGAAAAAAAACTTGTGATATAAAATCCAGGGGAAGGTAGGAAAAATTAAAAATGCTTTCTTAAAAGAAAACTAGAAATAGAATAGGACATAAAACTGTTCTAGAACAATGAAGGGCAACCAAGCCAAAGCTCTCAAGAACAGCATAAGGCACAAGTCCAAAGCCAGGTTCCAATACCCAAACTGTAACCTAAAAGTGGGGTTTTGTGGAAGTGGGTATAGGAGACACTGTCAAATTCAAGGGAGCTATTTAGCATGGATTTCATTTGAAAAATAAAGGCAAAAAATTATTTATATTGACAAATGGGTATAAGTCAAAGCTAGAGAAAAAAAGAAAGGGACAAGACAAAATCCCCTAGCCAATCCAAGGCAAACTGAGTTGATTTAGTCCAAGAGATGAACATAAAAACATTGCCACAGTGTTATAAAAGAGACTAAAATGGTGATTCAAAGGGAGCAACTCACGGAACTGGAGGAATTTAGGGTAGATTATCCAGAAGAACAGAACAACTAAAGCCAAGGTTGGTGAAATGTTCATGGACCCAAGGGGAATATTTCAACCTAGACCAAAATAATCTATCAAGCTGTGCTTCACTCCTTTGTGCATTTAGAGTCCAGGTCTTTTTATATGTAATAAATTGTGCCTAATGATGACGGGGGATGTACATTTTAAAAGGAAAGTTCCATCATTCCCATTCTTAATTCTTACATTAATGAACAACTTATCTTTGTAATTCTTTTGCAATCACTCTGTAAGTAAAACTCACAAAGTTTATTCTAGGAGACATTTTTATGTACATGAAGTCCTTTATACTATAGTAAACAGCAGAGGAGTACCTTATCTGTGTGTGTTGCACTGCAGTGGGCTGAACTAGAACAACATGGAGAAGTGAGGAAGAAAAGCAGACACACAGAGCAATTGGCAGTTGGAGAAACCGCTTTGCTGTCACATGTGGGTGCAGGCACTGTATGGTGTGTGTGAAATATAATGTAGTGATGATATGATGACGATCTCTAATAGTTATTTTGAAATACTTTTGAAAGCAAACTTTTCTGGACTGGATTGGCAACTTCAGTTGTTAAGCCACGATGGACAAGTTGGGGTGCCAACCTATGCTGTGCTCTAGTTTAGCTCAGTGTTTACTGTTGGTCAGAAAAATCATTCATCAGTTTCTGAAAGACACATAAGGGCTTTGGTATTTAAAGCCTCGTAGAATGGCAGACTGTTCATCTGGAATGATATAAACTGGAACAAAAGGCAGCCACTCTTCCTGGCTGCCTTGGCGTTGGCTCATTGGATTCCACGGTTCAGTGACTCATATTTGAACAGTATGAAACTTTATCACAAAGAGTTTTATTCTGCTTTAAACCTGCAGATGAAAAGTAATTTAGTTCATATGCTGCAGTGATGCAAATCGAAACCCATAACATTTTTATTAATTGCTAAAAGTGGACAGGGTTTCATAAGCACAAAAATATCAGCACAGAGCTATAGAAATATAAAATATAAAAAAATTAGTGAGCATCTTTCCAGTCCTAGTTTGGAAGAAAAAGATCTTACTACACATTATTTTATACATGTAATTTTACTGATGCAAAAATCAGCAAGAGGAGTTTAAATTTTTAAAAAAATCTTTGGTATGAACTAAAGCTTTTTAATTCAAATCTTGACATTAAGTACCTGTTAACTTGTTTCTCACTTATAGTGAAGACTGACTTTAGTCCTGTTCAGCTAATATCCTTACTCTCTGTCATTCTTGACACAATTTCATTTTGGTCCCTAAGGTCTTCTCTCACAATAAGCAAGTTCCTTCACAAATAGCTATGGTCTGCTCTGTAGAAAACAAAGAGTGCCTAGCACAGTACCAATTGCAAAAGACTAAAATAATCATAAAAGAACTAAAATGTCAACCCTGACATGTACTGCTCAAAAGAAGGGAAATAGATAAAAATAAAAATCTTTGCAGTCTAGCAGTGAGTCAAATATTATATATGTGATACCCACTTCTCAAATGAGCATAATGAATGTGCTATGGTTTGCTATCAATTCTGGGATAACAGTAACATTCAGCACCATGATGGAAACTGTCACTGTGTGGCCTGAGGACTTCAGTTATATTTATAAAATTATACTCATCTAGAGGTGACAAATTGTTAGTTGTTTCTATGTAATCCACATTTATAAATTGAGGTGAAAAGTCCAAGTTTTATAGCAAACATTCTATTTTTGTAGGTTATTTTTATTATTGGCTGGTATTTTTTTTCTTATTTTAATGTATTATTGCATTACATCTGTCCAATATGCATGTCACAAATCATCAAAAGAATCATCTGAGAACATTGTTAAATACTGCTTTTATTGGGTCCAATTCACAGGGATTTGACTCAGGTATCTGGATGTTTACAATGTTTTTATGAAGGGATTCATATGCAGCATATCTGGAAACCATATTTTGAAGAACTGTTTAAAATAGTAGGTCTAAAGTGAGCTGCTACTTCACTCTTATTATGATGACTACTATATATAAAAAGAAAACAAAAAAAGAACAACCATAGGCAAGGATATGGGAAAATTGGTACCTCTGTCCATTATTGGTGAGAGGGTCAAATAGAACAACTACGGGAAATAGTATGGTTATTTCTTAAAAAATTAAAAATAGAAATGCCAGGTCATCCAGTAATTCCACTTTTGAGCATATGCCAAGAATAATTGAAAGAAGGATCTTAAGGTGATATTTTTAAAACCCATATATTTGTATCAGAATTAATCACACAGCAAAGAAGTGGAAACAACTCTAGTGTCTATCAACAGATGAATGGATAAAGTATGCCCTATGCATACAATGGAATTGGTATGGTTTAGATGTGGCATTGCCCAAAAGCTCATGTGTGAGATGATGCAAGAAGGTTTGGAGGAGAAATGATTGGGCTACAGCTTTAATCTAATCAGTTAATTAATCCCTGATGGGATTAACTGGGTGTGGCTGGAGGAAGTGGTTCACTGGGGGTGTGGCTTTGGAGTACATAGTTTGTATCTGCAGAGTGGAGCCTCTCTGTTTTCTGATCATGATATGAGCTGCTTCCTTCTGCCATACTCTTCTGCCATGATGGAGCTGGCTGTATATAGACTGAGACCTCTGGAATCATGAGCCCTTACACAAATTTTCCCTCCTCTATAATTATTCTGGTCAGGTCCTTTAGTCTCGGCAGCATAAAAAGCTGACTAAAACAGGAATATTATTTAGCCTTCAAAATGAAGGAAATTCTGACATATGCTATAGCTTGGCTGAACCCTGGGATGGACATTAAACTAAGGAAATAAGACAGTCATAAAAGGGCAAGTACTATATGATACCATTTATATAAGGTACCTAGAGTAGCCCAGATTCATACAGTTAGAAAGCAGTGTAAGAGTTTGCCAGGATTGTATGGCAGGTAAGGGAATAGAGATTTGTAGTTTAATGGATAACAAATTTGTTTTTACAGGTGAACATAGTTGTGAGATCGGTTGCATAACAATGTGAATATAGTAAAGGACACAGAACTGTACTTTTAGAAATAGTTAAGAGGGTAAATTTTGTGTTATGTGTATTCTGCTACAAATAAAAAAACTATACAGGGATGCCAACTTTTACCTCTTCTATTCAACATAGTCCTTTAATCTTTAGCCAGAGAAATTAGGCAAAAGAAATAAATTAAAGGGATATGAATAGGAAAAGAAGAGCTAAAACTATCTGTTTTCCAACAACATGATCCTATATTTAGAAGAACCAAAAGAAACTCTACCAGATAACTTCTAGAACTCATAAGTGAATTAGCCAAAATAACGGGATATGAAGTTAACACTCATAAATTAATAGCATTTCTTTTTTTTTTTTTTTTTTCAAATAGTTTGTTTTTATTTCTTTCTCAAATGTCATACCTATGATCTGGGATTATTTTCCTTATATATGACATCCACACTTTGCAATTTCCTTTATTTTTATTTATTTATTTATTTTTTTAAATTATTTTATTTTTTTTCCCAAAAGTTGCATTTTAATACATGTTGGCATTTCTGTATTCTAATGATGAATCAACTGAAAGAGAAATTAGGAACATGGCCTTAAAAATTTTGGGAATCAATTTAACAAAAGAGATGAAAACTATGAACACTAAAGAGAGAAATTGAGGAAGTCCTTAGAAAATGAAAAGACCTCCCAGGTTCTTGGATAGGTAGAATTAATATTGTCAAAATAGTGATACTACCAAAAGTGCTATATAGATTCAAAGCAATTCCTATCAAAATTCCAATGATGTTCTTCAAGGAAATAGAAAAAGCAGTCATGAAATTCATTTGGAAAGATAAGAAGCCCAGAATAGCCAAAATAATCCTTAGAGAGAAAAGCAAAGCTAGAAGCATCAAATATCAGATTTAATTTATACTACTGAGCTATAGTAACAAAAATAGCATGATATTAGTTTCAAAACAGACAAGAATACCAATGGAACACAATAGAAGACACAGAAAACCCCACAAAATACTGTTATCTCATATTAGACAAAGGGTCAAAAAACATACATTTGAGAAAAGATATCCTCTTAACAAATGGTACTGGGAAAACTGGAACTCCAGAATGAAATTGAACCCTCTCCTCACTCTGCACAAAACAACTCAAAGTGGATCAAGGACCTAGACATTAGACCAGAGACCTTGTGCCCTACTAGAAGAAAATGTAGGCCCAATTCTCTACCATGTTGGCCTAGGAACTGACTTCCTCAACAATACTCCTAAAGTGTAAGAAGTAAAATCAAGAATCAATAAATGGGATGGTATCAAACTAAAAAACTTCTTACAGTTAAGGAAACAATCAAGAACATGAAGAGAGAGCCTACAGAATGGGAGAAAATCTTTGCCACCTGTACTTCAGATAGAGCATTAATCTCCAGGATATATAAGGAACTGAAAAACGTAACACCAAAAACAAAGCCCAAGTAACCCAATCAATAAACGAGCAAGGGAACTGAACAGGCACTTCATAAGAGAAATGCAAATGGCCAAAAAATATATGAAAAAATGTTCATATCTAGCAATTAGAAAAATGCAAATTAAAAGTACACTGAATTTCCATCTTGCCCTGTCAGAATGGCAAATTATCAAAACTAATTGATAACAATAAATGTTGGTGAGAATGTGGGGGAAAATGTACACTTATATATTGCTGGTGATACTGAAAATTGATGCAACCACTCTGGAAAGCAGTATGGAGATGCCACTAAAAACTAGGAATGGAACCGCCATATGAGTCAGCTACCCCACTCCTCAGTACACATCCAAAGGATTTAAAATCAGCATATTACAGTGACACAACCACATCAATATTTACAGCAGCTCAATTTACAATAGCTGAGCTATGGAACCAATCTAGGTGCCCTTCAACAGACGAATAAAGAAAAAAATATATATATACAAATAAAGAAAAATGTATGTAATATATATATGTATATATATACACAATGGAGTATTAGCCATAAAGAAGAATTTTTTATGGCATTTGACAGCAAATGATGGATCAGGAGACTTTCAGGCTAAGTGAATTATTCCAGTCCCTCAAATCCAAAGGTCAAATGTTCTCTCTGATATGTGGAAGATAAGCCAAAATAAGGGGGGTAGTGAGGGGAAGAATAGAAATTCAGTAGATTAGACAATGGGGAATGGAGGGAAAGGAACAAGGACAGGAAAAGGAAAGACAGTGAGATGAATCTGACATAATTTTCTTATGTACATATATGAAAATATCACAGTCAATACCAGCATCATGTATATCCATAACAATAGTATAACTAGAATAAGATATATTCCATGCTTGTATAATTATATAGAATGGATTCTAATGTCATATATAACTAAAAAGATCCAAAAAAATAAAAATAAAAACAGTTGCTGTTTCCAATGCCATTGATGACATGCAGGACATCCAAGGCCGTGTTCTCTCAAAGACATTGGCTGCAAAGAAAAGAGAATGAAGAGTAGCAACTTGAAGAACAAAGTGTTTTTTTAGGAAACTTGAAAAAAGACTGTTAACTGAAGGAAAGGACTCAATAGAAGGAAATGATAATAATGCAAGGCATTAAATATGTAAGATATAGTTGCTATTCACAGTTTAAATATGGCACACCCTAGGGTTTCAATATCCTGAATCCTTCAATGTATACTATTTTTTTTGGTACTGGAGATTGAACTTAGGGGCACTCGACCACTGAGCCACATCCACAGCCCTATTTTGTGTTTTATATAGAGACAGGGTCTCACTGAGTTGCTTAGCTCCGCGCTGTTGCTGAGGCTGGTTTTGAACTTGCGATTCTTCTGTCTCAGCCTCCCTAACACCTGAGATTACAGGCTTGCGCCACTACGCCCAGCTCCTTCAATGTATACTTTACATCAGAAAAAAGATGAAATGAAATGTCTGAGGGACACCAACTCATCATATTTCTAGGACAATCAATAACAGTGGGTAGGTTATTATGGTCAGATGTCCATCTTACTCATTGGATGAGATCCATGCAAGGATTGAAATACTGAATGCTTTATTAGAAGTGATAGAAATGCCAAATGTAGGAGAAAGTTCACCTCACTGTTCTTTTTTTTTTTTTTTTTTTTTTATTTAAATGCATTTCAAGTCATAGTACATAACCCGATCTCTGTTTTTCCATTTCTCTGATTGCAAACCAAATAAAGTCTCAACATTAGAGTCTTCATA
>CM053406.1:34417838-34452052 GCA_028644305.1 Xerus rutilus
GCGGCTTCTCCGCTGCCGCTGGAGACTTACTCCGGTGAGGACCGCCCGCACTGCTTCCACTCTAAAGTTAAATTTTCTGTGCTGATGGCTGTAATCCACTGCCGAAAAGTTGGTTGGAAGAAGTTTTTGAAGCAAAATTTTGGTCTGTAGTTTAGCGAGACTGGAAGGTGCCTCACTCTACGCCGCCATCTTGCCTATCTCCCTCACTGTTCTTTTACCACATATTCCTATTTATCAAATGAATAAAGGACATGGATTCTATTACTGAAATGGCAACTAGTATTTCAAAACATAATAATTGTGGCAATTCCCCTATGCTGCTGAGAATAAAGAATATAAATTCTAATAGTGGGACCTAGATTTAGTTATATCTCTTTCAGAGCTTAGAAAGATTTTCTGATGGAAACTTACAGATCTTGCCATTCTTTTCTTCAAATGAAACAATCCAGCCCCCAGGCTTCTTGGGGCTTTGCAGAGGTGAGATCATACAGTGCTAAGGTCCATCTCCACCCCTCGATGTAGGAGTAAAACATTCATTTTGTAATCTGAATGTCTGGACTATTTTAAGTAGAGAAAATCTAAGAAGGCTCTGTGCCTAGAGCACTATTGGAACATTGAAAGATAAATGCTATTTTAAGGTGGCACATATTACCACTAAAAATTCCAAAACATGCTTGACAGAGCGGAGCAATATTTGAAAGGTAAAAATTCAGATATTTCAAGATTCTAAATAAGCTTATTTTGGCATGTGTTTAAATCATTTAAACTAGGTGAATATCATTTTTTCCCATTACAATTGACTCCACTTAATTTTCCATAGTTTAAAATTAGTTGATCTAATCCCATACTTACAGGCAAAGAAAACAACCATCATCTAGCCTGTCAATTGTCAGTTGAGGTGAGATGTCTCCAAAGAGTCCAGTGAATCAAAAAGAGGACTGAAATTTCTTGACAGCTATGTTGGTCTCTGCAAAAAAGTCTAAACTCCCTTTCCATTTATTACTACAGAATAATCTGACATATGGTCCTTGTGCTGCTTAATTACACATTTCTTTTCCACTCCAGTTAACATATTTCACTTATTTGTCATTTCTAATATATTAGCTAAAATTATGCCATTTTCTTCCCTTCAGTTTGACTGATAGCATGAATCTTGATTGCTAGGGGAAAAAATGATTCAGTCCTCTAAAGAAAGAATGAGGTTCTAATCAACAAAAAATCTTGCAAGAATCTGACATTCTCTTTAGGGGATGATTGGCTGCTCACAAATGGGAGCATGTGTAGGAAAACTTCCTTAAGTCTCTGCTATTTGATTAACTTGTAAAAGCTAAGATCAACTGACAAATTCAATTATACATTCAAATTATATTTCTAAATTGGCTTAATTTTTTAAAGTGATGAATGAACCTTAGGGGAAAAATTCCATTACAAAACGAACAAGCAGAAATAAGTTGTACCGTCAGTACTATGCCCACGCACACAAACTTCCCTGTTTCCCTTGATTAACAGGATTGGTTTAATAAATAGAAATATCTGGTTTATAGGTCAACCAGCATGTTTACTTTCTAGGAAAAGAAAGCTGTTTAAGGAACAGAAGAGGAAAAGAAAGTGATGATGTCTTTGGGAAAGAAATAAAACTCCTCTGAGACTCATTCTATACTGGCAATGAATACCATAAATAGAGAAAACTGTCTATCTACAGACTGTCTCAAAGGTACAGAATTTGCTAATGACTGCCTGGTAGGAGCAATCCAGGAAGAAGCCATTGCTGATTGCAAAAGACATTCTGAGTTAGATTCTTACACAGTCACAGAGTGATAAGTAATATGTTGCTAAACATTTGCCCCCTCTGGAGACTTAATGTACCATAGTCAGGAAAAAAGGGGGAGAGGGAGAGAGAGAAACACTTCCCATACATTCTCCTATTAAAGTCTGAACCATTATCAACACTTGAATTTCAATTTATGGAATAGTTTGAAAACAAGAGTGCTACATAAAAATTGATTTTTACACAAAATGGAGATCAGTAATTTTTCTAAGAATGGTAATGAAAAAACTAGCCTATTTGACTAATGATAGATGATAAAACACACCACCATTTCTCCTTTATTTCTTCTATATAGATAAGTTATCATACATGAAAATTCAATGAAAATTGCATTTGAACTCATATTTAAATCTTCTTTACTTATCAGTAGCTTTCATTTGTCAAAAATGACATTTAAATTAAATTTTTACTCTATTAACAAATATTATGGATTGAAGATTACTTTTTATTACTCAAATTTCACCTGTATTGTTTAGATTATTGAGATTTACTCAGAGAAGGGCTATTTCCAGCCATCCCTAAGGTAGTGTGAAGACAGGCATAGGAGAGAAGGCTTGAAGTATTTTGAGTTTCCTGCATAAACATCACCTTTGAACACTTGAGTTTTCCTGAATATATTGCAAATTAGAGAACAGACTCAGAAATTAAACGTGTGAAAAATCTCATAGCAAGTATGGTGATGTTAGGGTTTCCATGTTAGATTGTGTGATTGCAAAGTTTGTGGGATTTCCTTGTAGAAAATTCTATGGGGAATGGTGTTCTTAGAAATATTAAAAGACAACGAGCAAAATGTTACCCCTAAATGTTCATAGCTGCATTATTTGTAATAGCCAAAATGTGGGACTCACCCATTTGTCCATCAACTGGTTAAGGGCTAACCAAAAGGTGGCTTATACAATAGAACCTATATGGCAATAAAGAGAATAAATACTGATGCATGCTATCAGTGAATGAACCTTGAAAATACTATGCTAAGAAGCCAGTCACAGAAGACCACGTATTCTATGATTAAACTTGTATGAAATGTCCAGAATAAGAAAATCCGTTGAGATAGAAAGTAGATTTGCAGTTTTTAGGGGTTGAGAGGAAGCAGAGATTTAAAGTGTCTGTAATAGGTATGAGGCTTCTTTCAGGAGTGGTAAAATATTCTAAACTCAGCTTGATTTGAAGGTTGAACAAATGTGATTATATTACAAATAATGAATTGTATCCTTTTAAATGGATGAATTTTATGTGAATTATTTCTTTACATATTTTTAGAAGACAACGTGAAATGGTTCAGCTATTAAATGCCACAGTGATTCTGTTTTTTCTTCCTTTTACTATGTTAAGTAAATAGGCCCTCAGATGTGAAATCATGTAATTCAGAGATCATTTGTGAATATGTCTGGGAATCACATCTCTTCCAGAATTCTGAAAAAGGAGCATCATTTCTCATTTGCCTTTTCTCTCCTGTTTCTCATTTGTATCTGGGAGATAAGGCAGAGTGTCCCACCAGAGCATAGATCAGGAGTACATAAAACCCTAAAGCTTATGATTGCCTTCAACGTGCAAGTTCATTAACTAGTCCTTTGTTGGTAGAATTTGTGTCATAGTAGTGGGAGAGATTTGCTGTTTAATAGAATGTGGCTGAACTAGTGTTGTTCCTTTCAAAGTAGTTACCAAGGGAGGGTTTATACATACTCCAAAAGTATGTCTATTTGTTTGTTTGTTTGTATTGAGGAATTTAACTAAAGGGTACTCGACCACTGAGCCATATCCCCAGGCTTTTTTGTTTTATTTAGAGACAGGATCTCACTGAGTAGCTTAGCGCCTCACCATTGCTGAGGCTGGCTTTGAACTTGCGATTCTCCTGTCTCAGCCTCCCAAAGTGCTGGGATTACAGGTGTGAGCCACTGCGCCCGACTTGTCTATTTAAGTGCTTACTATTGTTATTATCACAACTACTGTTATTGTCATTCTGGAATTATTTTAAAAGGTTTTAATACTTTCTCTTGACCAGTGGTAATGACAAGTTCTTTAAGCCTGAATATTATTTGAGTTATGTGAAAATTTATATAAACTCAAAGCAAGTGAACATGACCAATAATCACATTGAGTTATACCACTGGGGTTCAAAGCTTGATATCTGGCTTCTCCTAAAGGCAAATTTCAAATTATTTTGAGTAATAGCTGAGCAATGCATTTGATATTTTACCTATTCTTATTGTCTTGGTCATTGAGAAAATGTATTAGTACATAAAGTGCCACCAGTGAAGGGAAGAGTAAGTAACATTTTCCAGCATTACAATTTACAAAAGAACACTCCAAAAGTTACCTCAAAAATTCTAATGAGAACTTTGCATGTTTTTTTCCCCAATCGTGTTTTAAATGAACATGAGGCTCATTTGTACAAACAATGAGAAAGTGGTAGAGCAGGGCTCAGTACTAGAGGTATCCATGACAGGTCCAGACCTTTTGTTTCTACTTGGGATAGTTTCTGCTCTACTACTCAATATGACACTTGCTGATGAATACCTACTTCTATATGATGTTACTCATCATTCATTCATTCAACAAATACTTTTTGAAGGTCCATTATATGTCAGACACTGTTCTAGATATTGGGGATTCAGCAGAGAACACCACACAATAGTCCCTTCCCTCGGGAAGTTGATCCCCAGCGAGGAAGATGACCATCAACAATGAAAATTAGTGAAATGTGTCACTGTCAAATGGTGTTGGGTGCTAGGGGAAAAAAAAAAAAAAAAGCAAGAGGAGAGAGAAAGCCACATGGGATATTTCAAGTGGGATCACCATTGGGTTCTAGGCAGAGATAGGAAGAGATGCTGAGCTGGAAGACAGGCGTGTCCTTGTCCTGTTCCAGAAGTGGAAAGAGGGAAGAAGAGTTAGAAGATAGGGGTGCAGATATTGCACTGAATCTGTCTTAACTCAGCGACACAGGGAGCCACTATAGACCTCAGAGGAGAGAAGTGATATCACAACCTCTTTTTAAAAGCATTGCTGTGGCAGGGGTCAGTGACACATGCCTGTAATCCCAGGGACTCTGAAGCCTGAAGCAGGAGGAACGCTGCACGTTCAAGGAAAGCCTGGGCTGCTTAATGAGACTTTGTCTCAAAATGCCCTGATTCAATCCATAGTACAAAAACAAAGACAAAACAAACAAACAAAAAATCACTGTGGCACTGAGTTTAGCTGACACAGAACAAAGACATGTTTCCTAATTATCTCCTCTATGATCTCAACTGATATTCTCAGACTCCAGCCATGCTCCCCCATGTCACACCTTGGACACAGATCTTGCCTACTTTTCTTATAAAGGTCTCCTCAGATTCCCTGAGTGCTGCCGTACAGCATATATTAAAGATTGCTCAGGAACCTAAGGAGCCTACTAAGGCAGAAGTACCCTGTAAATCCTATCTCAGGGTACAGCAGAACATGGGCGGAACTCAGAGAAATGTCCATCAACTAAAATTTATGTCTTGACCTTGGAATCCTGGTCACAAAGCAAAATACAATCTTCTTAATTATATAAATGTTAAAAGAATCTGGAGACCTATATAAACTCTTTGTTTTAATAAGTAATTTTTGTTGTCAGTAGACCTTAAATCCCTGGTTTTAGAGCCAATTGCCGTGAAAAGGAGGAACAAAAAGCACATATATCAAACTAATAGGCAAGTATCAAGAAATAGGTTAAAAAAAAAGATTTAAAACATTGTTCTTATTCAGGAGAAAAATGCACAGTGCAATGATTTCAGGGCACACCTTCTCCAAAACCCACATTCCCTCAATACGTGGTACTAGAACATTAGTTTGAGTTAGAATCTAGACACTGTTTTTCCTTTGGTTTATGTATGTTGCTGGGAAAAGGAAAAGGAAGGAAAGCAAAAGAAAGAAAGATGGAGGAAACCAGGTGGTAGCTTGTGAGTTCGGCAGAAGCAGCGAGGTGCAGGGACTGGTGGGTGGGCTGTGGTCTGTAGCAGCCACTGGGAATGCACATCACAGCCCTCCACTTAACCTGTACACCTCAGTAGCTCTTACCTGGGGATGTTACTGGCTGCTCTGAGTGGGACGGGCCTATCATGTCAATAGCCTGGTTTCACAAGGGGCAGAGTCAGGGCCCTAAGCCTCTCTTCTTGGAATTTCCTAGATCTACCTACAGAGTGATGGGGAAGGAGGAAGTTGGAGTGTGTGTGTTCATGGCAATAGAAGGAGATCAGAGCTCCAGGTTGACTCTCAGACCTGGGCAGCACAGGGAGGGCAGAAGGAGAGATGGAGATAGCAGGCAGAGAGAGTGGGCAGCTAGGTGCTCTGATAGCCCTTTCACCTTCATCTCCCACTCCATCACTTTTCCCAAAGACATGGTCAGATATCGAATTTGGGTTTGGCAGGCCATGATAAACCTCACCGCAAGTTGTGCCACATATTGTTCTGGAGTGTGGAGAGAGATTCTGTAGATGCAAATTGGGGAAGTAGTAAGTGAAATTTGGCTAGAAGAGAAAATGGAAAATGTCTGTCTTTTAGTGGGCTCTGGGGAATGAAGTGCCACAGGGGTAATGGAAAGAAATTCTCCGTTTCTTATCAGGTTCAGGGAGTAGATGGCATTTATAGGGTCAAATTCTAATAAATTCTTTTGCCTGGTGCTCAGCACTCTCTGAATAATTCCATCTTCTCCTGATTCCTGGGACAGCTGGCAATAGTTCTGTGACATGAATGAATGCTGCCTGCCATCACTGGGCTCTGACTCCCCCAGTGTAAATAAGGAGCCTCCCATTACTTGGTCAGGCATACCTGTGTCCTACTTCAGAGCCTCTGATTCTTGGAAATAGCCTGTCAGGTTCCATCTGCTTCATGAAGCTGCCAGTCCCCTGAGAGCAGGACCTCCACGCTGATCTCCTGTCACATGCTGGAAACCCAGAAAGGAATAACCCTTCCAATCTGCCCAAAATTGCTTTTGTGATATCAAGGGCTGCCTTAGGGAACCACGATCTACTATACTCAGATGAAAATTAGATTTGTAAGTACACCACTTTCTTCTCTAGGCAGCTTGCAAAACTTCTCTCACCTTCGTTTATTGGGAGAGCTGAAAGGGCTTTAAATTTATAGCCATTAATAAGCAGGATTCTGCCTAACACAAATATTGTTTTCCCATATCAAGCAGGTGTGGAGAAAGCAAGAACAGACAAAAGGCTTTTCACTAGTGAAAAATGAAAGCTAAACTTCCATGTCAGCTCCAAGCATGATGTGGATTATAGCAGGTGCGATTAATTGCCATTACATTTATTGGAACCTTGAAAACAATTAGCAAGTGTCCTGGTTGATATGACAGATTCATTAATCATTGAATATATTCCTGCAAATTGATTTATCAATCAAATAGCTTCCTTTGGTTGAACAACTCATGGCTGTGCTTATGGCTCTATTCCCAGCACTTGTCTGTTTTAAGAGGAAACTAAGAGGCTTTTGCCTAATTCAGACCCCTCAGTTTCAGCATTTGAATAGATTGTGTCTTTCCCTCTGAGAGTTAGAGAAGAGGGCGGCTTCACAAAGACGACACTTACAGGGCTGGAAACAACATGTTAGGATCAGATATGCATTCCACAGGGGAAGAAATTACATGGACAGAAAGGACACACTCAGGAAAATGTCTTACGGACAATACAGCTGGGTCCCAGGAACAGCAAGACCTTGTCCAAGCCAATTTTAAAGTTGCTGGGTGAGCAAATAAGCTTTTGAAGATAAGAACCACTCAAAGTTGCTTAGCCATTTCCCCTATAGGATCTTACTGACCAGAAGACATTATCTCCTTAAATTCTTATATTAATAGAGTGCTTGCCTGTTATATTTTGAATTGCTTGTGCTTATTGAAATTATTTCTTATTTGGAGTACATTTTGCCTATTTCTTTTACCCTCCCACTCCTGGGGAGGGTAAACCTTCGACCTCTTCCTGGGGTAGCATTTCTAGTATTTGAAGACAGTCCTCCTGGCCTCCTGAGCTTACTGTACTAAAAGCTCTGATTTTTCATGCTCAAGAGCTCCATAAGCTCCTTCCTGTCTCCAATTGTGGGATGTATTTCCATTTCCTATGGTTTCACCACTGGAAGTAACTGCAGTGCTCCAAAATATGAAGGAACTGTAACTTCCTCTGTTGTTTGGAAGTGTTAAATCTTTGAATGTAAAGTTTCTCTTTATTTGAAAGCTTTAGCTTTCTGTCAATTAAAAAATCTCTTAAGAATTTTTTTTAGTGATCTCTATTAAACAGTACTATCTTTTGGACTATTCTTATAGCTTTTTTTTTTTTTTTAGGAAGGAATCAAAGTACACTGCCCATTTATTATGGTGACTAAAAGAAAGCATTTCCTGGATATGAATGGTTGTATCTCTTTGATATCTATGACCAGATACAAGAAATTAAATCTTGCTGAGTCTGTTTTCTCATCTGTGTGACAAATATGACGATAACCCCCATGTCATAAGATTGCTGTGAATATTAATGAGTTCTATAAATTGTTTTTTCATAGGGCTTGATACATAGGAAGCACTCAGAAAATGTAAACTGTCAGTATTTTAAATTTTCATTGTCATTCAACACATTGTTTTTTTCTCCATTTCTATTTCTTTATATAAGTTAAAGATGAATATATAAACTGTAACTGAGACCTCCAAAAAACACTGTAATTTACAATCAAAACCATTTCTCTCTGTATTATCAAATCTGTTCTTTCTTGTATAGGTAGTGCAATGTTATTGTTTACAAAGCAGAACTTCTTAAAATCAGGTTTGAAAAAATGAAAAAGTTCTTTAAAGTCCATTTTATGTCCACTTTATTATTTTATATTTTAGCTGGGCATTCATTATGTGCCAGATAAACAGGGTCAAATGAAAAGTTGGTGCCACATGGTTGTAGCCATGCTGTAAGCACTTTGCCACTCTCTGATCATTTATTTGTAGGGAGATGTTTTCCCCAGGCTTTCCTTGTTCTAGCTCTGTGAGTCTGTATTCTTCTGAACTTGTCAGTTTATTCATTTGGTTCTGTAGATTTTCCAGATTTTCTGATAACTTTACCTAGACCCTTTGCAATTCACTCTTTTATCTTAGAAGTTCCATGGAGCAAAGAAATGATCTTAGCTGCCATCAACTCAGGTTCCAGCCAGAATGGAAATTTGCTCATTGTCATTCAAGTTATAACAACAGTGGTTAGAGTATAAGCCTTGGAATCAGACAGTCTTCAATCTGAATTACAACTTTCCCACTTCTTAGGGGAAACCTTGACTAAGGACTTGCCCAAGGCTCATTTCTTTATCTATAAAATACAGGTACCAATATTACCTAGATTTTATAGGCTTGCAATGGTGATCAAGTGAAATAAAGCATTATAAGAAGCTGAGACAATTCTTGAGCAGAGTTAATATTGGCTATAATTCAATTAAAACATATTGGTATCCCCTTAGGGACAGAGGTAACAAACCACACCAGTGGACAAAGCAAACATGACTTGCTTTCAGGAGCTTATGGGCCAATGATCTCGTTATTACCACCAAACCACCTCCTCCTCCTGATTGCCACAGTTCTCACTGCCTCCTCTGTCATCACCATCGTCGTCAATCTCTCTAAAGGCACAGTGCTGCCAAAAGTATGAAAGGGGAATCTGTGGGTCTTTCAGTTTCGTGTCCACATTCTGAGTTCGCCTCTGCTGCCTCACAGCTTTTAATACTATTTCTTTAACTCTTTTTCTGTTCTATACATAGTATATGTTTACTTCCATCAAATCGTTTTTAGCCCTTACTATTTTAAGCCTTAATGAATGCCATATCCATTAGGTATTTAAAATTCTGGGCTTAATAATATGTCTTATGATTTTACTGTGATGCTATAAAAAGCATTTTTGTCTTCTTTCCCTTCAGAAGTCTTCCTTTTTATAGTTTTTGAAAATCAGGACACAATTTTCCTATTTCTAATCTCCCAATGCCTGCATTTTCATGGTTTCCCAAATGTTACTGATAGTATCTCAGCCATCTCACAAACTTTTTGAATAACCCAAGATGTAACTTTTATGAAGCAAGAGAGTTTAATTTACATAGAGTTGCTAAGTACTCTTCTCTTCTCCACTGAGGGTTTAATTCTTTATTATCAATGTCCTCTCTCCTCACATCAGTCCATGACAAAGAAGATAACAAGAAAGCAGCTGGGATTTTCTGCATTTTTCTAAGTCATCTGATACCATTTTGTATCTTGTTCTGAACATACAAAACATTTTCATTATTTTATCTTTCATAGGGCTTAAGTTGCTCTAGTTAATAGAACTGAAGGACTTATAATCTTTAATATGTATTACTTTTCAATGAGTGCTCACAGAAAACTCTGTGCATGCAGGTCATTTATTTACTTAGTCAACTCTTCCTAGTATTATTTATCAGATTTCTTTTTGTGTGATCATGATTTTCTTTCAGGGAAGCATCTAGTTTTTTTCTAGCTTTATCCCTTTGGAAAGCTTTCAGCCACTGCTCATATCAGTCTTTTAGTAGAAACTTTTTTGAAGAGTAGCAGGTACATTTGTAATTAAATGAGAATTTCTTTCCACAACTATTATAAGCTTTAAAGCAATATCATAGAAAGTTCCAGTGTTTCTATTTTCCTGCTACTGATTCTTGGGGTGGTCATAACTGAAGACAGGTAAAATCATTAGGAGGATAACTAGACAATTTATCAGATGTGCTGGTTCTACCAGATACAAATCATACAGCTGTCCAATGTAATCTGAGTCTTTCAGCATTGATATCTTTCCTTAATCGGCATTAGGGAGAATCTAATGCCCATCAATCAGGAGAACTGTAGTTTATTTCCATCATGGGGTCACTTCCACCACAAACACACACACCCCTTTTGTTCTCACTCAACACTGTCCATTATTCTCCTACAGTAAAATTATGTTTTTGTCCTTGTAGAGATATCTATGACATAATACTCTTAACTTTACCATTTTGATTTTTGGGAACAAGTTGGCTTTCTTTCATAAGCCATTCTGGTCAATCTTGGACCCATCTATGAGGTTATATTTGTAACTCTGCATTTAAATTTCAATTTATATTTTTATTATTTTTATAACTTTCAATTTATATTCAATTCTATTTTTATTATTTCAATTCCTACAAATTGAAATAGATATTAGAGTAGCACACTTTATGATCAGTTCTCCTAGTTTCTTTTCTGTGGTATTCTGATTTTTTTTATGTTTTCCTAGAAAGTTCCTAACAGTCTGCAGTATAGTATTGTTTCAATAAATGTTTAATGAATATAGTAATTTTTGTTCTTTAATATCTGACACATTTCTAATTGGTTTTACTTCAGAGAGAGTGTTTTAGTTAACATTTTGTCACTGTGACCAAAGTACTCACCCCCTTTCACAAAAAAAAAACAAAAACAAACAAAAAAAACCCTTAGAGGAGGAAATATTTATTGGTGGCTATAATTTCAGAGGTCTCAGTTCATACAAGGCCAATCCATTACTCTGGGCCTGAAGTAGGCAGTATACCATGGTAGAGGGCATGATGAAGCAAAGCTGCTCCTCTCATGGCAGCCAAGAAACACAAAGAGGGAGTAGGGAAGGGACAATAGGGAAGATGTACCTTTCCAGGGCCCGTCCCCTGTGATCTATCTCTTATAGTCACATTTCACTTGCCTACTGTTACCACCAGGCCCATTCAAAGTGGGATGGACTGATTATGTCACAGCTCTGGATATTCCTGCATTAACAGGAACTTTAGGGAGACAACTCTTCACCAAACAATAAAAGAGGGGATTCATTTTTCTCTCTCAAGTCAAATTTTCTTCAGTGCTTTAGTGAGTGTCTTCTCCCATACACTCTTTGTGTCATTGTGATGTATTCTTCGAGCCATTCTCATGGATCTACACGAACACTTGTTAGAACTGCCATTTTGGTATCTGCAGTCTGGTATCCCAGAAAACAAATGCTGCTCCCCAGCAGCATACATATAGTGAGGTTTTGATATTTATTTATATATTAATTATCCAGAGACACAGATTTCATGTGTTACAGGAAAAAAAAGTATGTCTTTTGATATTGCATTTACTAAATATCCATTCCAGAGATCTTCTGCTGTATTTCAGATTCACTCTCAAAATAGTGCAAGCATCTAGCTACAGGTGAATTTTTCATTTCTTAGCAGGTTCCCAATTATGTCCCACATTTGTATTCTAGGAAGATAGCTTATCTCCTAACAGATATGTCAGCACAATGCAGAGTCACTTCCTTACTCTTCAGCTAAAGGCATTAAGCCCTCCTAACTAGTCTTGTGCTCCTGAGACTAATAACTGTTTTCCTCACATTTGTCAGAACTGCCAGTGTGTAGGTGGCATAATCTTCTGGAAATTTTTCTCTCTTGTCTAGGGTACCACAGATTAAAGTACAGTTAGGTACATAGGTTTATGTGGTCCTTAAAGCTTCATATGAAAACCAAGAAGTATTTTGATCAAATAACTCAATAAAATAGCAGAAATTTCTGTTATACAAAGTCATCATAGGCATACAATTTTCAAAGTGGCACAAGTAAGGAAAAGAGAGGAAGAAGTAATCAACATTCATGGTTCAAAGATTATGTTGATTCTCTGGGGTCTGGATAAAATTTTCCTGGATATATATATATATATATTTTAGTTATTATCAATTTGAAAGGTGTGTTTGTACCTACTTCTAAAGATTCCCATAGTTAAGCTAGTCAGAAGTGTACTTGAAGGATCATTGGTTTGTTCTAGGTTAGTTTTTGTCTTTTGGTGACAGTACATTTATGAAAGGTTCATGTCTTTCCTGCAAACACTACTGGCTGAATATGAATTTAAATACACCCAGTAGGAGGATGGACACAAGTAACAACATCCTTTCACACATGAAACATTTGCTCTACCTAGAACATGAGCTCAAGATGACCTCTAAGCCCACAGAGCTTATTTTTAATTCGTTTTCAAGTAAAAATGTTATCATATGAGTAAAGCAGTGAGCAAGTTTAACTTTATGAAACCATATATTTAAGGACTATGTTCTATTTGGAAAATTACCCACATAGCTTTGAAATAATTTCCCTGTCTTCTCAATGCTATGTTTGCATTTTTAGTGACAAAAGAGACTATGTCTTTAGGGCACAGAGAAATGATGACCGATGTAAAGGCATTTTGCTGTCAGTTTCGTTTTTGAAATCTTACATTCTGCAACTTCCAGAAAGTTAACAAGCATTGCTGATTTAATGGGAAAAGGACAGTGCATCAGGCAGGGACATGGAGAATATGATGAATACAGAAGTTGAAAACTGGCATCATTTTCTCCTCTTCCACATTATTCTTGGCTACAAATTGCCTTTTTCTGATGCTTTACTCACACCCTATATTGTATCTAAAGCCCCATTGCGAAAGAAAATGAAAATGATGTTGGCAAGAACTTGCTGGCTGTTAATGTTAGCCAGGTATGGGATTCATGAAGGCAGTTCACAATGCTCTCTAAACATTCAAGTCAACACCAATGTATTTTTGTCATTTGCCCTTACATATCTTAAGTGCAAATATGTCACAATCCAAAAAGTTTAAGTTTCATATCTATGATTTATAAGGTTGATATTTTCATGAAATTCAAACTATATTTTTCCTACAGAAAATGCATATTAAATATTCAAAAAGGATTCAAATGCATTTCAGAATTCTTCCTGTGTCTGATTTTTATATTTTGTCATTTTGATCATTTATATTTGATGTATAGGCAAATATGTGCATACAGCAGTACTTGAATTTATTTGTACCTGTCAGTTAAATGTTACCCAATTTAGAACTCTTCTCTAAGGAGAAACGTTTTGAAAATACCAATTGTTTAAACTGTAGCCATGTTCAAGGTCTCTGTACATCCATCTTTCTCCTATGTGGGGTCCCTGTAGTTCTGGAATCCAGCACAAACACTCAACCCAACCTGGGATGGCAGGACAAAGCTAATCCTATTCCTCAAATATCCTAAAAATGTATGATATCCTTATTAAGACATATTGTGTCAGACTGTACAATAATACCATAAATGTAAGAACCGAGTGATTGGTTCTCATGGCAGAAATGAGGATGGACAAAAGAAATACTTAAAATTACCTAAACTCAAGTGAAAAAAGAAGACTAAAACTTTGGTTATGACATAAAGAAGAGCAGTATAGGTAAAGGTAACTTTGATCTTATTAGTTAGAGGAAGAACATTTTGTTTGTCTACTATTATGTCTCTATTTCCTCTGATTATTCCTTATTGATGATTAAATCAATGTTATGGGTAATAGAGATCGGTTTTAGATCAGCTTACTTTAATTATATCAGCTTACTTCCTGCTTCATTTAGCTGTTCCTTAGTTTGTTTTTTTGGGGGGGCTATGTGGTAATGCTTCATTTTTATAAAGCTATATTGAATTTTTAGTTGACAAAAAACAAATCATGAAAAATACCTTCATAAACAAGCTTTTAAATATTTTTCAACAATGTGTAAAAACTCCAATAAATAGTTGAGTAGATCAAATACAGAAAGTCACTGTCATTGAGTTGTCCTTGAAAGGCTTTATTAGATCATATAGTTTAATGTCCTTTCTTACAGCATTACAAAAAGAGATCATCGAACAATGTAAAGAAAAGATAAAACAGTGTAAAAGAGAAATAAAATTTCAAACTGTACCTTTGTGTGTATATGTGCACCTGAGTTCTCTGGGGATTAAACTCAGGGCCTTGCACATACCAGGCAAGGTTCTAACACTGAGCTATACTTTCAGCCAACAGCCCATTTTTTAACATGTATATGGCCCAGTGTGCATATTTATATATCCTTAATTTTATCAATGAAAATCTTTATGCTAATGTTTTTCAATGATAGTACCCTGAGTAAATAACATAATAAGCTTAGTTTTGAAAGCTTTATATGGCTTAGTTTTTGGAGTTTCAAAATTCTGAAACATTATTTAAAAAACTTTCTAATTTTAGTATTTCTGTATCTGGTAAGAGACTCATCTAGTGTGTTCCTTTATTTGGAATTCAGTGAAAGCACCATACTCTATTGAGGTTGGAAAATGAATCTGTGCATTAGGGGATCCAATTTTTTTCTAGTGGTTTCCTTAGTTTAATTTCTGTTAGGGATTTTATGCTTTGCCTTCTTTAAATGCCTTTAACCCAGCCTCTAGGTAAAGATCATTAAGTTGGTTTCAAATTGTTTTGGGGGGCACATCTTTAATCTTTGGTCAATGATATCTGAGGCCTGAGTCAAGTACTTGACAATTACAAAGAGCTGAACTGTGTTTTGGGTAGAATAGCTCTGCACCCCTTGACTATAACTTCTCAGTGGTGATGAACCTCTTGCTTTTGGCAAAGAGTTGATGTAATTCAACACATTTGGATTTTATTAATGAGATTCTGAGTTAATAGAGGTAATACTAATCAATTTGGAGAGAAGTGTAGTTTTAAATGTTCTTTCCCACATTTCGGTGAGATTATATTAAAATATTCAACACATGGGTTATTTTCTCCTGTGACTTCCATGATTTTGGCTGTTTTTTTTCATCTAATTCTCATAATGTTTATCTGTGGAACAATGATTAGATTCACTTCAAGAGTAGAGCTAGGTTATTTTGAATATTAGTAATGAGGTGTGTTGGAAGTCATCAAAATGTGAAATTAAATATATATCAATGAATCATCTTTACAAATACATACTATTTATTATGAGCAAAGAATTCTGTTAGATTCTAAATATTGAAAAAATAGCAGAGAAAAAGAAAAAGATGTATTCTTTTCATTTGCTGATAGTTATAATATCAATAAAATTGGATTCCATCAACTTTGGTATATCTTTTTTTGGCAAAAATTTTGGTTATACCTATCTCTCACCATGCACAAAACTCAACTCAATGTCAAAGACCTAGGAATTAGACCAGAGACTCTGCGCCTAATTGAGGAGAAAGTAGGCCCAAATCTTCACGTCAGATTAGGCCTCAACTTCCTTAATAAGACTCCTAAAGCACAAGAAACAAAAGCAAGAATCAATAAATTGGATAGATTTAAATTAAAAAGTTTTTCAGCAAAAGAAACAATCAATGAGGTGAACAGAGAGCCTACATTCTGGGAGCAAATTTTTGCCACACACACATCAGATAGAGCACTGATCTCCAGGATATATAAAGAACTCAAAAAACTTAACGCCAAAGAAACAAAAAACCCAATAAATAAATGGGCTAAAGAGCTGAATAGAAACTTATCAGAAGAAGATATACAATCAATAACAAGTATATGAAGAAATGTTCAACATCTCTAGCAATCAGAGAAATGCAAATCAAAACTACTTTAAGATTTCATCTCATCCCTGTCAGAATAGCAGTTATCCAAAATACAAGCAACAATAAGTGCTGGCGAGGATGTGGTGAAAAAGGCACAAACATTGCTGGTAAGACTGCAAATTGGTACAACCTATCTGGAAAGCAGTATGGAGATTCCTTAAAAAACTTGGAATGGAACCACTATTTGACCCAGCTATCCCACTCCTCAGCCTATATCCTAAAGACTTAAAAACAGCACACTACAGTGACGCAGCCACTTCAATGTTTATAGCAGTATAATTCACAATTGCTAAACTGTGGAAGCAATCTAGATACCTTTCAGTAGATGAGTGGATAAAGAAACTATGGTATACATACACAATGGAATATTACTCATCAATAAAAGAGAATAAAATTATGGCATTTGCAGGTAAATGGATGGAATTGGAGAACACCATGCTAAGTGAAGTAAGCCAGTCCCCAAAAACCAAATGCTGAATGTTCTCTCTGATTAGTGGATGCTGATACCTAAGGGGGGTGGGAGTGTGGAGCATGGGAGAAATGGAGGAACTTTGGATGGGATGGGGAGAGGTGGGGGAGGGGATGGGAAATGGGAGTTGCAATAATGGTGGAATGAGATGGACATCACTACCCTAGGTATATGTATGAAGACATGAATGAATGGTGTGACTCTTGTTTGCAACCAGAGAGATGGAAAATTGAGCTCTATATATGTACTATGACTTGAAATGCATTTAAAAAAATAAATAAAAAAATTGATAAAAAATAATTTTGGTTATATGGAGTTACTTTTCCAGGAATATGAAGTTCAAGATAAAAATCCTATGTTTTGGCCTGAGTGATGTTATAATTTTTAAAAATAGGATTATCTTTTCATCACTTAAGTAAGATTTTATACACGATTGGACTCAAGCCATTACAGGGAGATTCCACATGTCATAAGCAGTCTTTCAGGTAGGGGCAGTGGAGCACTAATGAAGGGATACAGGTAGTGTATCAGGATATAGTAAAGTCACTTTTTAAGAGGATAAATTTTTACAATCTATAAATGGAATAATATCAACAGAGCAAATAACTACATATTCACTCAACCTGAAAATTCTAATTTTTTTCTTTTTTCCTGTCTGTAAAAGGCATTACAGATTGAAAATGCTAATTTAAAGTGTTAAAAATAATAACAGAGAAGAGAAAGCGATCAGGACACAGCACAGAATATTCCAAACTCTGGAGGACAGTATTATTAGCCAGTTTGTTGACTGTTCAAGATTGTTTTTGATATTTGTCTAGTATTACTAGCTTTTATAATCTTTCCCCAAACCCTATGAAGTAGATGCTTTAACTGTTAGTCTATGGAAGATTTTCCTTTCCAAGTAGGGCTCTAATGACCTATCTTCTCGAATGTGCTCTTCTACAGTGTGATCTTGCTGCTCCCCATATCAGAATAGAGTCTAATTCTTTACCCCATGAGTCTGGGACTTCCAAAGCTGAGCCTTGGAGCTTGCTCTTAGGTTACTAGTAAGACACTTTCCTGGGATGGTTGCTTCTCCAAACTAAGCAGCCATGCTATGAGAAGCCCAAGGAACATGGAGAGGCTATGCATAAGTCAGCTCAGTCGAATCCTCAGCAGCAATTAGGGTTATCCTCTCCCCCACCCCGCCATAGGAATGAACTGTTTGGATATCCAGTACAGGTGGCTTCAGGAGCCGCAGGCCCAGCCATCATCTGACCAAGTCTCCCTTCCCAGGACCATATAAATGAGCCTTGTGAAAACACTAAAACCAAAAGAGATAATTATAAATTACTGCTTTAAGCAACTAAACTTTGGAGTGGACACACAACCAAGAACAACTAGATTGCATTCCCATTTTAGAGCTAGGGAATCTGAAGCACCAAAAGATGATATAGATAATTTGTTCAAGGTCCCACCTTTAAAAATATGGTTGTCCATATTGGGAAATACATAATTTAATTTCCAACCTTTACCCTACACTATCCCCTCTGCCCTTCTAGAAAACATTCCGAGCTGGGCGCGGTGGCGCAAACCTGTAATCCCAGCACTTACGGAGGCTGAGACAGGACAATCATGAGTTCAAAGCCAGCCTCAGCAACAGTGAGACGCTAAGCAACTCAGTGAGACTCTGTCTCTACATAAAACACAAAATAGGGCTGGGGATGTGGCTCAGTGGTTGAGTGCCCCTGAGTTCAATCCCCACTACCAAAAACAAAAAACAAAAACCATTCTGCATTATTCTGGCAGTGACAGCACTCTGGACTACATAAATGAGTCTGATGACCTTCTGTGGAGATTCTCCTGTTCCTAAATAACTTCCCCTCCTTTTTCCTATGGACAATGACATTTTTTTTTTTCGTACTGGAACATTGGAGTTGGATAGGGAAATTAAAATAGCAAATCTGATACAGCTTTGAAAAATACAGTACATAAATTACGATCACATTAAGATGATTACAGCATAGGAATGACAGTCAAAGGTAATGAGAAAAGGACCTCTTTTCTAGAGAGCAAAGCAATTATCCTGCAAGAATGTAAGTTGGTTGTAAATTTAAGATTCACTGCCTGCCTATTTCTTCTGCAGAACTGGTGTTGCTGTGTCATTGTTATGTTATTTAATGATACCAATTACTTAAAAATTAAGCACAGGCTATTTTATGACATGGTATTTATTACATTCAAGTGAAGCTTATTTCGGCGTTCCTTCAGGGCACCACAGTCAGTCATGGCTTCTTCTCAAGCCTTTCATATTTTCCCAGGAGCTGTACTTTTTTATGTGAACACTTTTAGTGGAAATTTCCGACATAAAAAATTAAAAAGGTCAATTTTATGATGAAGCACAGTAGCTTAGATATTCTAAATGGCACCCCAGACTCAAGAAGCTAATTGCTTTTTCATCGCACAACTCCCTGAAGTACCCACACTGCAAACTGGCCCAGACAAAAACCAGGCTGCATCTTTCTCTTCTGTTTCAAGGTCCACTGGGACTTCTGGAGATGAGTGATGTTAAAAAAAAAAAAAAAGCGATCACCTGGAGCCCATGAAAATTATAATTGAGTAAAACTATAGTTATGGCAGTCTTAATCCATCTGTCTGTGTATACTTGCTCCATGTCTGGTCACCTGTTCAGTCACAGGTGTACTTTTAATCAAGTCATTGAGAGCACAATCCCACCAAACTAAGACTTCTGAGTGTAGGACGCACATATTTCATTGCTGGCTCATTTAGTTAGACCAGCTGCATGGGGATGCGGAGGGGTGAGGGTAGGGGTTATGTCGATGCAGTCAGTGTGTAACATACAGGAGTTTTAAGGGCAAGAGTAAATGGAAGCCTGGATTCTTTCTAGAAGAAGTGTTTTAGGAAATATATTTTTTACTGATCTCTGCAAGTACACAGTAGAAATATTAGTTTGCTTTAGAGACTAATAAAATTTAGTGATTTGAGGAAGAAACAATATACGTTGGTAAAGTTAGTAAACAAAGAACAAATGCCTATAATGTACATTTTGTGGGTCTGAAATCTTGCATGCTGAGTTCATAAAAGCATTGCTTATGTAAAGTATGTATTGAATTATCATAACAGGTATCACTTAGGAGCATTCTGGTGTGATAAGGGCACATATAAAGAGTATTTAAAACTGCAACATGACAATGTAATGGATATTTTCTATGTTGAAACAAATTATGAATTGCAAACTTGGGAAATACATTAAGTATTAAATGGGTAAAGAGCCAGTAGATTAAAAATCTATTTAGTAACTAACCAAAGATTCAACGAGGAACATACTCATCTAATTAATTTGTGTTTTTCGAGATAAGACATTTCTTTCCTTACTCTTCTTCTGATTCCCACATCTCTGCCACTTTTTGTCTTATTACCTTTACATTCTAAAAGTCTAGTTTATTTTTCTTGGCTACTTTAAGACCTTGAGATTCTGCAGAAGCTCAGGTTGTGTGTTCTCTTAGACTGTCAGCAATTATACTTCACTTTAATTTTAAAAAGTTTTTTAACACAAAGAAAATCTTGGGAGAAACCAATTAATGATATTATTTCTAGTTTATAACAGAAGTGACAGAGGTGATGTGACAATAATTCAATGAAGGTCATGCAGTGAGTCAATAGAACCATTCCATTTTTAAGTTTTATTGAGGCACTTACTAAATCTCAGGAGAGCTTGTTTGGAACCCACATTCATAAAAAGGACAACAAATAACAGTGCCCTAAGTAAGTCTTGGTTCTTACTGAAAAAAAGAATGCTCTAAACTGTTTGATTTCAATCTTTCTGACCTATACTGCTTCTGCTAGTTATTTTCCTATATAAAGTAGATCATTTTACCCTTTTGTTCATATATGTAATCACACACGTGAAACAATGTATCAATTGCCTATGATTCTCAAGGAGGGACTTAAAGGTGGTTAAGGTTTTAGCAATTTAGCTTGTCAAGTGAGACAGTTAAGTTTTCTATTCTAGGGGATCTATCTATCATCTATCTCTCAATCTATCATCTATCTATTTAGTGATGATGAAAATCTGATGAATAATATCAGGAGTGATCTACCCAGAAGGCTGGAAGCACATTTCCAATTCCACAGGTATCAGGGTACTTCAGGTAGCTTTAGCAGGGAGAAAACTCTGCAAACCCACTCTGTACCTGCCCCTACCTCTATTCCTATATGAATCTAGGTGTTTAATTTCTACCACTTTAGCAGTTTGCTTTCCATCTCTTTTTCATTTAAGATGATACTAAAATTGTTATTATTTTTTTGTGCAACATAGTCCTCTAGAAATAAATGTCCTCTGAAATACAAGGTAGCTTTCCCAGCATCCTCAAGGACTCTTGGCTTAAGTTAGACCCAGTCCAAGGTTTGGTTTCTTGGGTCTCTGCTATCAGGATGGAATCCCTGCATTCTGTGAGTGCACAGAACAAGACTTCACCATCTTAGAGCTCTAGAAATCAAGTCAATAAGTGGATATCATGGAAAATATTTCCCCCAAAGCTGATGATTTTTTATATTTATCTGAAATTTATTCTATGGTCCTAGTAATGCTAGACCTGCCCCAAGAAACACCTTAGTCAATTTAGAAAACTGGGATTCTGGGCTGATCCATCTCTCTGACATATATGTTTGTATTTAAATCTTCTATAGTCTAAATTATTTTTCGAAGCAAAGGCAGAGAAGGAATTTTATTAGTCCCTGATGGACAACAAAGTACTGTCCATATTGAAAATCTGCTTCATTCATTTATTTATTTTCCTGAGAAAGTTACAGTAGCAGTAAATCCTATTAACCTGGTAGTCAAATGAAGACTTTAAAAGAAACAATAGCCCTTCTAAGCGCCATTGAAAAAAAACACTGCTCAATAAAAAATGAGGGGTGGGTGGATTAGTTTGAAAGTTCTATATTACGTATTATAAAAGTAATAATAGAGTTAATATAAAAACACACAAAAACCCAACAACTCTAACATTTCCACAACAAAATCGTCTATTACCAATTAATATATATTTTTAGGTAAAACAAAATACAAACGTTTTTACTAAAAACACTGACGCACTTAGTTGACTGTACAAATATAGCCTTCCCTTCTGTCAATAAATATTCATGTTAATTTTCTGGATAAAAAATCAATTTCATGCTAGCAGGAATACAGTGGAAAGTGGCTAGATTAAACCATGGTTCCTGGCTACACGTTTCCAACACCAAAAATAGCCATATGGCACTGAATGTGCACAGGTCACTCTGGAGACTTACTGTAATTATGTCATGATGTGCTTATTGTTATGGATTCAGCAGCCTTTCTTGCCTCTCTACCTGCTTTGTTCAAGAGCAGCTGCTGGCTTCAAGCTGTTGTCTGTTTCCAGCACAGAGACTGAATGAAGAAACGCTTTCTAGGGAAGTCATGTTCCAAAGCAGGAACAGCAACAATAAACGAATTCAATGGGAGAACATAAAGTTCACTAGGCGAAAGTCTTGTAATCAGCTGGTGCTAATTTACAGCTGCCAGTTCCAATTGGTAAATACCACTGCCTATGCAATTTATGCAGAGTTGAAAGGGACGGGGGATATATTTAATGGACAGAAGAACAGAACTCTGCTTTGCAGAGAGTCTGATTGTAACAGTTTCATCGCAATGATTGCATGAGTGAGCCTCAATCACTGTTCCTACTCGCCCTATGTGCCAGGACAGAGTCAGGGATACCAGGGTACAGAATATTCCACTATTTTTTGTTAAAGATAATGCTCGATAAAGATATGTAGCTATAGATACAGATGTTTAATTACATGTCATATATTAAGTAATCATATGGGCAGATATACATACTTTTAAACAAATGTCTAAATCATTTGGCAGAAGTATGCCAAGTGGCAGAATGGTGTATACAAGATGTAGATTCATGGTAATTGCTTTGAGTTACTGATTTTTATGGTATATTGTTTTAAATGTGTTCTGGAAATGAACATTTGTTTTTCTTACATTTTAAAAGAAAGTAGATAGGCCTAGAATAAATGCAACTTAACTTTCTCATGCCAGGTCACCTTCAATTTTCCAGGTGTGCTTCATGGCTCTTAGGCAGAAGTGTCTGATTAACTGGGGGTGTAAGGAATGCTGCACTAATGCTACATATCCAGCATCCTGGGCCTCACTGGCTTCTGGGATCATATACCTCATGCCCCAGTCACACAAATGTAAAACTTTTGCTGCTTAAAACATCTGGCCTTTCCTTTTTCTTTTTACCTGCTATCCTGGATAACTCCTTTTCATCCTTCTAGACTCACCCAGGATTACCTCATTTGTATCTCTCCTTTCTCTGAACTCCCCAAGGTATGCTAAGTGCTCATTGTCTGAGTTCCCCAGTAGCTAGCCCCCCCCCAACCCCATAATACTACCTTTTGCCACCTTGTGATACTTTAGTTTACTTGCCTCTCTTCAACCAGGAATATACTCCTGAGGTCAGGGCATTTGTGTACTTAGCACAGGGCCTTTTCAAATGGTTACTTTTATAAGAACATGATTTGAGATTGAAGCCCCATGTGAAATGTAAAGCTAGATCTGGGTTTCTTAACACTTGCATTACCATGTGGAACACTCATCTTGGCGAGTTCAAATTATACTAAATGCTCCAATAGATAGGTTGGGTATTCAGAACCATAAAAATGTTTGCCATATTAAACACACAGAGTGTATTGTGCTAATACTGGAGTCCAAAACACATACCTGACTTTTTAATAATAACATTTATATGTGAAGTAACATTACATCATAATCATAAAACCTTTTAGCTACTATATGATAAGGAACAATTTTATTTTATGCTCACTTATCTCACATAACTCATCTACTTTTAAATTATATGGATGAGAGAAGAAAATAGGTCTTTTATGGGAATACTTCAACTCAGTGGCTAATCATTTTACGATCTACATACAAACCCTAAAGTTATTTATATAAAAGATCTGAGAAAAATAGCAAAAATATTTTTGTGTATTACTTCCACCCTACTTTCATCACTCATGAAAATAGTTTTCAAAAGTTAACAATGGAATATTACTTCTCTGATGTACTGGTGGATTATACCTTACTATTCTAACAGAAGTTAAAGCAGCATGTCAAACAAAGGAAAATGTATTAATAAATATAGAATACATTTTATAATAAAGATGTTTTAGATACCTTTAATAAAAAGGTAGACAAGTAGTTTTATCCAAATATCACAATTCTGTACCTTTCAGTACCAAAATATATCTAATTGCACTTTGCCCTTTTGATGACTATGGCGCAATCACAGTATATCAGATAGAGGGAAGAAGCTGGAAGGAAGGAATTCCATTAATACTTATATTCAAAAAATAAACTATACTATCATGTACATTTATTTGATTTGTTACCATGTGCTTTGTTTCATGGTTCACTTTCTGATTGAGCTTGTTCAGTGTTGTAGGAGGGAGTGGCATGACTTGGGGCCTCATCTGTTGTCAGTGAGATGATAATCTTGGAGTGGAAAAATCAAGTAGGTGAAACTTTTCTAAGGAAAACATTGCCTGTATGACTTTTTCCCATTCTTGTTTGGTCAGAGCAGACTTACTGGAGAGATAAATAAAATTAAACTCAGGTAATTCAGAAGAAAATAGGGAAATGTAAAGTTGTGAATTGCTGTGGGTACCAGCAGCTGTAACACCTGACAATATGGTACAGAGGTGGAGACAATGTAAAGGTCCACAGACCTTAATTTGCTTGAACTCCCAGCAATGACACTCATCTGAAGAGCCAGAAAATCAATTGTAAAGAATTTGAATTTTATATAGTAGTGACAGGGAGAAACACAGGGGCTTGAGGACTGGCAGGCAATATAGCTGGTTTTGGCAGCAGTATTTTGTGCTGATTGGAAAGGAGATAGACCTAAGAGCAGTGAGGTTAAATGGAAATTAAGTTGAAGTGGTCCAGGAGTGTACTGATTAGAGCAGAGATCACCATCTGGTTAATAAGAATGAAGGGGTAATTTTAAAATACTTTGTGGTAGAAGTTATCAAGAATATTTTTTAATAATCTGCATATAGAATAAGAAAACACAGAGGTAAAGATAAGTTTAATGTCATACTTGGAAAGAAAGTGATGTTTCCTATAGCACAATTAGGAAGCATGAGAGGATTTAAGCAGAAGCATAAAAAGTAACAACCAAACTTACTGCCTCTTTTGCATCCTTTGTTCCTTTCTTTTCCTTCCTTTTCTACTAAACACCTACTCCAGGCCCAGTGAAAAGTTGGGAGATTAGCTGGGAATGAATGGATAATAGGCTTGTAATATGATTCTGATATGATGGGCAAAGGAAAGTCATGTGATGATATGAACACAGTGCTCTGGGGAGAAAGTGTGATTATAATATATAGATCAACAGAATAGAAAGAGGAAATGGTTCAGTATGATGGAGGAAGCTGTTATACCATTCAGGTGAGATATGATGAGACAGCAATGGGTCAATAGGGACAAAGTCTATCTGAGATGCACCATAGAGAAAGAACAGGTAGGAAGAGCCCAACTGTAAAGAAGAAACAAAACAAAAATTTCTCTTAAGGTTCTAAAAGCATGAAACAGTAAACTAGGAATAGTAGGGCATTTCTTTTTCTTTTTCTTTTTTTTTTGGTAATGGGGTTTGAACCCAAGGGTGCATTACTATGAAGCTACATCTCTAGCCCTTTTTTATTTTTTATTTTGAGACAGGTTCTCACTAAGTTGCTGAGGGTGGTTTCAAATTTGCTATCCTCCTGCCTCAGCCTCTTGAGTTGCTGCAACTGCAGGTATGTGCCCCTGCATCTGGTTAGAAGGGAATTTCTTCAACTTGATAAAGAATATATATAAAAATCTGCAGCTAATATCATATTTAATGCTGAAAAACTAGAAGTTTTCCCACTATACTCACAGTTAGGATTTCCCTTCTCACTACTCTTTTTAACATTTTACTGTAAGTAAAATGTGATGAGACAAGAAAAGGGAACAAAAAAGGATAGTGATTCATAAGGGAAAAATTAAACTTTGTATGCAGATGACAAAATTGTCTATGTAGAGAATCTGAAAGAATCAAATACAAACACAAATATTTTCAGAATACCAGGTTAATATGTATCAGCAATTAACAAGTGAATATTTCACATTAAAACAATGTTATTTACATTAGTACGACAATAAGTAGGAATAAATCTAAAAATATGTACAAGATCTGTATAAGGAAAATACAAGCCTCTTTAAGCAAATCAATAAATGGAGAGATATACCATATTAATGGATGAGAAGAGTCAATATTTAAGATGTGAGTTCTTCTCAATATGATCTATACAGAGCCAATACAATTCCAAAGTCTAGTAGATTATCTTGTGCATATTGAGAAACTGATTCTAATATTTATGTAGAGAGCTACAAGACTCAGAATAGACAGCATAATATTGAAGAAAGGAAGAAAGTTTAACTGACTTCAAGATTTATTATGATGTTATATTAATACATTGTAGTATTATGAAAGAATAGACAAATTAATCAATGGAACAGTCCAGAAGTATACCTACATAAATATAGTCAGCTGATTTTGGGGAAAAGAGCAAGATAATGAAATGTAGAAGAGAGCCTTTTCTACAAATGGAGCTGGAACACCTCAGCATTCACTTACAAAAAAATATAAGACAAAAATAAATAAATAAAATCCAGACAGACTTGTACCCTTCACAAAAATTAACCAAATTAACATAAAATTTGAAACTGTAAAAACTTCTAGAATATGACATAAGAGAAAATTTAGATAACCTTGGATTTGGTGATGACTTTGTAGATACAACTAAAGGAATAAGACATTTAAAAAATAATTAACAAAATGTACTTTTAAAATTAAAAATTTCAGCCCTGTAAATACCATGTCACAGAATGAAAATAAACCTCAGTATGGGAGAAAATATCTGATAAAATACTTTAAAAAAATTTTTTAGTTGTAGATGGACACAAATATCTTTATTTATTCTTATGTGGTACTGAGGATCGAACCCAGTGCCTCACTCATACAAGGCAAGCGCTCCACCACTGAGCTACAATCTCAGGCCCTGATAAAATACTTTTAATGCAAAATATAAAAAGAACTCTTAAATCTCAACAATAAGGAAACAAACATTCTGATAAAAACGTGGATCAAAAGATCTTAGTAACCCCTCATCATGGTAAGTATAAGGCAAGATGCTCAACATCATATATCTTCTGAGACATACATTTTAAAACAATAATGAGATACTACTGCACATGTATTACAATGGCTAAAATTCAGAACAATGACCACATCAAATGTTGGCTGGCAAGGATGTGGAACAACAGGAGCTCTCATTCATTGACGGTGGAAATGCAAAAGGGTACAACCACTTTGGAAAACACGTTGGCAGTCTCTTACAAAACTAAACATACTCTTAACATACATGAGCACAGCAACTGTGCTCATTTGTATTTACCCAATTAGGTTAAAAATTTATGTCCACACAAAACCTGCATAAAGTTTTCTATCAGCTTTATTGATAAGTAACGAGGTGGTCCTTTGTAGGTAAATGGATAAATAATTGTGGTGCATCCAGATAATGGAATACTATTTAGCGCTAGAAACAAAGGCACTATCAAACCATGAAAAGACAGAAGAAACTTAAATACATATTACTATGCGAAGGAAGAAAATCCAAAAAGATCACATGCTTATAATTCCAACTGTATAACATTCTGAAAAATTTAAAGCTATGGAGAATAGTGAGTGGGAAGGATGACAGACCACAGAGAATTTTAGTGTAATGGAAATACTACAGGCATGATACTATAATGTGGATACGTGTCATTGTTTATTTGACAAAACCCATAGAATGTACAACTCCATGAGTGAACCCTAATGCAAACTATGGACTTGGAGTAATAATATAGATCAATATAGGTTCCATTGAAACAAATTTACCACTCCTGTAATGAATGTTGATAAAGGAGATTGCACATGTGTGGGGGCAAGGGTACACGGGAAACCCATACTTCATTCTCAGTTATGCTGTGAACTTACTGCTCTATAAATTTAAGTAATTAGGGAGGAAACAGCTTGGGAGAACTCGCAGAAAGCATGGCTATAAAAGATACATTTAGACTGTAAAACAGTAGAAGTTATAAACACAAAATCTGTGGAGGGATAATGGTATGGTCATATTACTTGCTTCTAACAACTGACTACATCAAAAGAGATGGGACATTTGTGATTTCATGTACATATTACCTGCATAGGATTGTAAGGCCTGTCTTGCAGGAGTCTCTTCCTCACTGGCAGACTTTGGGAAGCAAGTTCACATGATGTGGGCTGCTTGGGTTAAGGAGGCCACAGACAGTGAACACAGAGCTGAGCTCTGCCTGACAGCCAGCAAGGACTTGAAGCCCTTAGTCCTGCATCCACACAGAAACTGAGCTCTGCCAACAACTTCGAGGAGAAGCTTGAAAATGAACCTTTCCCAGCCAAGACTTGGCTGGGACCACAACCCTGCCCCAAATTTTGATTTTTACCTTGTGAAAAAACCTATAGCTGAGGATTCAAGTATATTGGGCCCAAAACTCTTTCCTGTTATGTCCATTTTTAAAAGATGAGAATGTCAAGGTTACGAGAATGCTAAGCTTATTCCGCTACTGAAAAGACACACAGAGATGGTGAATGCAGAAGTGGTGATTTGCTTCCAATTCTGCTTGGTTACAAAGCTCATGCTCCTAAAAGATCCCCTGCATAGGAAGACACAGTGACCAGAGGATAGTTTGGAGTAGAAGTTGGCTTTTCCAGGTCCAAATAGGGTCTATGAGGTTGACATGCAACCAATGTGAATATTGGACTCCTTTGCAGGGACTAAAAATTATCAGTTTCCACTTTCATTGGTCTGGAATCTAATAACTTTTTTTTTTTTTGTACCAGCAATTGAACTCAGGGTCCTTGAACACTGAGCCACATCCCCAGCTTTATTTTGTATTTTATTTAGAGACAGGGTCTCACTGAGTTGCTTAGTGCCTCACCATTGCTGAGGTTGACTTTGAACTCACCATCCTCCTGCCTCAGCCTCCTAAGCTGCTGGGATTATAGGCATGCACCACCGCGCTCGACTCTAATAACTATTAATATCATCTACATTTACAGTTCACCTTAATTTGGATATTTTTAGGGGAAGAGGAAAAGGTAGACTTTGTTGAAGTCACCACACTCTGATGGACCTCAATTTTCTGAGTTGATCAGAAAACATTTCTAAAACTTTATGCCGAGTCCAGTGTTTTAAATCTGTATCACACATAGTTTGATTTACTTTGTCTACCTTCTTGCAAATAATGTACATAATATGGTTGCCAATGTTTTTATGGTCGGGTTTGAACAATGAAAAATGGATCAGAAGTCACTGCATTAAGCAATTTAATGTATCTTCTATTACTAATTATATTTATTATGTAACATTTTTAGTTAAAGGCAAAATTATTCATTTTTCTACAGGGACTAAATAGGCAGAAGTTTTTATGTTTCTCAGCTCTCTATGATAGCATTCTATATATTCACTTAAAGTCACTTCTGTGACATATCTCAAATACTGGACTAATTATTTAATTTGCTAGTCTGATCTTCCAAACATAATGAATTTTAAATGTGTAAACAGATGACTTCTAATAAATGTGATAAGTGCAAAGACAGCAGTATGAATGTACTTCAATGAGGATCCAGAATAAGAAGTATCCACCCTTACGTGGGAAGTCAGGTAGGATTTGATCCATTTGAGCTGAATCTTAAAGGATGGATGGGACTTTCTGATAGAAAAACAAGAGTGCTGTGGACCAGTGTAGTGTTTTAAAATAAGAAAAACCATGTTTTAATTTCAGAATTTCCTAAGAGTAAGAAATGGGGATGTGTGGAGCTATATGTTAGGTACCTTGGGGTTGTGGTGGTTGGAGATAATTATTTGTCCATCCCTATTTACTTGTTTGCTATCAAATGGAGCAGACAGTAAATATCAGTTAAGTAACTGGCTAATGACTGAACTAATAAATGAAGCACGAGACATAGAAGGGCAATATATTGTGAAGAGATGTGTTGTTGAAAGAAACTTGAAACACATTTTCATCCTTTTGCATCATTGCAAAGAAATCCATTGCAATGATTAAGCTTGTTGGATTTTCATTGCAGATTCTATGTTGGGTTGCTTATATATTTTGTGAGGTTTCTCTTTATTCACTAATGACACCCCTGCAATATTTCAAAGTAAAATATACTAGGAAGAATTAATTTATATTTTGTTCTGGCTAAGAGAATGAATGTCTGATTTTCATTTGTATGGAAGGAATTGTTTAAAACAATTTCTGGGCAGCATTAGAAGGTTGCAGACAGGAATCTGGTGTGAGGCCTGAGAATCTGAACTTTTAACAAGATCCCAGGTATTTCTGATGTTCCTGGTCCAAGGGCTACCCTCTGACAAAGCAGTGTTCAGGAATCTATTATAAATCATTAGGCTGTTAACTGTTCCTCTTTTAAAATTGTAAAATATTTTCAAGATATTCAGGCAAACATAAAATTTCAAGCAGACATGAGGTTATTTTTTCTTATCGCCTTTGAAGAGATCAGATTTGCAGGTGTAACTAATTTTGTGGAAACGACACATGCTTGAAACTTTATTCATATGTTAAATTCCATTTTATTTCACTAAGGAAACATCGTGAGTTGAATCCTCAAAAGAAAACTATTATTTTATGATGTAAATGCTCATCCCAAATTTACTGGTTTGTAGGGTATTGTTTTGAAACATGTTATTTTCTGACATAGGGACTTATCTGTAATGAACTTGTTTTCCTTAAAAAATGCAGTGATTTTCTTGTGAAAATCAAAAGGAGATCCGTAGAGTAAATAAATAAAGGGATCAGGGAGAGGGAGAATAAGGGAAAATACTTGGAAATATTTGTCAAATTATAGTGTTAAATTGTGCGCGTGTATGAATATGCAACAAATCCCATCATTATGTACAACTATAATGCACCCATAAAAATATGGGAAAAATGCAGTCAGTTTTATTGGATTGTAGGAAGCCCCAACTTTCTACATACTCTCCAAATCCCACGTAGACCAGCCAGAACCACGTGGGTTCCACCAGTTGCAGCCAAGACCCAAATATCTCTGCCTAGTGACTGTTTCCCCACTTGCAGTGAATCAGAACAGCTGGCCCCTTTTGTTCTGCTTTTGAAGCCGGTGCATATGCTTGAGTGATCAGATCCAGGCTACCGTTGGCTCTTCTTGTGTTAATGCAGGACTGGTGCGTGTGCATATATGCATGTGAATGTGTGTGCATGCGTGAAATCTGGTGCTGGCAGCCCAGTCAGGCCCATGAGGCTGGTTAGAAGGTGTGATGTGCTGCTTCACCCCCTCAGAATGTGCCCTCCAGATGAGGTCCTGTCTCTCTGAGCCTCTCACATAGAATCGCCGGTGGTGGGTGGGCTGTCAACCTCCTTTCTTCAGTAAACTCCAAGCAAAGACAGCAGCTTCTCTGAGTGGAAGACACACTGACATATGGGAAGGACAGGAATAGCAAAGGGATTCAAATCTGGCCCTAAAGATTATTTAGATAAACACAGAAAATTGACAACACACGGGGGTGTAAAGAAGTCTCGTTATGAAGTCCCCAGTGGGCCCACATAGGTTTATCTTATCGCCCACAGGAACAGAAGTTTCTGTTCTCCATGGCTATATAAAAAAAAGGAGCAGGAATCTGTGATTCTTTTTCTGCTAATGGGATGTGACTGCAATGGCGAATTAACACTTTCAACTTAAGGTTCATTTTGTTTCGGTGAATGGCACAGGTAATATTTCACCTGTCAGGTATTTACTTATGTTTGTTCCAAAATGTGTTTGAAGAAGAGGGTGGGTGGGAAATCAAGCTAATCTTGATCGGAGAACAGTGTGTATTCTCTTTGCTTAGAGAGTTGAGAATTTATCATGACATATGCTGGCTGCACAGTCAAAACTTATCACCGCCCACAATGTTGGAAGCACGACAGGATAGCTCTGTGGGAGCCGCTTCCTCAACAGATGAGGTTTGATATGTCAAGTGCAGGACCTGAGAAAAGCAAAAAGGTAATCCTTTTAGCTGAGCTCTGCATACATGGGGTGGTGCAGGATATTTCATTAATCTCTTGTGAAATGTTTTAAAAAACACTGTTTTACAGAGCTTATAATTCTTGGATAAAATTTGATCATGACTTTAAGTCAGGAGACATCAATCTTCATATTAAGAACAGATTTACACTGTTCAGAAATGGAGATCAAGGGGAAAATATTCAAATCTAGCAAATTTTGTTTATATTTTAATCACAAATATTGGAAGTATTTTTCCCCTCTGGACTGTGGTGACTTTAAATACTATGGTATTTGCACAATTCTTTTTCACACTTAACACTGAGTTGACATGATGATATCCTATGGTGGTGAGTTTTACAAAGACATTGGCCTTATCTGTAAGAGCTGCATATCACATAATCCGAAAGTTAAAATTTCAGCTAATGAAAGATTTTTAATGTTTATGCCCCTAGTCAAACATTGTGACCCTTTTTATAGATCATAAATGTTTTAATAGATTAATATTGTGACCACTTTCAAGTATATAGTGTCAGGATCTCTATCAAATAGGCTTTTGAAGTTTTCTAACTTATGACTGCAAGGTCCTTCTTCCTGCACTGAATACTAGTCATTAAAATTTGGCATTTCTCTGATCAGAGCTCTCTGGCTTTTTAATGATTAGTCATTTTGTGATAATTTGTCCCCTAAATCTGTTCATCATTACACATGAACGGGTTACCTATAACTTTTATTCCTAAATGAAAACTTTGGTTTAATGTATGTATATAAGTGCTTTGAAACTTGAAATCCTAGTCTTTTAAAAGTGTGCACATTGTATTCTCTTCCAGTGTTTGTTCAACATATTTGACATTTCTCTTGCCTTTCCTATGCCATGTTTCTCCCTCTGCTCTTTCACTGTGTTTCTCTTACTGCAGGTCTGACTGCTTCCCTAGGGCCCAAGGTATCAATTCTGAATTTAAATGATCTCTGAAACATTTATTTCTATTGCTGCTTTCCTACCTGTTTATAAGTGAGTGTGCTTAGGATAGAGTTACCAGAAATGCAGAATCTCTTCTCACATGGGAAAGAAAAAAGTGGGATTCTAAATGATATCCAATTATAGATTTTCCAAATATTCCATTTTCCCTATCTCATGTCTCAATATCTACCATTCATTTTATCTATAGCAGCAGAGCACATATACTATGCATATAATTGGGCTATAAGCAAATAACTAGAATGGCACAACAATAATTAAAAATTATTAAGTTTTTTTAAAAAACTACATCAATCTATAAAAAGCATGAGTCAAAAACTACAGAACACTTATCTGAAAATAGCAAGATTAATTGTACAACAGGATGATTCAAACTGTTATTCTATAAATTGAGAAGATTTGAACAGCATATAATCTATACTAAATCAGAGTATTCTTTTAAAATAAAATTTTACCTCTAATGAAGTAGAAGGCAGGTGATGTGATTTACCACAAAGAAGATGATATCTTAATGGGGATAGAAAGGATAAAAGAATGTTAAAACAAACTTCTGTTGTTTTATAGTTGGCCCAGAAAATAAACATACAAATAGAATTTTAAGCTATATTTATTATAATGTTAAAAAAATAGTGTAGATACAAGAGTTAGTACAATGATCTGGAAAAAATATAGTATTGTAAAACAAGTTTGAATTCTAACCCAGTCTCAGCCACAGCATAACTGATAAGCCTGCAAAATGAGGGTTTTCTTAGGATGTAACAGGGAAATGTGCAATTTTCAGGGTTTTATTTAGATGCATAGAGTAATACTTGCCCTACCTGTGAATTGCTTCTTAACCAAGGCCATTAATTAAAATATGGTCACAAGCCAGGAAATGTGTGATAATACTCTGAGCATCTAAAGCATTTTTCCAAGCCATGTACTTTATTCATAGGCTAGGTTTTCAGTTTTTTAATTAAAAAATGGATTATTGTTGTATATTATAGTTCTAGTGATCACAGGTTTTATGTCCATTGAGGACTAGAAATGGAAAACATAGAAAGTGAAGAAAAAAGATAATCTAGGTCAAATGAGTTAGGCAAATGACCAACAGTGACTGATGATCAGTTTACAAAAAGTAGAACAAACATGTAAATAGCATATATAAGACTATGAAAGTCTCTAAACACCTATGGCCACATAATTTAACAAGAACATTCAAGCACATTTTTTTTTTTTTTTTTTTATTTTTATTTTTTATTTTTTTATTTTTGGGTTTTTATTTATTTATTTTTTTTTATTTTATTTTTTTTTTTTATTATTTTATTTTTTTCCCAAAAGTTGCATTTTAATACATGTTGGCAAACATAACAGAAAAAAACAAATTATCAGAAGCTGTACACACTATTCACTGAAAACATTTGTTGAGGCAAAT
>CM053406.1:34452552-34489163 GCA_028644305.1 Xerus rutilus
GCAAAATTCCTGCGTGGGATGTTGAGCTGAAGAATGATGCCAGGAAGTTGGCTGGAAAACGGCGCCTCCACCACTTCCAGCCTTGGTCCCTAAGAGCCTAGCGCAGAGTGGACTGTCTACGCCGCCATCTTGGAACCGCCCCCCAAGCACATTTTAAATGGGCCCTGAAATTCCTGATGAATTTCAAAATGGCTTATTACATATCTGATATATTTATTGAAGTTTTATTATGTAGTATGTTTCTTCATTAAGAGGTACTACTGTTTTTAAACCAATTAAAAAATATCTTAAATATACATTACACATAGCAATATAAGAAGATTATTTAGAATATTTCTGTTATGCTAATTTACAGATGGAGAAACTGGGAACTGTGCAATTATTTGCTCAAGTGGTAAGAGAAAAGTGGCAAAGCTAGATCTAACGTACTCTATAAAACAACACTCTTCTATATCTGGATTGAAAATAATTTTTTTAAAAAGATTGTTATATCCATTTCATTCTGTTAAATAAATCATGAAAATATATAACCTGTTTTAGAACAAGTCCCATCAAAATCATTACAGTAATTTATAAGAGATTTCTAGTTAATATGGTGAAAGGAACATATATAAAAAGTCTCCCAGGTAAAATATAATTAAAATAAAAATGATATATGAGTTTAAAAGAAAAGGAAGTTTCAAGTACAATGAAAAAAATGTATAGAATTTTAAGCCAAGGCAATTAATGGAAACTAAAGTAGCAGAGAGCTTTGAGGTAATGGAGAGTAAATGTGTTATTTACCAGGAGGAAGTGGTCTGTTTACTAAGAGGGTTTACTGTATTGGGGGAATTGCTAAAGACTTGCTCTTTGGTTAAAAAAATAAAGAATGAAATCAAAATGAAAATTCATTATTGGTAGACTTCATAATAGAATTGTATCAAGAGTCTGCAGTTGAACCCCAGAAAGAGTATACCAGGGGTTAGAATGGCTGGCTTTCCTTTTGCTGTACTGACGTCTGAGCAAACAAGCTGGACAAGGGTTTAAATCTATGACTCTCCTGCTGCATCTAGCCTGCAGCCACTGTGTGAACAACTGTTGTCTCCCCAGCATAGAAACATACTGATTTGCCAGCTGGACAGTCCCCAACTTTAGCCCAAAGTGTGAAAGTTATGTGAGTAAAGAGTCAACACTGAATGTGTCAAACTCTTCAGCCAGAGTTATCTTTAGGTGTGCTGAAGTGTCCACCTATTTGAAATGAAATAATCAAAGTACTGTTTAGCTGAGAGAAGACAGGCCTTCCCAGGGTCAGCAAACTAAGCCAGTTAGTTGGACAACACTTCCAACGTTGTGTTTATTTTTGGACAAAGGCATCATTTTTAAATTGCTGAATTTACAGACACAAGACTCCATAATCACGAAGGCCAAAATCATATCTCGGCTATAGTTAATAAATGAAGGACATCTATCCTGGAGAATAGCAACTTGGTAGAAAGGTAAAGAGAAAAGAGATGTTATGATACCAGCAGCAGCTCACATCTGCTGGATGTTCTTGACCAGCCACAACTGTTTCACACCCTTTACACAGATTGAGTCATCGAAGCCTCACAATAATCTCATGATGTAAATTCCACTGTTATTCTCATTTTAATCAATGAGGATATACTTAATGCTGAGGTCTTTGGAAAGAATTTGGCTCCATGAAATTTCAATCAAAGGAAGAGATAAAGATTTTGAATATTATTTTTATTGAGTAAGGTTTCTAATTGTGGGGGAAAGATAGTTTGCCACAGAGAATGGATTAGAGAATGCCTTGAACACTTTCCCCTTGCCAGAAACAACACCCTCATTTTCTGCCACAACAACTCATTCCTACTATTAAAATCCATTCTTCTGAGTTCTGAAGAAGTTTGTATATTCCAGAATACCAGATTCATTTGAAAATTGTTTACCTCTGTTAGGGATAATCAATCCAACCTCTCTATTTGTTAGCTTATGCTTCTAAATGTAACACCTGGCTAATTGTACTATGTTAAAACAAGTATTAGATACTAATCAGCTCTAAGCAGTAGGCTAGATTCGAAGGCTATAAAGATATTCTCATCTCATTTGGAAGGAAACAAGAGGAAGAATGGTCACTGGGGTGTTGGGGTAAAAAGAAAAATTGTGAAGCTTCTAAAAGCCAATTTTGTCCACTTTCCAACTTTTCCTATAGTTAATGTTTTATTGTCATTATATTTTTTAAAGAGAAAACAAAATTTTTCAAAAGATATTTTTTCTTTCTATGCAATGGATAAAAGAATTTGTTGATTAAGTAAGGACTGAGGCAAGGTGAACAGGAGACCATGCTGTTAATCTTGACCCTGACATGACTTTGCTGTGTACCCCATGTTCTCATCTACAAAACAGATTACACAAATGATCTCTATGGCTTCTTCTAGATTCTTGACTCTTGAAAGTCAAGTTTAGAAAAGGATTAACTAGAATAATCATCTACATATTTTGGCTTATTCTCTATTCATATTATACTAAAGGTACAAAATGAAAGCATTTTCTAAATATACCTGTTTATTAGTTTCTCATTGTATTTTATTATTATTAAAGTTAGAGATTATCTTTTAAGAAAAGGGACTATCACTTTAAAATTTACTTAACAATTTGTCTTAGCACAGTATTACAGTTGTCAATCAATTTGTTCTATTAAAATTCTTATTTCTTCCTGTGCAAGGGTTAAGTAAAAACAAGAAAAATAAGTAATCTAAATCCTGGACTGCTTTTTAATTCCCTTGTCTACTTGTCTGTATGCATGCATTCAATAGTTAAGCTAATAAACATTTCAATTTGTGTTTGTTCAGAGAGAGCCACTTTATAGCCAACTACCACTAAGAAGTTAAAGACTTTGGTAGTGACTGACATTTATGCTAGTATATTATGCAGATTCTAAAGACAGATGTGAAAAATTCATTCTGAAGTGAACATTTTATAATGTTGAGTGCTCTGTATTGAAAGGCTTTCCACAGCTTTAAATGAGTGAAGAGAATACATTAATTATTTGCCATTAAAACTAGATATAAATTTCATTCTCTGATATATACCAATTCTTTCTTTGATACTTGTCAAGTGACCTTCAATTGGCATAGCATCTGTTGCTTCTCCTTTTACAAAGTTGAGAAAACAACGCTCCTTTGGAGGTCAGCCATAAATCTTTAAGGAGAAACACATTGTATAAATGGTAAACATTATCACTGACGTCCTTTTTAAAATTTCCACCTTTATATAACCATTAACTTTTGGTTCTTAGGTCACCTTATAACCAGATTATTATAGAGGAATCTTCAGTCTAGTAGAAGTTATAAATACTTATTGTTACCTAATAGAAGATAAGGTGAGAGGATAAGAAACACTTAGTTGCTATGGTCAATAAACAATATCATTTGCTTCCTTTTCTATGTAGGAGCTTACAGTGATTTCCATTATCTTTTAAATCATATTCCAGTATTATGTCTAAATTTCGAATTCCTCTTTCAACTGATGCTTTGAATTTTCTCTTGTGAAAATCCCAAATGGACTTTTGCTTTTTCCAAATAATCCTGTCTTCTTCATGCTACATATCAGCAACAACAACAACTAATACTTTCTGAATACTTGCTCTGTGAAATAATTTTTTACCTTCATTATTTTTTTCTTACACACAAAATGAATTAGAGGGAGTTACATCATCAAGAAGGTAGAAAAGGAAGTCCCCAAATCCTTGTATTCCCCATGGAGGCAAAAATCAGCAACAATCGATGGAACAATTCCCTTTGTGAGGAATCCAGTTAAGAAATTCCAACAACCCAAGTAAGTATAAATCTAGCTGCATTAAAGAATTCATGGCATTCATTCATCACAGTCCCTCCCCTTGGCTCAGTTTAGCATGTAGCGTGGTGTCACTGGGGTAATAACTCGCAGATCCCCGCTTCTCTTTGGGGAAGAAAGGAAGAAGACTCAAACATGTCCAACTTTCAGACTTTTTGGAGAGTTTCTGAAGGGACTTATTTCTGTTTTATTTGAATCTTAGCAAGATAGTAAAGGGCACTGGGTTGAGAGTCATTGAAAACAAGAGTGGTACTTTGTAGTAGTACGCGTTTGTTCAATGTAGTCCCTCCCTCTGGCCCAGGAAAAATCAGTTGGAGAAAACTTCCAAGTCTCATCATTTTGCAGAAGAGAGAAAGAGTTGGAGTACATGTCTGATATTCAGAATTTGGCAGGGGGGAATTCTGCCCAAGAGATTGGCTTCTATTTTGCCCATCTTTCAATGCTTGTGGGACTTGGCATATTCTAGAAGTCTGTGGGCCATTGGGAATAAAAGAGTTGGAAAATTTGTAGCACTGCCAGAGAACCTGCATTAATGCAGACATATACAAAGGAAGCAAAAGAACATAAGCTCCCGAAAAAGCGACTGGCAAAGTCCTGATTGGGAATTTATAAGCTCACATATGGAGAGGATGCATCCACAAAAAAAGGTTTGAAGAGCTCCCAGAATCTGTATCCAAGATGAATGGTAAAGATCTTTCCCAGTACAAAATCAGTTCATGATGTTTGGGAAAGGTTGCTGTTTTTTCAAATGTGTGAGTCCTAATGAAAAGTTGCAAGGCACACAAAGAAACAAGGAACCAAGATACAATGAACAACATACATTTCCAGAAATTAACTCTAAAGAAATGACAGCATATGAAATATCTGGCAATTAATTAAAAATAACTGTAGTAACAATGTTCAACATCTTAGACAAATGACATGCCAATAAAATGAGAAAATTAAAAATACAAGTTGTGTGAAAAAGAAAATTTAGAGCAAAGAATACAATAACTGAATTGAAAAATTCACTAGAAGTTTTCAAAAGAAGACTTGATTAGGCAGAAGAAATCAGAGAACTAAAAGATCAGTTATTTGAAATTAACCAGTCAGAGGAACAAAAAGAATAATTTAAAAAGTGAAAGAAAGCTTAAGGGACTTCAGAGAACCTCAAAGAATATTTGGTAGGTATGCTGCAAGTGCTCATTAAAGATAAGTCTCACTGACTCTTGCTTTTATGGAATATGTAGATAGTTTGACTAAAGGTTGTCTTTCATTCGTTGAAACTAGAAATATTCCCTTTCCTTATTCAAAGTTTCAGCCACAATGAGTTAAAAACACTGTCCACAGTAAAAAAGTGAAAATTGGATTGACAAGGATTTAGAAACAGACATAATTTAGCAAAATCCAATCTGAGTTTATTCTAGAAAATTCCTGCTGATATATTAGAAAGGTGATAGGGATAGAAGTCCCCACATTAAATACTGCCATAGATAACTTTGGCAGGAATGTATTTCATGCCTGATATTCTCCCAAATCACCTTGATGATGAAGGTAAAGATAATGGAGGCAATTTAGCTCCCTGGCTCACAGAATTTGATTTCCTCTATTAGTTGGAAGCATGCATCATTGCAGACTTGTAAGTCTTTCATCTCACTTCTCTGAATCTCAGAATAATATCTGTAAGTACTATGAAAGGGTGTTAATGAGGCACAAAAACATGGTCAATGTAATTTTCTCCTTCAGAGTAAGAATCTAGCCAGTAGTACAGGAGTTAAGAATGGCATTCTAGTGCACTTCATAAATATGCAGAACAATCTCATCTCTCTTAAAAAATATGTTCATTGTCAATGGAAAAAACTATTATATAGTATTTGGTTGCCAATTTAATATTAAAGCTAACTGTCCCTCTCTGTGCTTAAATGACCTCAATGTGTAACTACCTGGATTGTCTCCAGAGTCATCTATAATTTAATTATCTGTATCCTAGCTCACCTAGAAGGGCTCAAAATGAAATGGTGACTTTGGTTGCTGAGGCTAGAATCAATAGCCATTAGGAGAATGAGGAGATTTTTAAATCTAGGGAAAAAAGCAAGTACTTAAAATATCCATTGCATCAGCCTCAAAACTCTAGGTACCCAGACAGTACAGGTATGGTGGAATTTTTATCACAATGCACTACACAGCTTTCATACCTGGAAAGGAATGGGTTAGGGTAAGAACAGATTGTCAGAATAAGAACTGAAAGTTCAGTTTTCAGAGATTTGTGAACTTATGTGGCACATTTACAGAGGCAGACAGATCTTGAAGAACAGAAATAGATGAAGCTATAGATAAGAAGAAAATCTTATGTAAGCCAATTGTATGAGTTTTCTCTAACCATGTCATTGGCATCATGTAAATGCCAGACATCATCTTATATACAGCTTAGACGTAGCAGATGTTGGCATTAACTATAGGGTGCTATGAGAGAAAATTGCCCTTGAATGATAAAGGAAGTTTACTGGCAGGGAAAAATGACTTTTCCTGTTAACAGTTATAACCCCAATAATAGAATTGTTTTCAACCAGAGGTCATGGGGTGGGAAAGGAGGAGAGATATAATGATACCTCAATTCCAATCTAAAAAAGAAAGAAAATCAGCTTCAGTTGAAATTACAATGTGTGGGTTGTATACATAGAACCTCTCCTCCCTCTCTTCTCAAACCTCAAGGCTTCATGTTAAATGGGACAAATCACATCCTTCGTAGTTCTGCTCTGTTTGGTACAGCTGCTTGCTGCAGGTGGTGCCCTAAAAATATATTGTTTATTTATTTTGCAATATAGCCGTCTACAGAGTGGTACCTAAAAGTGCAACTGCTCTCTTCTCGTTTTGTTGGTGAACCACATGATGAAAGACTAAGCCCTCTGCCAAGCCTAGCATGAAAAGGCCCAAATAGAGGCACAGGGAGTGCTTGAGGTTCAGCTTCTGATAAGTTCCATTTTCTTTGGATGCATGAAGCAAAGCTGACAAGCGGACTCCCTGTCATCAGAGCCTCTGACTGGGTTTCAGTGAAGCAAAACCAAGCAAAAAACTGCCTTTGTTGGGAGAATAATTTTGTCATTCTGGAGATTAACATCAGTAAGCATACGAGATGTAAAAAAAAAAAAAATCAATTATATATCGCAAAAAAATGAAAGCAAAGACAAATTTCAAGCATATATTTATGTAGATATATTCAAAGAGCTTTTAATGACTTCTTAATTTATAATTCATATGATCAAATAGTTTTTCTATTCACATTGGCAGAGTGAAGTATAATTATTTGTAAAACATTTTTTATAAACACTGGTTAAAATAATGATACACAAAGTTAATATTTTTTAAAAAATATTTTTAGTTGTCAATAGACATTTATTTTATTTATTTACATGTGGTGCTGAGAATCAAACCCAGTGCCTCACACATGCTAGGTGAGTGCTCTACCACTGAGCGCAAGTTATTATTATTAATGAATACTATTTTAGCATTTTCTCATTGAATGAATCCTTGAAAAACACCTCCCAGTTTTGGGAGTGCAGCTCAGTGATATAGTACTTTAGTATATGCAAGCTCCTGCATTCTATCCTTGGTACCACAAAACGAACACACACACACACACACACACACAAAATCTTTCCCAATATTAAAAGATTTATATTAACTAATTGCTACATTGTAAAGAATAATGAGTCATGCCTATCAATCTTTGGCAAGTTATTGTTTTCTATAGAAATTTTATATAACATCAATAGGATGCTGATGAGTAGGTTTTATAATATGTTGGTTAAATAAGTAAAATGTAAAACTATATAAATTTTCTAGAGATATTTTGAAAAACATTGGCTTCTAATGACCAAGTCACAAATGTTCTCCTGAAATTTAGTGATATGTAAAAGCATTTGGATTACTAACATGAGAGGAAAGATAGCACAGAAGAGTAAAGATGATGACATGATTCCAACCTTCAGAAATAGGGATGATGATGTTTCCACTGAATGTGATGGAGAGAAGGACAGGAAGGTGAAGACTTGAGATGGGTAGTGAGCTCAATGTCAGGCTTGTCAAGCAGACAGAAACAGAAATGGAAGGCGGCAAGGGGAATAGAAAAAGTTGTACAAATAAGTCTGAGGCTAATTCAAATGTGAGAAATAGAGGTTGGAGAAGAGGACTAGATTTTGAAGGAAAGTCACCAGTCATTTAAAGAGAACAGAATTTAAATAGAAAGCTGAGAGAGTGAAATTGAGTTAGATAAGTGAACTTATCTTTGAATATGTGAGCTGTGTTCACTGACTGTAGACTAGGTTATACCTGGTCAGAACTCCAGGTATGCCCTCAGGTAGAGGTCACAGTCCCACCTTTATGCAATGCTGCATCTCCACTTGGCTTAGTCCTCACAATAGTCAGATTTTTGATGAGACATCACTTATCTAAGTAGCCTTCTCTTGTCATTTTCCAGTGACTTTTATCTTACCCAGCTTTATTCATCAGCAGAGCACTCACATACTGGACATACTATATATATTCTATACATATATTGAATGTATGTACATTTATGTACATACACACACTATATGCATTGCATGCCTTTTCTCATTAGAACTTAAGTTTCATGGGAGCAGAAGGTTTGACTCAACCCTGCATCTCCAATGATCATAAGAATATGCTCAGCAAATATTTGTTAATTGACTGAATGTGTATAAAGCAGTTTCAAGCTTCAAGCAATTGAAAAGTATGGAGGAATCTTTTTAATTTGAATATTTAGATTAAATCTATACAACTTTAAACAACCATTTGAAAAATGAAAATTCTTACCCACTGAAAGTTGTAGTGTCTCATACTTAACTGTGACACAGATGGCAATTTTTAATTGAAATATTAACTTAGCTTTATGTCATTTCAATTTGACCTCTCTCCCAGGAGCAGTAAGCCTGGGAAAGCTCTTTATCCTGAAATACAAGGCCCAATACATGATAAATTGAATCCAGAAGAGGAAATCATCTTTCTCTATGAACAAGACTATGTATCAGTTCCATATAAGTGAAACCTGTGCAAGGTTAATAAATGAAGGAAATGTGTCTTCTTCACAGAGCTCAGTTACATCCACTAGGAAAAGAATAAACTTGTAGAGTGATAAGCTGTTTGGTCTTGCTGTGGACTACTACTCAATCTAGACACTGATGAAGCTCCTGAATGAATTTGCAGACAGCAGTTATGATCCCTTATTTGACATGCTATGCTGCTGATACATTGTCACAGGGACCCTATTGAACAGCTGTGATATATTATTACCCAGGACACAAACCTATAGTACTGCTGCAAGTTGGGGTCTTCGAACTCAGTTCCCAGATAATTATCACAGCAACTCTGGAACTTTTAGTGTATAAATGTGAACCAAAGAAATTGTGGGTGATACATTTAGGTAATTTCAATTCAGATCACAGGCTCATAATTAAAGGACAATAAGGACAATATAATTTTCCATGTAGGTTTGCCCTCTCCCTTATGATATTTTTAATATCAAGCTTCTTTGACAACATGTCTAAATCTTTTAATTATAAGCAACATAGACTTTTCTAGGTTTGTGAAATAAGTAATTGCTGAAAATGAATACATGACCAACTTCAAATGACTGACTTGAAATTTTTCTGAACTTCACAGTACAATTTCAGTTAAAATTGGTTTTTATAGTAAATACACAATATGTTAGGACTAAGTCAATGTAAACATGGCATTCAACTAAGAGGATAACATGAAATTACAGCATGAATGAGCTGTAAAACTGAGACATTAAAAACAAAAAGAACCTACCCATAATTCTATGATGAAGAAATCAAAGTTATGGAAAAAGAAGTAGAGAAAGTTAAATGATTGGAAGACATTTGATAATGAGGAAAAAGGAATGATTTGTATTTATAAAGTTGCTGATAATAAGCAGCCCAAGCTTAAGAGGTGGAGCTATTGAGGATCAATAAAAGAGCAGAGCAACTCATATTTCAGGATGTAAGAGGAAGAAATTCATAATATCCTCAGAGCCATAGCATTCTCCACTTCAGTCCATGACTCTGGAACCATATTTGTAATTAGCATTAACAAAAATAATCATGTGGCAACTAACTACCTCATTAAGTTTAATAAAAATATCATGAATTAAGTTAGGAGGACTACAGAGGATAAATATGTGTGTATGAAAAGTTGTGGTCTTGACTCTCAGATTCCTTCTTGAGAGGAATTTAACATGATGGGTGACAGAAAGGACACATGGTGGAGTCAGGGAGAAGGCAGCCATGAAGCTATGGGGAGAGGAAGAGAGGACCAGACTCGAAATCACAAACCTTGCCATGTGGAAGGGTGTTGTGAGATGAGAATAGCAGTATTTTAAATCTTGTAAGACTCGTAAAAGCAAAAGGTACAGAAAGAATATCACAGATGGCTGTTCTTCCACTGTGTAAATACTATTTATCCTAAGTGTGTTTGCCCATATTTTTATTCTTTCCATTCAAGTATAACATGTTAAACAATAAATTATCCCTCATATTATAGCTGTCAGTATAAATCATGTTTATATCATTCCTTTGAGAATGCCATGCTCTTATTTAGAAACACTAACACATCCTACAACTATTCTTCTATCACTGTGTTTAATTTCCAGTGAAGAGGAAATTGCTACCAAAGATTTCTTAAAAATTGTGTATCACAGTAATTTGATCACAACCAGAAAAACATCCCAAAAGATAATGGTATTGTACATTTCAAAGGAAGATGGCAGCCTTTCATCGTCAGGCCACCAACTTGTAATATTTTTCACAAAATACTATATTTTAGTATATTTTAATATACTTATTTATAAAATAATTTGTGACAATTATTTAATTCTGAAGTAAATTTATGATTGTTGTACAGTTAAATATAGAAATGGTATTGCACACAGTTCATTGTACAATACTTTATGCACAATACCTTATTCAATTTAAATCTCCTGTTAAGAAAAAATTATTCTTGATGGGTTGCAGTCTGTAATCATCACTGCCATGTTAAATGTGTAATATGTCTATTCTGTGTTGTTTTCAAACATTCCCATAGATACAGCGAAATGCTTAGGAGGTAAGCAGGTCCTTTAACCATGACATATAGAACAGATGATATTGTGTACTGATGACAACAGTTGATGAGGAACTCTGCACACAGGTTAGTGGTGCAGTACACTAAGTATTGTATTGGTTTTAAGAATCACGGTAATATCTGGGGAGTAAGTAAACTTAGGATTTAGTTCATTTTTGCACATCCTTGTGGGTTATCCTGAAAGGATTATAGTATTCTCAATGAGCAGTGAATGAAAGTGAGCTAAGGAGCAAATGAATAATACTACATTTATTGTTTAAGGTAACTTTTTAATGTTCTCATTTAGTTCATAATTACAAAATAGTTTATTATATAACTAGGTGTAAGATTTAAGGATTGTTACTCCCAGGCTGTGAATATTTCACCTTATATTTCTGAGTTTGCAAGTAGGAAATGCCAGAGAATATTAAAAAAAAAAAACAAACTTACATTTAATTTGACTTCAGAGGCTGTTTAAGTTCTGGCACTCTGCTTTTTCATGTGTTAACAGAACTACTCAATTTATAAGGCCACTCTTCAGTAATTAAGCTAAATAAAATAAAGGACCTGTTAGCTAAATGCTTTATGATTACTGTATCCAAAAGTTGGTTGACATCTGTAGGTAAGACATCAGGGCATTACCCTTTTTAAAGAGACATTGTTCAAAGAAATTTATTATGGCCCAGAGGAATAATAAGCTTATTCAATAAACTCCTTTGAATAATATCCTTTTAAATGATAATACCCTGATATCTTATTTACAGATGTCAATCAACTTTTGGTTAAAATAATCACTAAACTACATATATTAATGCATATTGAATAATATTTATTCAATAACAATAGTTATTTCTTACCATTCAGGGATAAATCCAGTTGGGGTTTCAAATTAGTTGTAAAACTTATTTATATGAGTTTTGGTACACTCAACTGAGTCAAGAGATGTCCTTCCTGCATTCAATTCGCCATCCTCCTATTTCAGTAAGTATACTTTGAAAAACTCTATTGATATTTTGTTCTTTTCCTTATGTTTTGAATATTTTTGCATAATTTATTCTGATGCTACAGAAAGACATTCAACACTCATTGTGTTTCTTGGGTCACTAACTTTTGACAAGAAAGTCTGTGCTTCTGAATATCTGAACCAGAGCTGGAGCAGCACATCCAACAGTCAAGCCATGCCTTACCCTGTGAAGCCCCCTGGGAGCAGGGAAAGAGCCCTGGTCCTCACTCCAACCATTGTCTAGTGCAGGCCACAAGCACTTTTGTCTTAAGAAAATGGTTGTATCATTTAACACTGGACTAGGAATCAGAAGACTAGAGCTATACCAACTCACTGGGTGGAGATAGAGAACTCATGATGTAGATGCACAGATTCATTTGAAAAGCAGCTCATTACTTGAAGGGCCTGATCCTGAAGTCCTAGAAAGGAAATGATTCTCAAGACCCAGGAAGGAGTTGATGAGGCAGCCAGAGCCCTGATGCCCTTTGGAATTAAGTCACCTTTCCTGACCAGACTCCATATGCTTCTAAGAAGTTCAGGACATCAGAGGGATCAATAGTGAAGAGAAAAGGAAGGCACTAATATTTTTGGTGAAAATTTTGGAAAACCACACTCACTAAAGACTCTACCTGAGGTCTAAGGAAAGAGAATTTTCAGAAGTTCATGGCATGGCAATCCTTTTAAAAAAAATCAAGGAAATTCCTATTCTCAGTCAAGGTGGAGAATCACTGTTTTAGAGTAATGCTCCTTTTTGCCCCCATACATCCTGAAAAAATTTTGTAAATTTTACCTGAAAATCATGTACCTTTGAAATGTATGCTTGATATTTTTATTTATTAGTTTAAATGACAACTTGTAAAAGATTGTTGACCATATATATGTAGATGTGGGGGCTCCATTCTGTTCCATTGATCTATGTTTGTCTTCATGCCAATACCAAGCTGTTTTAATTACTGTGGACTAGTAATTCTTTTAAAATTGAAAAGAACGATACTTTCAACTTTGTAGTTTTTAAGACTGCTTTGGTTATTCAGAGTATTTTTGTGTGCATGTGAGTTTTAGGACTGTTCTTCTGTTTCTGTTGCGATTTTGATAAGGATTTTATTTATTTATTTTTTATATTTTTATTTTTTACGTGGTGCTGAGGATCGACCCCAGCGCCTCACGCGTGCGAGGCAAATGCTCTACTGCTGAGCCACAATCCCAGCCCCAAGGATTTTATTTAATCTATACATCATTCTGGGTAATATGAACTAGTTTAGCTGCAAACGATCTATTTATTTTGGTATATTATAAATACTGATAGATTTTAAAGAGATGTATTATCCATTTAAATATATCCAATTAAATTGGAATATCACACTGATTTGAAATTCACCCTAGCACGTGTACACAATCTTAAGGATAACAAATTTTATGTAGTTCATTTTCTTTTGGAATTTGTACTGCTACTACACTGCTTTCACAGAATTTTGTTCTAATTAAATAGGTTTATTTACTTGAAGGTTGTATTATTGCCCAGTCTTCATACTACTTTGGAACAAATTTAGATGTATATGTATAAATGTATATGTTCATTGAATTTATTATGTATAAATTTATATTTCATATTTTTGTCAGGTCCATTGTAGGAGCCTTCAACCCCTCCCTTCCATCTATCCCCATTCTATGCTAATTGACTGTGCTCTTGCCAGAATGCACCCCTTTGTTTGTGACCTTTGGACCGGATTGGTCCAAGAGTGTACTTAAGTTTCTACACTTTCTGGAATAAACGGTGTTTTCTGCGTTTCACTCCAGCAGAGCAGATTTTGGCCTGGGGAGACTGGCTCCACAAATCGCCACCGTCCAGAGAGACCCCATATCATCTTCCCCAGGGATGCTTTGTTTTTCCTCGTCTCTCTGGACTCCATCTCGACTGAAAGGCCCACGTGGCTCCCCCACTTTTTAAGCGATAGTCTATAAGGCAGGAAGTGTTAAAAAAGCTATCCTTATTTCAGAATATTAATATTCTCATAATTATTATTTTATACACTTGACTGAAACAAAGTCGTCTGTACAGATCAAAACTGTTATGTATGAAAATAAAATTATATTTGAAATCTATTTATTATTTGTATTAGAATGGGAGAGAGTTCAGCATGATTCAATTTCTAATATTGTTTTAAGTTTAAGCTCTGAAAAATCTTTTTCCTAAATAGAATGGCTTATGCAGTTTGTTTAATGATGTCACCAATTTCTGCCACTTATTCTAAGTTGTATAGCACAATTTCTATAATTATCACAAAAATTATTTCAAATAATCTACCAAGTTACAAATTTATTAGGGTTTCTTTCAATTTTAATGAAAGCAAAGAATTGGAAATTGCTCAATTTGCAACAAAATTTCTGGGAAGTATACCAAAAACACTATCAAGACATAAACAGTTATTAATTATACCCCTAACTCTCTTAAAGGTACCTAGCCTCATTTTATATAGATATTTGGAAAATATTGAATTATTTAATTTCAATGTTTTTGATGTAATATTTTTTCTTTGTTAAAAAGTCATGTGTCTTGGATATATTTTTGCTCAAGCTATGTAGCTGCAGATCTGACTAATTTAGTTCATAACATAGCAAAATCAACTTATAATTTAAATGACTAAATCATTTTTCACCATGAAACAGTCTTTTCTTCTGAAAACTCTAATTTTTCAATTCAAATAAATAGAACACATGGTATACCCAAGGGAACGCTATGGCTTCCGAATATAACTGTAGCTGAGTAGCAGCAGCTCACACAATTTCCCACTTCTTGCTTTAGAACTACATGAACTCTCAACTTAGATGTAAAGCTTATATTACTGATAGTAATGCCTAGATAACATGAAAATCACAATTGGATCTTTAACAACTCATTATGAATACTTTCCCAAATAGAGGCATCAATGAGCAACACACACAATAAGGCCACTCAAAAGCATGCATCACACAAAGCAACAAAGAAAGTCTACACATTGCTCCCAACACAAATTCAAAACAACTTGGATTAAGGGACTCAAAAGTTAGAAAATTTCTTCACCAGTGGTACTCCTTGGCAAGTGTTAGCAAGATAAATGACAACTATAAATTTTTAACTGGGAATAATGAGAACATCTGTGACTTCATCGATCTGAAGGCACACATTTGATTTACAACAATTTTTAAATCCATGATCTTTTGAATAATTATTTCATGCACTAAGTTTTCTAAATAGGGACTGGTTATAACTGAAGGATGAATTTGAATACTAACTTAGATTTAGCTATGAGCTACGCAAGGAGTATTAGAATCTTTCCTAGCTGAGCATGGTGGTGTACTGTTGTAACACCAGCATCTTGGGAGGCTGAGGCAGGAGGATCTCAAGTTCAAAGCCAGCCTCAGCAACTCAGCAAGGCCCAAAGCAACTTAGCAAGACCTTGTCTCAAAATATAAATAAAAAGAATGGGGATGTGGCTCAGTGGTTAAGGCCCCCTGGGTTCAGTCTCTGGTGCCAAAGAAAATAAGAATTAAAACAAAAAAAGGAAAGGAACTTTTTCTAAAGTCTTCAATGACCTCCTTGCTAATTTGTTTATAATTTCTAAGCCACATCTAATGGCTGTGGGAAGGAATAAGCTTATTTACATTTTTATCAATAACCTCTGCCAGTCTCCTAAAAAAAAAAAAAAAAAAAATTAATCGTCAACCTGCCATGAATTTAGAAGTATGTCGGAAGTAAAGGAAATAGTAAAGGAAATAAAGGAAAACAAAACCAAGCAATTTTGGTGGTAGAGGTTTATATAAAATTTAGAAATATTGATTCTCTGGATGTGGCTAGAGAAGAGAAATTAAAGGCTTTATTTACCAATGAATTATTGGGAATTTTAACATTATTTTAACAAATATAGTTATTTCAGTTATTGCAATGAATGTTTTCCCTTAAAGTATCATTTATGTATTTTTTTTTTGCAAAATATATTCCTTTTTCATCGTTTTGTTTTCAGGGAGTGAAGTCTAACGTGCATATGAAGTACATTTTCCTCACCCATGGAAGACATAGCTAATCAATCACAGCATTCTTTGTCACCGAGGAACTCTGAACATTTAGATTCCAGTAATCCATTATATATTAGCTGTTAAAGCATTCAAGTTGAAGACTATTTCTCAACCTTGGTCCAAGACCCTCTTGGTCCATAGTCCCTCTTTAATAGCTAAACATCTTAGGAAGGCTTCTAACCTGTCATGCAGCACTCCCAGGACAGTTACATGGTCATAAGATTGAATTCATGTGAACATATTTTTTAACCTGTATAATTCCAATCATGCATTGAGAAATCTAGTCAATTCTTTTGTAACGTGAACAACACCATCTCCCTAGCTGATCTCCTTGCTCTTCCCACACACATTTTATCTACTTGGTAAGTGTGGATTTTTAAAAAAATTGTTGTATTAAAAATGTGCACACCTGCATGTCTTTTGAATGTCGTATCTGATACTAACTGGAGAAAAATGCTGCTGGAGGAGGAGAATCTGGAAACCTTACTCCTGGCTCATCGTTATGGTGCTCTGGCAGTCTTTTCTGCTTGGCTGGAGGCTGTGTGATTAATAGCCCCTCTTCTCAATTATGCGGATATTATACTCATCTTCCTTTGGCTGTAGATGGGAGATATCTATGTATGTAAGATGCAAATGTGGGCTTTGTGAATGCTAATTTCAAAATCAGCCAGAAGTTGATTGGCAGAAAACTGAACAACGCAGTGACAGGCATTCTGGAGGTCAGAAATCTGTGAAAGAAAGGCTGAGGAGGGTGGAGAAAAAGAACTGGAGAGATTTGGAATTAACCAAGAGAAATGGCTGGGAAATCAGCAGTTTATGAATGCCAGTCTAAGCCAGATACCCAGGAAGGGAGACTGATGAAAACAATAAGAGTGAGAGTTTAGCTGACATCACGAAAAGCAGGATGAAACTAAGAAGCCAAGACTATGCTCCAAACTGCATGAGCTGCATCTCTGTCTATCACATCCCTGAAATGAGCCTGTTTGCACCTGATTTGGACCTTCAGGAACCCTGCTCCATTTTTAACTTTGACATCCTCAAAGTCAGAGATCCTTTGTCTTTGCTTTGCTTGATACCCCAGGGGACAAGCACTCAGAAGTGTTCCCTATATTGGACTGAACTGAATATTTGATTGCCAGAAGCATGATTAGGAGAGGAGCAGAAAGTCCAGACACTATTTCATCACTTAAACATTATGAGTACAGGAAAATGTTTTTGGAGGGCTTCCCATATGTAGGCTGAGTACATTGTTCAAGATAAGACCTTTCCGGCTGGTTTGCATTATAAACTACAGTTAAGATTGACTAAATCTACTGTGTAGCAGGCACTTTCAGCCCAAGGCTGGCTAGGCAAGCAAGCCTAAATTTTAGGCATATAAAGTGTTGAAGCTTCTACAGGTAGTTGCTTAGGTATGCAAGTTGTTAATTAACTCTCAGAAGTTTCACAATCAGCATCACAAAACAAAAAACTCTTACACCCAGAAGGAAGACTAGGTGAAGAGAAAGATAAATGTGCCAGTCTTTGATGGCTTGCTAAAATAAATTTTCCACTCCATTGGGGGCAGTGTAGACAGAAGGGGAAGCCAGTAATCTGAATTGTTGTCCACATCTGCTCTTAGGGACTCTTATCCACCTTCTCATTCTAGTAACCTGCCTTTACAGATTGATTTTACTGAAGTAAAAATGTTTTTCTCTGGGTAGTATGACAGACTCAACATATGCTTTCATGTCCAAATGCACTTCTTTGCAAATTCCCCTTGCCAAAATTTTATGTGAAAATAGTTACACAAATTCCAATATCCTTCTAAAAGAGTCATATATAACTGTCCTTACAAGCAAACTGCATCTTCATATGGTCCTTGAAACATAGGTGACAGTTTGCCAAAATGTTGAAGATAGAGTAAAAAAAGGGGAGGGAGGATAATTTGAAAGAAATTTTGTTTAAAACCCTACTCAACATCTGCATTAACATTTAATTTGTCTCTAATTCTCAGAAATTTTTTCCCATGTGAGATTACTATTGAAATAGTTTTTAAATAATTAAATAGCTACTTTCATGTCAACAAATCTAACTTATCTTAGATAAGTAAAATGAACATTTTAGAGTTCAACATGAATACAGGAAATTTTGTTCATTTGAAGATGTCTCAGGTTGGACACATTAGGGAAAGATTACTTAGTATTTTAGCCGAGAACATAATTCAAATTTTCTGGAATTTATTCATATTGATCTTGAAATATTTAGAGTTCTTCTTTCTTCTTGGCTATTTTGTGATTGATGGGATTGTGCGACTATAGTGCTAGACAATAAACTGAAGAACGAGCTGCTTCTCCTCAACAGGATAATGCATGTACCAACGTGGACCACCCACATCTCTGTGATCTTGGGCATGGCAACCCAATGATAATGGGGTTGCTGGTTGTTCCACTAGCTTTGTTTCCTTAGTGACACTGGTTGTAGAGCCTCCTGCTGATACTGGGAATAAATATGTACGGTATTTAGTTACAAAGACTTAGGAGTGTACAGATAGTCTATCATAACATGCATATGATATATATGTTGTGGTACATGGGTTTAATTCTTGAAGAATTTTATGTAAGCTAATTAGTGCCTTTCTATGCAGAACTTATTATCTCTTGTTATTCAATCATGAGCCTATATCATCCTCAAAGTAATTTATTGAAGAAAGAGGTAAAAAGCAGATTGTACTTGCGTTATTTTTGGCTAACAATTTTAAGACAGGCAATTCAACTGCAGATCTACGTGGAATCTAAGAAAAATATGTGTGGTTTTAGAATCTGATGATTAAATGGATTAATATAAAATAAAGTTGCCTTAACGATGTAAATCTCACAATATTATGCAGTTAGCCTTAGTAATAGTTCTTGAGAGAGATGTTTTTATTTACCTTTTTCATAATATAATGTAAGATATTTTATGTAGCATAAACATATTATACAAATTTGTTATTTATAACTCCTACTTCCTCCTGATGGGAGGACTCTTTATTGGTACAATCCTGTGAAACATGGCAGTATGAAAGTCTAGAGATAGAATTTAAAGTAAAGCTGACTTGTTCAGAAAGGAAGGGGTGTGGATAATAGGTGGACATTGCCCAAGGGAAATCTAGGAAGAAGGAAGTATAGCAGAGGGCAAATGCAGAAGAAAAATCCATGTGCTGGCAGTCAAAAGAAACACTGAGGGAGAAAATATCTATTGAAATCTCATTTGTTTAGGTATGTTGAATGTTAGTTGTGAAAACCCTCTGATCTTCCTCTAGAATCTTAGGAAAAGTCTACCAAAATCAGATAACCAAATCTTGATTGGTTGGATTTCCTATGGAAAATACTGATATTAAAGGCCATTTAGTGATTGCTAAAGAGAATCAGCATGCATAGCTCAGAGGATAGTCTCGTTTAACATATTTTTAGTAGAAGTGGCATTAGAGAACACACACACACACACACACACACACACACACAGAGATTCCATTTCACACACACAGATTCCATTTGTGTGCACTGTTTGCTCAGAGATAAAACAATTCCAGAAGCACTGGAAGTGGTTGACTGTCAACACTTACTGCGAGGATAATCTGGAGGGAACTATGAGCCACTTCTATGTACTGGTACTCCAGAAAACACCCTGAGACCGTGATGTAGCGATGGTCTTCTGGGGCCCAGTCTGGGGCGGGTGTCACTGATGTCACCATACATCCTGGTCCATTTTCCATCCACCAAGATCGGTGCATTGAAATATTAAAAGTCAGGATAAGGTCTGTTTCCTGCAAGAAGGCAATTTATAAGGATGAGAAGTGCTTCATAAATGTCAGCTTATTTGGGACTGAATTGTTTTTGATTTCCTATTTGAACATGTGGGGTTTTCCCTCCTTCCCCTATTGCATTTTATAGGCAGCAAGGAAGTATCTAAAGTAATTATGTCTATAGATTCCACTTTTAAAAGTTTGCCTGACCACCAAAATATAGGTAAAGTTATTTTGTTAGAAAAGTTACCAATGATTTACATTAATTGTAATACTGAAGTGTCCTTACCATATAGAACTTGTGAATATTAAAAGAAGGATAATTCAAACTATCATCAGGTAAGAGTCTTGATATTATAAGTCTGCTGTATATTTCCTTTTCATCAGAATATGTATTTATTGCACATTTTAAATATCAAAGTTGTATTTCAATTTTGTAGCACTTAACTTATAGTTAATGCTCATACTTATAAAATTTTTATATAGTCAAAGACTATTGCTTTTTTCCCCCTTTTTATTCCAGCTGTCCCTCTATATCCATAGAGAATTGTTTTTAGGACCCTCAATCCCTGCAGATACCAAAATCCAAGGATGCTCAAATTCCTTTATATAAAATGTCAGTTGATTAAGTCTAGATGCAGAATCTGAATAGAGAGGCAGATTGTTTTAGCAAATCAATGTCTCTTCAATTTCATCAACTTCTGTGAATTCAGTCATAGTATTTTTTAATGGAATATCTTTAACAAATTTTTGCAGTGTGTAGATGAATTTCACTATGGTAGGTGATCCATAGCTATAAATAGAATAAAAGGTATAATTTCTGAACTCAGAGCTTATAATCACTTACACCAAGAAACTATCAATAGAACACGAAGAAATGTCATCTTCTGGGAAGATAATGGTTAAAAGAAGTGTATCAAATATGTTCTATTACTCTGCAAGTCATGATTTATATTCATAAATCCTAAGAGTGAGCCAGTGGTGGAACTTGAACTCTTTCAGCTTCAATGACAGTTGAGGCCACATGATAATAGTTGCCAACTATTCTCACTCAAAATGGAGAGGGAGTTGATAGAGTGACTAGGTAGACTATGAAGAAAATGTCTTAAATCATGATTAGTGACCTTGAGACTCTTACTCACATTAAGAATATATAAGGGTTTGGCTGAAATGGCCAGGGAACTTGGAGACTGGAAGGAGGAGGAGGACTCTGTTGGAGGTGCTATGAGTGTCACCAAACCTCACAGTGGTGACTGGGGGAGGGAGGGAGGGACTATTTTTGCTTCTCTTTGAGCCTATTGAGAAAGGCTTTAATCATTCCTTGGAACCTGGGAGAAACAGCAACTAGTGTCTGACTCAGGTTTAATAAGTCTCCAAATAAAGCCTGTAGTTGGAACTACCTGCTTAGTGGCCAAATGAAGAGTAGATGATGTTTGCAAGGAAACCAAATTGCTATATTTTATGGGTCTAAGAGCACATGTGGATCACCCAGAGAGCTAAATGGCCCTTTCCTCAGTGCTTTCAGAGAAGAACCAGTAGTGGGGGATAATGGCTGAGAGTACTGGCACACATTCCTATGGTCTAAGAGAAGAACTGTAATACTGTGAACAGAAAAGGTATCTCAACTAAGTCATACCTGTAGGGAGAAATTCATGCAGTTAAGTATCTCTGAAAAACCCAGAACATTAACACAAGAGTCCATTTTATCATCCTCCAAATTATATAGTACATATGTAGATTTCCTGACCCCTTCTCTCTCCCTTTTTATATATCAGGCATGGAGAAGTCTGAAACCTCAGATAATTATCTGATAGAGAGGGGTCATTACTAAACTCAAACATTGAGCATGCAACTCTTCCCTGTGGAAAGGGAGAAACAATTTTGCATACATTTTGGATTTTTTATTCCAATGCTAGAAAGACATTCCTTTCTGAAATCATTTGGGGAACTATAGTGACAACAGATAACTTACTATTCGAGGGTAACCATAAAAATGGGTGTGCTATTTATTTTTTCCAATGACAGTGGAAGAACCAGGTCCATAGGTAGGTTTGTAGGGACAATTATGAGCACAGAATAATGTTTTCTTTTTCTCACAATCTTAGCCATTTAATGTCTGGTTGCCAAAAACTGGGTAAGACACTCGGGCCCTTTAGAGTGCTTGATCTTCAGCACAGACTTGACCTGAGTAACACAAGGTCAGGGAGGCAGGACCAGAACCACTACTTTCAGTACTCTTCAGGGTAAGAGTGGAACCAAGTTGGTGTTCTCCTTACTTTAAAGTATGATGCTGGTGATGATGTTATAGCCCCTCCCTTCCCTCTCCTTCCCCCCTCCTCTCTCTCTCTCTTACACCTCACCTCACCTCTCCTCTCCTCTTCTTCCCCTCTCTCCTGGAACATCATTTTCATCCAAAGTCAACAGTTCACATTACTATTCATTCTTCGTGGTATATGTTCTGTGAGTTCTGGCAAGTGTATGACATATGCCCACATTGTATCATTCAGAATCATTTTACTGCCTTAAAAATCCTCTGTGCTCTACCCATCATCTTGTTCACCCCTAAAACACTGCCAACAAGGATCCTTTTGTTGTCTCCACAGTTTTTTCTCAGAATTCCATCCAGTTGGAGTGACATAGTATGTAGGCTTTAGATTGACTTCTTTTAAGTTCCCTCCATGTCTTTTCATAGCTTGATAGCTTGTTTGTGTTTAGCACTATACAATATTAAATTGTCTGGCTGGATCACAATCTTTGACTATTCACCCACGGAAGGACAACTTGGTTGTGTCCAAGTTTGGGCAATGACAAAGCTGTTAAAAACATCCATGTGCAGGTTGTGTGGACATAAGTTTTCAATTCATTTGAGTAAATAATGAGGAATATAATGGCTGGGTTGTACGGTAAGAGTATGTATAGTTCTGAAAGAAACTGCTCAACTGTCTCCCTATTGGTTATGTCATTTTGCATTTCCACCAGCCATGAGTGAGGATTCCTGTAACTCTCTGTATCCTTTATAGTATTTGGTGGTGTCACTGTTGCAGATTTGGGGCATTTTAATAGGTGAATAGTGATAGTTCATTGTTGTTTTTTTTTAAATATTTATTTATTTTTTTAGTTGTAGGTGGACAGAATGTCTTTATTTTATTTTTATGTGGTGCTGAGGATCGAACCCAGTGCCTCACGCGTGCTAGGCGAGCACGCTACCACTGCGCCACAATCCCAGCCCCTAGTTCATTGTTGTTTAATTCACGTTTCCTCAGTGATATTGACATTGAGCATCCTTTCCCATATTTACATGCCATCTACGTGCATTTTTCGGTGAGGTGTCTGTTAAGGCATTTGACACACTATGAGGTTGTTTGCGTCTTAAGTTATAAGAGTGCTTGGAATATTTTGAATAACAGTCCTTTATCAGTTAGGCCTCTCACAAATATTTTCAACTAGGCTATGGCTTGTTTTAGATATTTTTTAAATGCAACAGTAATTCCTGAGCTTTATCTGCTCTAAGAACAATCAATAGGTTATTTAATTCCAGCATAATTTTGTAATTTGAGCTCAAAATTATGACTTTTGACATAGTGAACATGTCCTGAGAGCACAAAATAACAGAAACCACCAACTAAATCTTTTAAAAACTTGATGGATTTGTAGTAAAAAAGTTTTTAAAAAGTCAGCTGAGAATTGTAAAATACTAAAACTTTTAAGTTTAAAGAACAGTATAATTATATGTTCAGATCCATGTAGTGACAAAAAAATCTTTGTATCAATATATTTATTCATCTCTTAGTTTTTAAAAAGTTCACATTAAAAGGGCCCCATTATTGGTCATGTCATTTTCAAAATAACAGGGTCTGAGTGTTACATGGAAGCTGTGATTAGTGCTAAAAATTGGTTTCTGACAGGGCTTGTATATATTAAGGTCAATGAAAGAAGCCTAATTGCTCAACAAATAACAAGCATTTGATTAAAAAAAGTTGACAAGTAAATGAGAAAATGATACAAGTGACATTCCAGAATTTCAATAAAAAGCAAAAAACTTTCCCAGTTTATGGCATTTGAAGAACAGCATACATGACTATTACATTAGTACGTAACAAAGGCTATATTGCAGAGATGAGAAAGTGGAGAGTGAGAGTGGGAAGTTGATTTATAAATTAAAAACATGAAATAATTGTCTTAGGTTTGTAGACTTTTCTATTAACTTCTTTTGAAACAATATTGAAAATTTATATTTTCCCATTTCTAGGCTACTTGGTTACTATTAGAAAGGCTTGAAACTGCTTTTATTACTAAATTGCAATGGTTTATAATTATCATAGTTACTAAATATAGGAATTATTCATAAGATATGTGCAAAACATTCTACCAGTCCATAAATGATGTGAAGCTCTGCAAATAGGTATATCTTATAGAACTTCACATTATGTTTATTGTCTCTTGGGAGATTAGGTATCAAGGTAAAATTTAACAATATAAGAAAACATTTGATAAGTACCTAATAAGTGGTGTGGATGATCCATTCTAGGAATTCAGTCTGTGATGCCTGGGAATTATAGTTGGGGTCTGGAGGAATGGCAAAGCTTATATAGGCCTCTAGACAATTTTAAGCAGTGATTAAGGATTCAAAACTATACAGCTACAACAGTTGTATATTTAAGTAAAAATAGGTGGCGTTATAATTGTGAGATGACAGTTTTTAAGAGTAAAATAGCTTTGGAAAGATGAGATGAGCTTAAAATGGGGAGAACCTAAGCCCAGATCAAAAGCCCATAAGTTTTTTTTAAAGATTTTTGATCAGTGGCATGCCATGGACACCATCAAACATGAACCTCAGGTACTATAGTAGAAATCATGAAGTCTACTGTAGGATTAGGGTACTCTGAAGATGACACAGGGAGACCTGTACAAATGAGAAGCATGATGCAGGCGATGACATGGATGCTGTGAATTCTGAGTGTTTGACTTCCACCGCAGCAGACCATTGTCTTGGGCTACACAAGAGGCCCCAGGGAAGGACCAGGAACGCGGCTTTTCACACTCTCACAGTAAAAGTGGGACAGGTCAGCATTCTCACCTTAAAATACCATTCTAGTAATGACATTACAGGAATGCCATGCCTCTGCATTTAATGTATGGCAGCATATTTTAACAAACAAGAAATACCCTGGGAGGTTAAAGTGTTTTTATTAATAAAAGTATGTACATTTAATCTTTAGGATTGTGAGAAGTAGTTCAGGAAAGCCCATGAATATAATTTGTCACTAGCTGAGAATATATAAGTTGAAATAGTGAGAGAGGCTATATTTGAAACCAATAATCACCTTTCCCCCCATAAACTCTTAAGATATTAAAAATATCAGAAAGCTATGTACTGTATCTCATAGCCAACACCAACATATGGATACTAATTTGTAGGAAGCATTAAAAATTTTCCTTAAAATTATTATTCATGGATTAAGATTTCCTACTGGTGAATTTATTTTAACTCTAAATATTGTATTTTTTTCTGGTAATACTTGTGTAGATATATGCAAACCTGCTTCTATATATAAAACCCCAATGCTAAAGTTATTTTGGTAACAGGAAAAAAAAAAATCAGTAAAAACAAATCACATTGCTAAAAATGCCAGGAAGAAGCTGAGAAATTAAGATTGAGAAGACAAAATGACAAGTATTCTTTATTCAGTAAATTTAATGAATTTTACCTATGAAAGAATGTGGCCCAGAGCACAAGGATGTGCATGCCTACCAACTCCAAAATCCAAAGGTGGGAATCATTTTTCTATACGGTAAACTGGAGAAGAGCTAATGGAACATCACTCATGTATTTGTTCTCCTACTTGGTTCTACATTCTTTAAACATGCATAACCTGAAGGTTTGTCTGATTAGGGATCATAGTTCAATATAACACCACAGCTAATGCCAACTTCAGCTCCTACTTCCTGTCATGAATTATTCCACACCTGATTTACAAAAATATGTCCTTGAGTATTGAAAACAAAAAAACATTGCTCTAAACACACAAGTCCAGTGTTCTTTGGACTTTTAAAACCTGGAGTTTTAAAAACAAAATGTGTTTTTTCTCATTGTGTGGAAAGATTCACTAAATGTTTAATATAAAATTTTTAAACATCAATGCTGTTACATTTTCATGATTTCTTTTGCCAGAATATAGGTATCTTGAGAGTTCCTGAGGACCAGTGAGAGTGCAAAAGAGGGCCCAAGACAATCTTCAGGGACCTCCAGGGAGCCCAGCCAAGGGCAGATCTGAGACTGCTAGCCACTAGCCACAGGGGAAACCAGACCCACGGTAACAACCACCTACAGGGACCCCTGCGGAAGACTGGGCCTAAGTGAGGCCTGGGACCACCCCTAGTTCAGCACCAGAGTTCCTGTTGACCAGTTGGAGAACAGGAGACCACCTTTAGGGACCACCTAGGGAGCCCAGCCAAGGCCACTCCCACTGCCTTCTTGAGGTACTTCCATTACTGCCACCACCAACTTTAGTGGCAGTAGTGTCCATCTGGGGATATCTTCTGGGGACTGGAAGTAAACTCCAAGGTGAGATACAGGTAATCTGTAGTGTCACAAGATTATAGGATAAAAACTGCAATACCTCAGATAAGCATTGCAAGAAAGGAAGATACATAATCAACATGAAAAAACAAGGGAAGAAAGTGTCCCAAATAAACCTAGATACTACAATAGAATCCATTGACAACACAGTTGATGAAATGTAAGAATTCAGAATGTACATAATTAAAATGATCTGTGAATTCAAGAATGACTTAAGTAAGCAAATACAGGCAAAAATTGATCAAACCAAAGAAATAGGAGAGCAAATACAGGCAACCATTGATCACTCTAACAAAGAGATAAGAGCAAATACAGGTAGCAAAAGATTACTTTAAGAAATATAGAGATTGTGAAAAAAACAATCCGAAATTCTTGAAATGAATAAACCAAATTAAAAAAAACTCAATAGAAAGCATCACTAGAAGACTAGATCACTTGGAAGACAGAACCTTGGATAATGAAGACAATATACACTCTTGAGAATAAAGTTGACCATACAGTGAAGATAAGAAATCATGAACAGAACACACAAGAATTATGGGACAGCATCAAAAGACCAAATCTAAGATTTATTGGGATAGAACAAGGTACAAAATTTCAAACCAAAGGAATGCACAATCTCTTCAATGAAATATTAGAAAATTTCCCAAACATGAAAAAATTGAAAGATCAAATACAAGAGGCTATATAATCTTGAGAATAAAGTTGACCAGAGCTGACAAACTTCACAGAAGATATACAATCGATCAACAGACACATGAAAAAATGTTCAACATCTCTAGCAATCATAGAAATGCAAATCAAGACTACCCTAAGATTTCATCTCACACCAGTCAGAATGGCAATTATCTAGAATACAAACAATAAGTGTTGGCGAGGTTGTGGGAAAAAGGCACACTCACACATTGCTGGTGGGACTGCAAGTTGGTACAACAAATCTGAAAAACAGTATGGTCCTTAAACTTGGAATGGAACCACCATTTGACCCAGCTATCCCACTCCTACATCCATACCTAGAAGAGTTAAAGACAGCATATTATAGAGATGCAGCCACTTCAGTGTTTATAGCAGCTCAATTCACAATAGCTAAACTATGGAACCAACCTAGATGTCCTTCAATAGATGAAGAAACTGGCATACATACACAATGAAATATTACTCAGCAATAAAAGAGAATAAAATTGTGTTATTTGCGGGTAAATGGATGGAGTTGGAGAATATCTTGCTAAGTAAAATAAGCCAATCCCAAAAAACAAAATGCCAAATGTTCTCTCTGATAAGTGGATGCTGAAGGACATAGGAAATGGAGGAACTTTAGTAACAGGGATAGGAGGGGGGAGGGGGCATAGGGACAGTAAAGATGGTGGAATAAGATGGACATCATAGCCCTAGGTTCATGTATGACTGCATATATGTTGTGATTCTACATCACAACCAGAGAAAAATTTGTGCTCCATCTGTGTACAATGAATCAAAATGCATTCTGCTATCATGTATACCTAAGTAGAATAATAAAATAAAAAAAGAAAATAGGTATCTTGTGTCCATGTTCCAACAGTTACTTCTCTTTTCTAAATTATATCTCAGCTTTTTTAGTCCCTAAAAATTTTTAGTTACTTTTTTTTGTTCTAATTACATATGACAGTAGAATGCATTTTGACATACATAAGTGGAGTATAACTTCTCATTCTTCTGGTTGTACATGAGTGACATTGGTTGTGCAATAATATGCACATAGAGTAATGTCTGATTCATTTTCCTACTCTTCCTGACCCCATACCCCTCCCCTCCCTTCACTCCCCTCTGTCTAATCCAAAGTGCCTCTATTCTTCCCTAGCCCTCTACCCCCTTATCATGAATTAGCATCTACATATCACAGAAAACATTTGGTCTTTGGTTCTTTGGGATTGGTTTATGTCACTTAGTATTATATTTTCCAGTTCCATTTACCAGCATGTGCCATAATTTCATTCTTTAAGGCTGAGTAATATTCCATTGTCTCTATATAACACATTTTATCCATTCATCCGTTGAAGGGCACCTACATTGGTTCCATAGCTTAGCTATTGTGAATTGAGCTACTATAAACATTGTTGTGACTGAGTCACTGTAGTATGCTGATTTTAAGTCCTTTGAGTATAGAGCAAGGAGTGGGATAGCTGGGTCAAATGATGGTTTCATTCCAGGTTTTCTGAGGAACCTCCATACTGCTTTCCATAGTGGTTGTACCAATTTTCAGTCCCACCAGCAATGTATGAGTGTACCTTTTTTCCCCACATTTTATGCTATCCCACAACTGGTCTGCATCTTCTGCATCTTAAGTATTGCTGCAAAAATTGCATTTTAATGAAATTCTTCTTGCTACCTCTTAATATCCTGTGTATCTCTTTACTTAAATTAATATTTCAGGTTACCCCTTCCAAAAAAACTTTTCCTGATGATTCCATTCCTTTTTTTCAGTCTTACAATGTAATACCTGGTACTTCTGTATGTAAGTTAGTAATGTTATCTTGGTCCTTTATATTTTTCTTAGGGGTAATGGAATATGGTAAGTCCAATATGGTCACTGTTTCTGCTCAATACAAATTTACTCTCATCTAGAGAGGAAAGGCAAGAAAGGAAAGAAGGAAAGGCGGCAGGGAGAAAGAGGAAAAGGCGAAGTACAAATGAGGCAAAATAAAATTATTCAATAAGGAAGTGTCCACGCCATGCTAATTTCAAAAGAACCTCCAGGCTCAAAGGGCTCGATGTTATTTTAACCTCTAAAGTTAGGACTCAGCTATGAATGGGATCCCAGTTTGGCAAAATAAGTCTTCTCTCCTATCTTTAGTAGCAGATACTAGAGGCAGAATTTCCTCAGCTGGTTACAAGAATGAAAGATCAACTTCTCCTTGACATTATGGTTTTTGATGTACTAAACCCTCTTCGGGTAGCTTTTCCTGATGTTTTCTCACATTCTCGTTTGTTCCCTCCCCACTGGTATCTTTTCCCATTTTGTGAGTGTTTTCCTTTCTAAAAGCTTTGAAAAATGATATGCATTCACTCTGGAGGCTTGGTTAGGCAAAGAACAGGTTAGCTATTTCCAGAGATGTTACTGCCATCCAAGTACTCACCCGAAGGCTACCATTTTGTTAGTTTTTAAAACATATTTATGTGGATTTTTAATCAGCATGGAAGCACAGAGGTGCTGATGATATTGAAGGCTTAGAGACATTTAAGGAATACTGAATTTCCTCCTCAATAGTTCCCCACCACTATTGCTAGTCATTTCCCACCTAAATGAACAGCTACCTCCAGAATTTTCACTTCCATTTTTCCTAAAGCTTAAAACTGATTTCCAAGGCATCTGTGCTTGACTTCAAGGATTTTAAGTCAGCCAACTTGAATTAGGAGTCTGAACTCATTTTGATCCATAGTTCAGATTGAGTCCTTATGAGATTTGTTAGAGATGCTAATAAAGTTTTTTTATTTTCTTTGTTCATTTCATTTTCTGGAAGAAAATACTTCATGGAAAGCTCACCAGTAAATAAGAAGCTAGACATAAACCAAGTTTTAATGTTATTGATGATGAACTCCTTAGTAGTCATTTTCCAGTTATTAAGATTGAAAATAATTGGAGGTGAAATGAAACATTAACACTAAGTATCTCCGTACATTCTCTATGAATCTTTTAATTTTGAAGATGACAAGTGATCTCCTAGTACTTTATAAATTATGCAGCTTGTTAAATTTGAGGCAATGTATACTATAAAAAGAAATAAAATGTGTGCATTAATAACCTTGTTTATGCTACAACCACATTTAGAGGTGAGGATTACTGCCTTCACTTACCAAAAGAAGAAAATGAGGCTGGTAGTACCTATAGACCTGCATCAAGTTATCCTTGTTAAAGATGGAACTAGATGGCAAACTACTTTTTGTGTTACTTCATGTCTTCCCACTATACCTTGTTGCCTCTCAAGGAACTTTTCTTGATCATCTTACCAGTCAGTGCCATATCAGTTTCATTATCCTGAAAGTTCTTTTTAAAGAGGATACATTAAATTTTAAAAAATGGTGAAAATATAGTTCACACAATTAAAAAAAAATCCAAATGCTCTTAAGAAACCCACCCAGTACTATAAGTGACCCTGAAATGTCCTCTTAGGTAGTTGGACAATTCTACTCTGAAATTCATTGCACCCTCCATTTATAGTAGAGTTATATTTGTCATGCATTTGGATGAAGAAGCTTTTAAAGATATTTTAGTTGTACTTTATTCTCATGAGAGAATTTTTTAAGTGGTAAGATTTGTATCTTGTCTTGTTTTATCCTGGCAAGTACATAGATCAATACTGCTTAGAATTCGTGGAGACAAATATAAATAAACCTCTAAGTCTAAATAAAACACCTTTAAGCACATGTACTTATTTCATTTGGATTACTTCCAAAGAGCTCTTTGCAGCTTTTGTACCACATAGAGCCAAGAGACTACTGGTAGAAAGGTCACTATCCAAAAGAAAATGTTAACATTTTTTAAAAATACTATTCATCAATTGTAAGGAGCACTTAATTCCTTAACCTTCTTTAGGAAGAAGAGGTATTCTGCCAAGAAGAGACACATAGAATTTGAGGACACAAATTTGCATAATAAAACAAACCATTCAGTCATTTGTTTTTGCATTAGTAGAAAGAGGATAGGGAAAGGACTTATGGGCATGATAGTTCTTCCTAGTAAAAGTGCTAAATTCTCAGCAGCATTAGTCATAATTAGTATTTCAGATTTAAAAGATACACTTCCAACTCTTTCTTCATTTTTTGCAAAGTGCAATGCTTTGGATCTAAAATGTCCCCCAGAGGTCATGCACTACAAATTTGGTCACCAACTTGTGGTGGAACTAGGAGATAATGGAAAATTCAGGAGGTGGAGACTAGTTTGGGGAAATGGGTCACTTAGGGGTATACCACCAAAAGGTACATTTTGTCCCTGGCCCTTTTCTTTCTGTGTCTTTTTCTGTTGACTAGCTGCCATGAAGTGAGCAACTTTCCTCTACCAAACCCTTGCACCATAGTGTGCTGTTTCACCACAGGCCCCAAAACAGTGGTTCCAAATGACCATAGACTGAAGCCCTGAAACCATGAGCCAACATAAACCTTTTTTTATTTTTCTCAGTTTTTTTGAGGTGATAGAAAGCTAGCACAAAGTATAATTATCAACTATTTTCCCCCCTATTTTTTGATAATTCTTGCTTTGACTACCAAAACTAGAGAAATCTTAGGAAAAACTGATATTTAATAATTCCCTATCAAAATTATTGTCCACAGTTGTGAGTAAAGCAGCCATTTAAATTTATATGTTATGATCATCAAGAGATGCAGAAAAAGCATTCAACAAAACACAGCACCCCTTCATGTTCAAAACACTGGAAAAAACTAGGGATAATAGGAACATCTCTCAACATTGTAAGAGCTATCTATGCTAAGCCCAAAACCAGTATCATTCTAAATGGAGAAAAATTGAAAGTATTCCCCCTAAAAACTGGAACAAGACAGATGCTCTCTTTCGCCACTTCTGTTCAACATAGTCCTGGAAACTCTAGCCAGAGCAATTAGATGAAAGAAATTAAAGGGATATGAATAGGAAAAGAACTCAAACTATTACTATTTGCTGACAACATGATTCGATACTTAAAGGATACAAAAAATTCCACCAGAAAACTTCTAGAAGTAATAAACAAATTCAGTAGAGTAGCAGGATATGAAATCAACTCCCCAAAATCAAATGCATTTCTGTACAGTGACAAATCTTCTGGAGGAGAAATTAGGAAAACTAATAAAATGAAACAAAAAATACTTTAGAATCAACCTAAAAAAAGAGGTGATAAACCTCTACAATGAAAACTACAGAGCACTAAAGAAATTAAAGACCTTAGAAGATGAAAAGCTCTCCTTTATACTTGGATAAACAGAATATTGTCAAGATGACCATACTACTAAAAGCATTATACAGATTTAATGCAATTCCAATCAAAATCCCAATGACATTCCTAACAGAAAAAGCTATCATGAAATTCATTTAGAAAAGTAAGAGACCCAGAATAGCCAAAGCAATCCTTAGCAAGAAGGGTGAAGCAGAAGTCATCACAATACCAGAACTTAAACTATACTGCGTAGCTATAGTAACAAAAATGGCATGGTATTGGCACCAAAACAGATGTGTAGACCAATAGAGGACATGGAGACAAACTCACATAGTTACCTTGTACTAGACAAAGGTGCCAAAAACATACGCTGGGGCAAAGATAGCCTCTTCGACAAATGGTGCTTAAAACTGGACATCCATATGCAGCAAAGTGAAATTAAACCTCTCACTCACACTTCACAAAAAAAAAATCAACTCAAAGTGGATCAAGAACCTGGGAATTAGGCAAGAGACTCTGCACCTAACAGAAGAAAATCAGGCCAAAATCTTCACCATGTCAGCTTAGGGCCTGACTTCTTTAACAAGAACTCCTAAAGTGCTAGAAATAAAATCAAGAATCAATAAATGGGATGGATTCAAACTAGGAAGTTTCTTCTCGGCAAGAGAAACAATTGAAGTGAAGAGAGCATACGGAATGAGAGCAAGATTTTACCACATCAGATGGAGAACTAATCTCCAGGATATATAAAGAGCACAAAAAACTTAACACCAAAAAAACCCCTAATAACTCAATAAATGGGCTAGGGAAATGAGTAGACACTTCACAGAAGATATATAATTGATCACAAATGTATAAAAACAATGTTCAATATCTCTAGCAATTAGAGAAATGCAAATCAAAACCACTCTAAGATTTCATCTCACTTTCGTCAAAATGACAGTTATCAAGAATTCAGGCAACAATAAGTGCTGACAAGGATGGGGGAAAAAGGTACACTTATTCATTGCTGGTGAGATTGCAAAATGGTGCAACCACTTTGGAAAGCAGTATGGAGATTCCTTAGAAAACTTGGAATGGAACCACCATTTGAATCAGCTATCCCACTCCTCACTCTTTACCCAAAGGACTTAAAAATCAGCACACTACACTGATGAAGCCAACTCAAGGTTTGTAGCAGCTCAATTCACAATAGTTAAACTGGAAACTGCCTAGATGCCCTTCAATAGATGAATGGATAAAGAAACTGGTATTTATACAAAAGGGAATATTACTCAGCCTTAAAGAACAACAATATCATAACATTTATGAGTAAATGGATGGAGTTGGAGAATATCATAGTAGCAATGTAAGCCAATCACAAAAACCCAAAGGCTGAATGTTTTCTCTGATAAGTGGATGCTAATCCATGATGGGGGGACAAGAGAAGAATGGAGGAATTTTGGATTAAGCAGAAGGGAGGGAGGGGATTGGAGGAGGTGTGGGAGGAAGATGGTGGAATGGGATGCACACTATTATCCTATATAATGCGTATGATTGCACAATTGGTTTGACTCTACATCATGTACAACCAGAGAAATGAAAAGTTGTGCTCCATTGGTGTAAAACAAGATTTGCATGTTAGCATGTAAACTATGAAATAGGAAATGACATGTAGAAAAATATAGTGGTATGATTTTTAAGTTTGTATATGAATTTAAGTTATCTCAATGAAGGAATGTGAAGTAACCACCTATTTTCTTACAGTAGAAATAAGGAATTCTGTATCTTCTCATACATTTAAGGTATTTGTAATAATTCTCTGATTAGACCGTGGGGTTTTTCCTTTGCCATACTGGGGATTGAATCCAGAGCCTTGCACATGCTAGGCAAATGCTTTCTCTCTCTAAGCTGTATCCCCAATCTTAATTTTGAGACAGTCTTACTAGGTTGACCAGGATGGCCTCGGATTTGTGATGATCCTTTCTCAGCCTTTTGACTAGGTAGGATCACATATGTGCACCACCACATTTGGCTAGAGTCACATTTTTGTAGTTAACTCCAGGAAGTTAGCAAAGATTCAAGCTGATGAATATGCCTGGAAAGGAATACAGGCCAGTCTCCAGGTATTAGAGGTGCTCCTGATGAAATGGGCAGTGTGCTGAATAATTCATGCCTGTGGCCCATGTTGTTCAAGCAAAAGTTGGCTGAGTCCTATAATATTGAAAGCTGCACTCAAAGACTGGTATAATCTCTTCCTGAAAGATGGTTCTGTGATTATAAGAGTAGAGAGGGACTAATGATCTAGTGCTACAGTATATTATTTCCTGTTGTCTACATTTATTTTTTTCCATTTCACTGGACAGAAATAGAAACTACTGAGGATATCAGTCAATCTAGTTTATACAAACAAATTTATAAAAAAGTTCTATAATTTCAAGTCTTATAAATGAGTATGTATTCCCAATTGTTAGTAATCTGCCTTCACTGACAGCTACTCACTTTTAGCTCTTAAATACTACATGATATATTTGACAATGTTTACATATAAATCTGGGCACTTTGAGAATCTCTTTAGGAATATTACATTTACTTAAAAACTCTGGTGAAAACTTATTAAAATTGCTCCTTTTCACTAATCAGTGATTATTTACAGCTATAACCAAAGGAACAATTCAAATTTACTGAATAAAAAGATTGTTTTCAGCTTTCCATTACTATGTCCAAATGTCTGAGATAATTAACTTATAAAAAGTAAAGGCTTATCTTGGTTTTGTAGGTTCCAGCCCAAGAAGAGGTGGACTCATTTTTTGGGCCACCAAAGGTGCTGATGGCAATGGCCTGGTGTTTGGTGAAGGAGACTGCTTGCCTCATGGCCAACCAAGAGAAAAAGAGGCTAGGCAAGGGTTTCCCAATCTCCCTGGAGGGCATGTCCCCAGTTACCTAAAGTCTACCCAAAATGTCTCCCCTCTTAAAGGTTCCACCCACAGTGTTACCAAATTTTTAACCTGTGGGCCTTTGCGGGACATTCAAGATCCAAATGACAGCAGATTCCTAGCAATAACTCAAGCAATTTAAGAATTTAATCCAGTCAGAAAATTAAAAAGATTACTTACTCTTATAGGATATGGCTACATGATTGAGTAATTTTTCACTTTAAAAAATTTAGTCAAAAGAACTGGAATTTATTGTAGATCCTAAGGCTAAATTCAAACCTGACATATCTTACTCCTTTCACTCTAAAATGCAGTAATTAATTTTCCCTCGTGCTACATTGTCACTTAGCATGGACTGAAGCTTTAGTTTTTATTAACTGTATAATTTGATTTCTCCCTAGTCGAGTCTGTGTTAATCATTCTCCATAAAGAGAGATGTATTCGTCTGTCTGAGATCACTGAGTGTAAGAAAAAGCATAAAAATATTTTATGTTTGGGAAATTTTAATTTATGTAATTAAAATTTATGAAATTTGGTTTATGTAATTCATAGCACTTTTTCCCCCTTGCCCAAATTATCCACGTAATTATGTAATTTTTCTGCTGTTTACCACTAAGAAAAGGCTGGTGAGAAAGGTAAAGGACTATGAGCAAGACTTGAGCACATGACTGGGCATCATTCTCCATACTGCTTTCTCATTCTGTAACAGACTCTGGATTCTATACTAGTATGCTTTGGACCATGGAAACCAGTTGGGTAGAGAAGGACTGGGGGGCTCATGATCTAAAGACATACCATGAAGCCAGGAAGTTGCAAGAAAACAGCTAGCATAGGAAAGGCTGTCACATAGGTACTGCATAGTATGAAGTGTTCAGTTAGAGTGGAAAATAAAGGCTTAGAGTAGATAAGCCAACATTGGCATTTAGAAACAGTCAAGTGCAGACTCCTTGCACTTGGGTGGAGATCAAGCTTTAGGGGTTAGAAGGAAACTGTGCACAAACTGACGCAGTAGGATGACCAGGAGAAAGAATCTGAGCAGTAATGCTAGTAAGAGTGTGCTGATGCTGTCCCTTGCCATATGGTTCTCAACCATGTGCTTATCCTCAAAGGGGAGATTCTTCAGATAAAAATGGTTAGTTATTATAAATTGTCAGAAATCTCATTTTAAGATCCTTCAGAGCTTCCCCTCAAAGACCAAATTTATCCTTATTAAAAGGTAACAATTCCCATTTTACTTTTCTGGTACTCGATTGCTAAGCAATATTTTTTTTTTTTTTCCCATAAGTTGCATTTTAATACATGTTGGCAAACATAACAGAAAAAAAACAAATTATCAGAAGCTGTACACACTATTCACTGAAAACATTTGTTGAGGCAAATAGAAAAAAATTGTTACAATCATAATTTTTCTAACTTTGCACAAAATTATAAGCAGATTACATTCTTCATATTAAACATCTTT
>CM053406.1:34489263-34583165 GCA_028644305.1 Xerus rutilus
TATTGCTGAATAATATTCCATTGTGTATATGTACCACAGTTTCTTTATTGAACTGAACATAATGCATGGAAACAAGAGTTTCAAGGAAAGTACTGCAGAGCTTGTGAGAGTCAAAGGTGCTGCCAAATCTATTTGTGAAGAATGCTAAATCTGGGCCCCCAAGTAGATAATTGGATTATGAATGCAAACCTTACATTAGAGGAATCAGTGAAATTATTTAGTTACTCTCTTTTACCCAAGGTAAATATAAATTCTTGAGAAATGATAAAAGCTCAGGTATCAAAGGATCTGCCCCTTGACAAATATAATTCATTGTAGTATCCATCCTCAAGTTATTTAAGGTATTCTAAATACATCTCTATTTCTTCAAACTTGCAAGGCCTATTTCTTGGAGATTAGTTGAGGTTATATAGTTCTTTACTACAATAAAAGTCATTATTGTGAAGGGTGAATGATAAATAATACATACTGACAGTTGTTCCATGGCATCTATGGGACATTGGTTGTTGCAAGATCCCTTGTTGATACCAAAATTAAAGGATGCTCAAGTTTCTTATATAAAATGGCATAGTATTTGCACATACCTATGCACATCCTTCTATATGCTTTAAATCATCTCTGCAATAATACTTGATGCAATATAAAGGCTATATAAACAGTTGTATTGAGTTTGGAATAATGACAAGAAAAAAGTTCTGTGCATGTTCAGTACAGATGCAATTTTTACTTTTTTCAAATATTTTTGATCTGATTTTTGAATTCACATGTGCAATACCCACAGATATGGCAGGTTGATGGTATAGCTTTCAAAAACCTTAAGTCTTATGTGTGGTCGAACAAAGAGTAATTACACAATAGGGAAAGATGTTTCTACAACTTTAGATAAAAAAATACTTTTGAAGTTAAAGTCACATCTGGTTGTGTGGTCATAAAATGCTTAATAGGAAACTTGATATTTTAACTATACCTTGAATAGGAAACAAATTAAGTAGGAAGAGATAAGAGGGAATTGTGGGTGAAAGTACAAAAATGAACAAGTTAGAAGAGAAGTTTAGAAAATAAGTACCTCTTTGTAGCTAGTTTCTTTTCTGCTTGTGTGTGCATGTGTGTGCACATGAAAGTGTGAATGTGTGTAAATTGTGAGTGTGTGTATACAAATGCTTATTGGGATAGAGTAAAGGCAGTGAGGTTGTGAATGGGGTGTGCTCTTGGAAAGGTGAGAATCATGGGGTAGCAAAGCAGAAACAATTGTGATTATGAAGTGCCTTGGGACTGATGTGGCATCCTTGACTACGATACCCACCAGTCCTCAGGACATTGAGTTTACATAATTTGGGAAACGGTTTGAATGGCTCATAATTTAGACTTGGATTACATAATATGGTGAAGGATGGAAACCTAAAATTCATTGGCTTTATGGACATTGTCTCATTTCATCTTCATTACAATCCTTTGAAAGGAACATTCTTACATAGAATGAGAGAACAGTGAAGCTGATCAACTAAGTGACTTGTTAACAAACAACTAAGAACTAAATTGAAATCATTTGTCTTACTCCAAAGCTTATGGTCTTTCCCCAATATCAGTAATCTTCAAATTTTATTTATTTGCATATTTTCTCTCTGGATTTGCTTTGTCACCATTTGTACTAGCTTTGTTAATTAACTCAGTTAATTTATATAATTTCAAGTGAAGAAATTCACATAGTTATTTGATGTGCTGGTTATGTTTTTCAATACAAATTAAAAATCCTCATTACGTGGAAGTAAAAGGGCCTCTACACCTCTGGAAGGGCTCTGGCCTGCCTTAGCTCTGAATGAAGGATTTGGTGAGTAAAACTATTTCAGCCCCCATTTAATCCTCTAGTATCCTGCTTTGGGAAAGAGCACAACCTGCACACACGTGTGCAGTCACTTTAAATATAGCTATCAAATAGAAACAGCAACAACAACAAAACATGCTTATGTACTCCCTGACATCACCTAGCAGAGTTTTGGAAATGCTGCATTTCGCAGAATAAGAGGGGTCTATCAACTGTCTTGATATCCGTGAAATTCCCCTTTTAGACTATTGCTTGCATATGGGAAGCATTTAATGAGGCATGAGTCATTTCACAGACTAGATTTCCTGGATGTTTAATGCATCTTTAAATGTGCATTAAATAGATGGATTTATACACTTGGGTATGTAAATGCTTCTTTAGTTCATGAATCTGAATTGATGATAAAAGCTCAGGTATCATAGGATCTGCCCCTTGACAAGATTGTGCTATGTCTGATTTATTTACTCCATACTTTGTCAGAAGTTCCAGGATTTCATTAATTCAAAGCTGATCTCAACACCCCCACAAACTTAGGTAACTGGCCTTTGAAGGGGACATTTGGAATCTGACCCTTCACCTTCACTTTTACCTCATTTACTATATTCCCATTTAGTTCAGACCCTGGCAATTACTTCCTCTTTGGATATTGACACAAGAAAAGAGTTCTTTTTCTATTTTAAAGAAAGAACACAAATTTGTTTATAAGCACATTTTTTAAAAAACTGCAATGTGTTACAGGAGAAAGTACAGGTATGGAAAGAGACACCCTGTTTGAATTTGGCATTTAAAAAGATTTCTAACTGTGTGGCCTTAGCTGAGTTAATTAACCTCATCTTCCTGTTTAAAGTGTGGATAATCCTTGTACATTTTTCTATGAGAGCAAAATATATAAAGCATCTGCAACACAAAGTCAGCGTTCATGAAGATCATTTCTCCTTTCAACAAATTTAAATTGTAAAGAGTGAAGTGAGATCAGCTATTCAAGAATTTGAAACATGGTTTCCATGCACTGTGGGTTCTTATCCAGCTATTTAGTATTATCAAACTAAACAGATATATCCTGCTCACCAGCATTGTAAGCAATCAGTTCTCCCCAAATGAAAATGAAGCAGAGGACTATTATCTCCCATTCCTAAATCAAAAGATCTAGCATTTTCTTCCTTTGGTCAGTAAGGTCACAGCCTGAGTGAAGACCATTGTCTACCAAGGCCCCTGGCTGCTCTGTAGTGGCAGGGAGCAAAACAGTTTAAGAAACACGTATAGACAGGTCTCCCATTTGGTTGCTGTCTGTGTGGTTTAAAAATTAGATTTCCAATAGAAAATATATTCCAGAGAAAAGAAATTATGCTCCACTCATTTCACAATTCATATTTAGACTCTTTGATGATTGTATTTAGAGCTTAAGAGGAGCAAAAGCAACACAAGTGTCAGGCAGATGGAGGGGCAAATAGATTGATATTTTGAGGATGCTCAAGGAGATGAGTTTCCCTTCCCACTTGGCATTTTTGTTCGTGAATGATTCTGTGAATGATGCTTCTTAGGGATTTAATCCTCTTACTGTAAAACAAAAAGGAACCTATATAAACTAGGTTTGAGATAGAAGTTGAGATTGGAAATGTTAAGAAATTGACCACCACAAATGAGCCTCTGGAGTCTAAAAGAACCCATGAGAAAATACAATGATGCATTTTATTTTTTATGTAATATAACCATTTGCTCAAGTGATATTTTCAGGTAAAAACCTCTAATTTTAATAGGTACATACCCTGCATCAAGACAAACCGGCACATATCACAAATAGAGTCAAACACCTTGAGGAAACATGTTGCCAAAATTAAAAGTCCAATCTTAAGAAGTTATAATTGTTTCCTGCTTTGGGAAGATACAGGCAATAAATCATATTCAGGTGGTAAATTTTAAGACTCCCTTATATTTTGGATTAAACAAGGAAAGCAAAAGTTGGCTATGAGACATCTATGAGAAACTTCTGCTAAGACCACATCATTTCATTTCATACTGTCCTACCACTTCATGATAGCATAAGGAAATTGGTATTTAACAGTATAAATGAGCTTACTTTTCACCTCCCCAATTGATGTCATCCTTAGACCTCAGAAATTATAACATCTGCTAATAACAGCAGAACCAGATGGAGCCCCTCAGTTTCCTAGATCTCATTCCAATGTTGCTTTTTAACTCTTATTCTTCGGGAGTGGACAAATTATGCGTTCTTATCCTGTGGATCTCACAGACAATCTTCTCCCTTTATTTCTACATCTGGAATTTGCTATCTGTGAACATGCTCACTTATTATTTCTGTTGACCACATGGAATCTTGTCTTAAGGGCTCTGGAAAGTTTTTCTTCAGAGTTTGTAACGGGGCATGGCTTACTATTAACTCTTTGTCACCCCCACACACCATAAGAATATTATGTTTTAGAATCTACCTTTTCACATAATTATCAAATTGACCAATCGTAGTACATCAACCTCCTGAACATAGATTTTAAAAGCAAAAGACTGTCAACCGTAGTCCACATCTGGAGACTGAAATGAATCACAGTAAAGAGAAGGTCTCTCTTTTTAAGATGGATAGTAATAGGCTGAGAAAACCTGAAAAAGCATAGTGTCATCTCTACCACACTAGGGCATGTGTCTGGGAGGAACTTTTTGATGGAAGTTCTAAAGAAATTCCAGATGTATAATATTTATATTTTAAGATTCTAGTTAACTTGAATTTAAACAGCGCCTCATTAGATTCCCAGTGTATGAACCACACTGGGTTCTTATCATAGATTGATATGGTTTCATATCACTTGAATTTAAAGAGTTCAATAAAATTTTATCCTTAACTTGGAAACTCAAATTTTCCACAGATAATTCTACTTGTTTTATACCTCAGCATCCTTCTCTATGACCAGACGATGTAATGTACTGTGCCTTTTTCTCTTGTTTCATTTTCTACTTGTGTTTTTAAGTTCAACAATGTATGTTATGCTGTGAAGAGCTAGTTTTAGTCTTCTACTGCTAAGCTATAAATGCTGAGGAGCTTCCTGTCTTAACAGCTGAGTGTTCCCTTCCTCTAGATGAAATGCCCCTGGTAGTCCTTCTCTTACAGTCCAATCATGACAAAAATGGTTCTAGAAATGATTAATAGCACTTAAGATATGTTTAAAACAGCCAGAAGCTAAAGGACAATGAGCATTTTCTTGGATTTAATGGTGTCACCCCACCCCAATATACCACAGACCGAATTCCAGGAACCTGTGAATGTGACTTAATTTTGAAAAAAAGGTTTTGTAGATTTAATTAAGGATATACAAATGAGATCATCCTGGATTATTTGAGGAGGCTGTATATCCAGTTATTAATGTTCTTCTAGGAATCAGATGAATAGTCCATATAAAGATAGAAGCAGAAATTGGAATTTTGCCAGTGTTGGAGTTATGCCAAAAACCAAGGGATGGCTCCAGACACCATAGCTGAAAGAGGCGAGGAAGGATTCTTCCCTACAACATTCAGAGGTAGGATATCCCTGCCCAAATCTTGATTATGGACTTCTGGCCTCCATAATTGTGAAAGAACAAGTTTATATTGTTGGGAACCACAAAGTTCATGATAGTTTGTTATAGCAGCCACGTAGAACTAATGCAAATATTATAAAACAAAAATGTGAAAATCTATTATTCACATTCAGAACCAATGAATGTTCAAATTGTCATTTCCATTGCTGAGGTTCCCAGCCTGGTACACAGCCCTTGAGATGCTTTGGACAGATCTGGCTCTGTAGCAAGAAAGGGAGAAGGACAAATTGATTAAAAACAATGAAAAAAGGAACTGTCTCCAGCCACAGAGTTGGGAGAGGTCTTGAAAGGCAAGCAAAGTCTTATCTACAAGTCTATTTCTCAAATTCTTCATTGAGAGACATGCATTTTGAGAAACTAGGGATGTTTTCTTAGAGACAGAGGTAGATAGCAAAAGGTGCAAGAAACCTGTAATTAGAAAGGCTTGAGTGCAAATTATATGCATGATGTGTGTACAGCACATAATATAATCCTTGAAATGTAGCAAATACTTTATAAACATTAATATCCTTTTAGTTTGGAATTCTATCAGTGTAATGCTGAAGAAATTGCCTTAGATCAGTGGCTTTTTCATCCTTGGCTGCACATTATAATCACCTGTACAGCAACAGCCTTTGAAACCTTCCTCTGTCCAGTGGCACTCCACAGTTAAATCAGTCTCTGAGAGTAAGACTTGGGATTTACTATGTTCTTAGAGCTTCCTCAGTTATTCCAGTGTGCAGCCAAAGCTGAGAACCATTGTTTTACTGCTAACTCATAAACAGGATTTCTAGAGAGAAAATACAGAAGGTTTTTACTTTAAATAGCAACCCTAAGTATTGCCTATTTATTGTGTCAAGATTTTGAAGTTCACTACCTCTGTGGAGACAGCTTCTAATCTTGTTTTTGTTCCCTCTGGCAAATTGTTGCTAGTTTTCTTTTGCAGGAGTTAAGAGAATATCTTTTTAGCCTCAGTAGGCTATGCTCATTTATTTTTATTCTGTGAAAACCCCTCCAAGCTTTGAGCTCGTTATTTTATTAGGGACTAATAAATTTAACTTGACCATACACAATTACTAAAGACTTAGTGTTCCATATGAGGCAGGCTATAGGCAGCAGTATCTTTAAAACATCCAGCTTAGTTTATGAAAGGTATTAGCGTTACATTAACAGCAACAGCCAATGAGAAATTGTGTGCAAATTATGGATTTCTTAGGTCCCAACTTCTGCTTCCCAGGCTCTATGAGCATGTGATAGTGATCCATAAAAAACCTAGAATGCTGGGAATTTGGTGTTAGTATATGGTGGAAAAAAGAACGCTGGATTTAGAACCATAAAGCAATCATTTCTACCACTGAGGAACTGTGTTCATCATTGTAAGTTTCATTTTTTTCTCATTTGTGTTAATAGTAATATTTCACTTGTAAAATTTATAGGACAAATAATTTTAGCATAGATGAGGTTTATAAACCAAAAACCAAGATGAACTGTTAGATTTTTTAAAGAATTGGATTACATGTACATGAGTTTTGCCTGAATGATTTGAAGAAAAAAAGACAACTCAGCAAACCCTGAAGTAATACTTATACAAAAGGTGTGTCTCATGTATTGGAGGAAAATCAGAAGCCTGGAGAATCATTTAGTCCTCTGGTATTGTGTATTCCTTTCCACATAGTCACATCAGAGGAAAAGAATTCCAATATTTGTAGGCATCTATAATGAACCACACAGCTTTAAAATACCATTTACTAATTTAACATTATTTGAGTACCTGATAGGAACCAAGCACTGTCTTATTAACCCTCACAATAAGCCAGCAAAGATCTCGGGCCAAACAATCTTAAGTGTAAAGCTATGTTGCAAATAAATAGCATAACTACAATATTAAATAAAGTCTACCTCTATAACCATGTGTTCTCAATGTCGTCACACTGATTCCTAGTTCTGGCAGAAAGATAATTTTTCTTGTAAAAAAGAATATGGAGCACTGACAGTCATTACACATTTTCTCTACCAATTATTTTTCATACTGTACATTTCATACAACTTAATGCAGGAAATGCGCTAGTACAGACTCCTTTGTTTCCCTAGCTAAGCCATTTGTCAGGTTTCACTTTGTCATCTTAGAATTTCAGATGCTCTTATCACCGGGATAGTAGCACTTTTTGGAGAACTGGCTTCGGTAAAAGGACAGGATTTGCCAAACATGGATACATTCGAGTTTCAGCATACAATTACTTCAAGAATTTTGGATTTTTCCCTCTCCAAGTGAAGTGAAATTGTCATTTGGAGGAACTGAATGATTTAATATTTATTAAATTTGTTTTAGAAAACATGTTAAAATTATTTGTTTCATGACAATACTTGAAGCTTAAGAATATGATATTTCTTTTTGCAGCAATTATTTTTCAGGATTAAAAACTATTTTACTCAATCTTTAAATGTCACCATTTCTTTACCTACATCTAAAGAAAAAAATATTCTTAGAAAACACCCTGTTCCATTTTAACAGACATGGAATTATAATGCTGACATGGCTCAGGCTGAAGATCCTTGCAAAACTAAGGAAACGTGAGTGTGTGCTTCGCAGGTGTGTGTTTTCTTGAGCACAGTATGTCTCTTTGATTCTCCAATAATGAATCAAAATGGAAAATAATTTGGCTTTCATGACATGTTCTAATTATGCAATGTAATTCTTTCTCAAATGTGATGATTAAAGTGGAAATCTTTCTAAGAACTTTTAGGAGAAAATTTGGGTTTTTTTTTAAATTTTGTAAAAAACTTAGATTTTATTAAATTCATTGAAAGGAAACCAGTATCATTTCAAAATCTCATTTGCATAGAAATACCTGTTCTAGAACATGATTAACATAACTATATCAAAGCAAACTTAAGTGGTTTATGCAGTTAACACATGAACCACTTTTATTTCTGTTGCCACATTTAGGCCTACATGCCACCATCTCAAAACAAGCTTTCCATTAACGATTTTCTTTTCTCCACTCATCAAGGCATTAAAATAATTTATAAATTTGTTCTCCATAGCCACCACATTTTTCCTGATGAATATATTTGTCCTTTGGAACTGTTATATATATATTGTTCTTTTTAAGATTTAGATCCATTATTAAGATTTCAGATTTAAAGCCTTGTTTCTTATTTGAAGAACAATCTTATAAAATATAGGCAGGAATCTCCAAGTATTTAAATATGGGTGTGAAAGGGGAATTTATAGGATATGAAAAAAAATGTTCTTTAAAATAAGATATTAATGACCTTAGTACCAGAGCTTTTGAATAAACTAGTGAGGAATTAGTAATTTTAGAATTGATGCAATTGCTGGTATAAAGTTGCATAGCATTTTGCTCTATTGTTCACTAATTTTTTTAAATAAAATACCACTTTTGTATTCAACTGTGCAACTCTGTGCCGCCTACACTGTGAAGTTAACTGTTCCTTAAGCATGCCTTAGTATCCCTTATAATGCCACCAGTTGAATGTCTGATTTAACTCATTACTTAAGTCATCTACAGATAGTTATGAATGTGCAAAAAATTAATCTTGTCAAATCCATTTTTATTAATATGCCACTTCTATTCAATCTTCTAATTTATGATACTTGAATTATATAGTGCTATCATAGTAACTGTGTGACCAAAGTTTTAGAGTCATAATTCCAGTTATGATTTTTACAGTGTATCCTATTCATGTAGCAAATATCTTGGGTATGAGTGATAACTTTTACTGAAGGAGCTCATAATTCAGCAAATAAAGCAGTTGACATAAGCTTATGAAGTATTACAATACGAACTAGAACCTGATTAGGTCAAACCATGCTAAAGAGACTTACAAGGAGAGATCTTGGAATGATTCAGTGTGGATATGGTATTTAAAATGTCCTTGAGGGATATATAGAAATCCATCAGGCAGAAATAAAAGGAGAGAATGGTTTAAATAATGCCTTCATACTGGACAAATGTGAGCCATGTTTTTGATGAAACGGAATGATTTGTATGGTGTGGATGCATAGAAAAAATGAGAAATAGATGAGAAATTTGGAACCAGATCAAGGAAGATCTTGAATAAGACGATTTTTTTATGTTTTAAAATAACCTGTTACGGAGCACTAACCACTTACCAGGTACTACTGGTGAGTTACTTTATTTGTAACGTACAAATTCTAACGTTTCTTTGAGACAAATATTATTCTATTTAATAAGTGACAAATCTTATATCCATAAACATCTTGCCTAAGGCTATAAAGGTGATCCATGGCATATCTTGAGCTCAAACTCAGATTTATCTGACTCCCAAGACCATGTCCTTTCATGACGCCATATTCTGGAACTTTACTCTTTAGGAAAGTGATTGCTGGTGAACTCTACTGTTGAAGAGCATATCTATGTAAAGCCATTCTCTTACATAGTCTTTAGGAAGTAGCATAATCAAAGCTGTCTCTAGACAAATATGCCCAACTATACATAGCACTGTCAGTGCTTTGTAGGAGCAGCAGCAAGAGGCTTAAATAAATGGATACATAAAGAAGCCCGGCACATTGGTGCACACCTGTAATATCAGCACTTGGGGAGGCTGAGACTGGAGAATTGTGAGTTCAAAGCCAGCCTCAGCAATGGCGAGGTGCTAAGCAACTCAGTGAGACCCTGTCTTTACATAAAACACAAAATAGGGCTGGTGATGTGGCTCAGTGGTCAAGTTCCCATGAGTTCAATTCCCAGTACCAAAAAACAAAGGAAAAAATAGTTTTACCCAGAAAGTGATAGCAGAGACTAGATTATTGAAGTAATGAGAGTATACTCCAAAAATAGGACATCAGTTTTGAATACATTCAAGTAATGAAAACAGTTTCTTATATGATCTGTTAAGCTAGTGTCAGACCAATGTTCCTGCACATAATGACCTACTCTATATCTAAGTGAAATGCAGAGTCAAAGGCAGAAAGCACTGGCAGGAAGTAGAGCACAGGCAGGAAATGGAGAGGAGTTGACAGAGGAAGTGGTATGCTGCTTGTGTATACAGTTCTAATGAAACCCCACAGGCTCCCAGCCAGAACAAGAACACAGTTCAGGACAACAACAGGTATTGAGAAGCAGAAATACAAAAAAAGATAAGCTCAAATTCTCTTTATAAATTTTCCTAAATCTCTGGCTGTCCCCTGAACCACACATGCACATGAAAAACTCTAAACAAGAATTAAAAGATCAAATGGTGATTTGAGCTACCATTCGAGAAGAATTTGTTTCATATTTTGAATCCAACCAAGTTCATTGCTTACTAAAACTAAGACAAAAAAAAACTCTTCAGAGAAAGATAACAGAATCCAGTTGCCACAACATAAAAATGATGATGTTCAGGTAAATCTCATAGTAAGTTCATACATGAAGGGCCAAGAAAATGCGAGTACTCTGAAGTGAAAAGTATTCAACTCTGTGGTAACAGATTTTGGAACTAGCAGACAGGATTTTAAAGCATCTCATTCTCATTTTAAATAATGAGAATGAACACACTCATACTTTTAATGAGTGAATAGATGTTTCTACAGAGATGTAGACACTATTAAAAATAAAATCAGAATTCTAGAACTAAAAGTTTCAATACTTGGAGAAATATCACTGGATATACTCAATAGCATATTGATGGTGGCAGAAGGACAAATTGGCACATGAAGAGAGCAACAAGAAGTATTCAGTCTGAAGAAAAGAAAATAGAAGCACCCATAATCTTGGGAATCAATATCAAAAGTTCTAGTATCCATGTAATTACAATCTCAAAAGGAGAGAAAAGAAATTGAATCAGATAAAATATTTGCAGAAATGGCTGAAAACTTCTCCAAATCTAAGATATAAACTTACAAATTTGAGTAGGGTAAATATTAAGAAAATCAAACCTAATATTATAGACAAGCTACTAAAATGTGAACCTGAAGAGATTTCTCATGGCAGACTGAATCAAGAACAGTAGAGACTGCAGACATTGGAATCATTTTTAAAGTGCTAAGAGGAAAAGAACTGTTACTTCAGAATTCTGTATTTAGTGAAAACATCCTTTAAGAATAGAGGGGAAGTGAAGACATGTCCCATGCAGAATAGCATAGGAAGTTTTTAAAGATGAAATTACATATAGAAAAATGTAAATTCAGATCTTCAAGGAGGAATTGAGAATATTCAAATGATACCTAGGTAAATATAAAATACTGTATTTTCCTCTTAATTTCTTTTTTTTAATGACATTAATGTTAAGTGTTACCATCGTGCTCTGGAGATTATAATGTAAGCAAATAAAATATACATGGTAACTTTGATAAAGGGTGGAGTATGGGTAATAGATCTACATGGTGGTGAGATAAAGATTTTATGAAGCATTACACTGTAAATTACCAAGCATACTTAGACAATGAAAACCAAAAAAAAAAAAAATAGTGCAGAAGTGAAAGGAAAAATTCAGTAGATAAATAAAATGGAGTTCTAAAGAAAGATGTGTTGTTTAGTACCATGGTGTATGTAATGGCGAGTACAATACAGCCCTTGCCTTCAAGGTGCTTTAGGGAGGAGGAATGTTCAAGCTTTTTAAACAAAGCAAATGATGAAATGTTACTCTTTGCCAAAGTGGGAAATGTAACAAGCAGCAGCTTCTGAAAAAAATAAGTTATACTACCTGTTATAGACAAGTTGTACAGGAGCTGTCTGCATGGTATCTTCTTAGATTTCCAGAAAGCTAAGAGAAATGTAGGTCTGACTTTAGTGGGAATGGGCAAAGATGAACTCAGGTCTTGTATCAAAATAGTAAACAGAAGAGAGTGGAGTGAACAAGGTCAACAGTCCAGACTGGGGAGTAGCTGTGTTGGAGAAACTGAAGTTTGTGGAAGAGAGAGACTAATATCCACATGCAGGGAATTATTTTGTGAATTTGGAAGATACTTGAGCATATAAGCCAGAGGAAAAAGATGTAGAGATGAAGAGATGTAAGGTGTAAAGGTAAACAGCTGAGTAATAAAGTATGTCCTGGAGCTATGATTCTTCTATAGTGTAAAGGATAGAGAGAAATAGTGGAATAATAAAGTCCTGGAGCTATACATTTTTCTATGTGTAATAATGGAAATGGGTAGATCACTTTTAAAGAGGTAAAACAGGAGGAAAATTCCTCAAGCTGAAATGTCCCTGATCTTTTTAATGGAATATAAATTGTGGTTACCTGCTTAAGATTACTGTAGCAATGATGAAAGATTGAGGTGATAGTATGTATGACTAAACCATTTAACATGTATTTAGTGACATCTTCTGTTTAAGGCACTGTACGAAGCACTAGACAAAGTGATGAACAAAATCTAGCCATCAAGTCATTGTTTTTCAAAATCAAGTCAATGTTTCTCTGAATCTTCTATGCTCATGGGGAATGAGAAAGAACCAGAAATTAAATATTCATTTAGTAATTCTGCTTGAAGCTCTTAAACATGCTGTGTCAGTATAGCTAGAAAGACTCAAGATACTTTCATATTTGGGTATTCTACCCCAAAATGAACTGTCTTCAACCTATAAAACAAGATTCATGTGGTTAAATTTCTCTCCATATTTAGAAACAGGTTGAGGAATACAGTGTCATTTAGAAGATCAGCCAGCTGGGTCAAGGCAAGAGCTCACTAGGTAGTGCCTTAACTGCCTTAGCCCTTTGCTTTGAAGAACAGGCATTTTTTGGCATCCTTGATATCTCATGTCCTGAGTGGTTTTATGTTAATGGCTATGAGATGAGGGCATATATTAGTATACAATAAAATACCTTTATAGACTAGAATAGTCACACTGCCATGATCTCCCTGTGATCAGGCACATGGGAAGACAATTCATAATCAGAAACTCATTTAATTTTCCACAAGAAATCAGTGGGATAGGACAGAAAATATTCAAAGTGCATAGATAAAATTCACTTTCTCCCAGTAGGCAGACAGGCATGAAATGCTGGATTATAATAAGAGGGTAGCTTAGTGAGCAGGAAGCCAGAACAAGGGGAGTTGGATGAATGAAAGGTAATAGTGTCAGTTAAGATACTGTGATGTATTCATCTCACGATGGTCTTGTTATTGACATGGAAATACTGAAAGCAGTCAGCCTCACTTCCACTGGACGATGATTGCATGGGTCCTGCCACCATTCTGGCACTAATTCTCATTCTTCTGAGATTGAATTCCACTACATTTTTTAATTTGTCCTAATTAGTTATACATGACAGCGGAATGCATTTCAATTCATTGTACACAAATGGAGCACAACTTTTCATTTCTCTGGTTGTACATGATGTAGAGTCATACCATGTGTGCAGCCTAACTAGGGTAATGATGTTTATCTCATTCTGTCTTTCCTGCTCCCATGCCTCCTCTCCTCTACTCCCTCCCCTTTGCCCAATGTTCTTCCCTTCTTCCAACGCCCTCTGCACCCCTATTATGGACCAGTATCAACTGCTCAGAGAACATTCAGCCTTTGTTTTTTTGGGACAAGCTTACTTTGCTTAACATTGATCTTCTCCAACTTCATCCATTTACGTGAAAATGCCATAATTTTATTCTCTTATACTGCTGAGTAATATTCCATTGTGTATATATACCAGTTTCTTTATCTATTCGTCTATTGAAGGGCATCTAGGTTGATTCCACAGTTTAGCTTTTGTGAATTAAGCTGTTACAAACATTGAGGTGGCTACAATCAGTGTAGCGTGCTGATTTTAAGTCTTTTGGGTATAGAGTGAGGAGTGGAATAGCTGGGTGAAATAGTGGTTCCATTCCAAGATTTCTAAGGAATCTCCATACTGCTTTCCATAGTGGTTGTGCCAGTTTGCAGTGCCACCAGCGATGTATGAGTGTACTTTCCCCCCCCACATCCTCGCCAACATTATTGCTTGTATTCTTGATAATTTCCGTTCTGACTGGAGTGAGATGAAAGCTTAGTTGTTTTGATTTGCAGTTCTCTAATTACTAGAGAACTTGAACATTTTTTCATATGTTTGTTGATCAACTGTATATCTGATAAATGTTCAGTACCTTAGCCCATTTATTTTTATTTTTTTTTTTTAATTTTTTTTTTTTTTAGTTGTAGATGGACACAATGTCTTTATTTTATTGCTTTGTATGTGGTGCTGAGGATCGAACCCAGGGCCTCACGCATGCAAGGCAAGCGCTCTACCGCTGAGCTACAATCCCAGCCCCTTAGCCCATTTATTGATTGGGCTTTTTGGTATTAAGTTTTTCAAGTTCTTTATATATCCTGGAAATTCATGCTTTATTTAGTGTGTGTAGTAAATATATTCTCCCAGTCTGGGGTCTCTCCATGTTATTGTTTCCTTTGCCGAGAAGCTTTTAAGATTGAATCCATCCCATTTATTAATTCTTGATTTCTTGCGCTTTAGTAGTCTGGTTAAAGGAAAGTCAGGACCTAATTGGACATGAAGATTTGGGCCTACTTTTTCTTCTGTTAGGTGCAGGGTCTCTGGTTTAATTCCTAGGTCCTTGATCCATTTTGAGTTGTTTTGTGCGTGGTGAGATTTGAATTCCACTGCTTTTCAACACATTCTTGCTTTGGATATGTTGAAACATTCAATGAGGTATGTTGTAGTCTTCCTGATATAAGAGCCACTTGCTCTCTTTTAGGTGTCTTTGCACTTCCTGGCTCTTGAACATGTCAGAGCCAGGAATTCCCATCAGTTATCTTATTTCCTGTACTTTCATAATTGGAGTGCCCAAAAATCAGATGTTCATGAAGACTTTCCCATGAAAACAGAAAATAACTACATCAGTAATCAGATGCATGGTTGGAAATGATTTGAAGCTATATGCTCTTTACATTTCTACTTTGGGGTGTTGCGATTATATCTTTTCTGGGATTTTTACTCATAACACTTAATCCATATATTCATAAAGCTTATAAGTGACCTTAGAGATTATCTGACTCAATAGCGTCATTTTATATAAGAAATTGCTGCTCCAGAGATTTTTAAACTATATAATATGTAAGTTGTACATAGTGGAAACTAAAGTCAGGGTCCACTGACTTTCAGCCTCCCCTATTCTCTGCTGCCTTAGGGGTATAAGACTTCAAGAATTCAATCTTCACATGGATTTCTTGTGTGATTTTCAGGTTGGTAACTTCATCGTTTGAGCATTTCTATTTTTATTACTTCTACTCTTGGGCAAGCATAAGAAGAAATAAGTGGATGCTAGTCAGTATGACCATTGCATGAATTTATCTAACAAATCACTGCTATCACAAATACTAAAACGGGAGACTTTCTTTTAATACAAAGTAATCTGATATCTGATTCTAGATATTTTTCCTCACAATTTTGACATGAAAACTATGTTTAACTAAGACTTTCTTCTACTCAGACAGTAATTCAAATGCAACTTACCACAACTTGTATAATCAAACCCAAATATATTTATACAATATGTGGAGGGGTTGGATATTTGTTTAAAAATATCCAATCATATTTCATCATATGAAGATTAAGAACGATTGTCATGATTGTCATATGAAGTTTAAGAATGGTAATTCTAAGTGAGGAAATTGAAAAACCTATAGAAATTCCATTGTTTCTCCAGCTACAAGTGAGATTGAAATTCAATGGATGCCTACACGCTGTAGAATTTAAAGTTGATGAAATAATTCATCTTCTAAAAATTGTACTGACACTAGAGTGTTCAAAATTCTCTACCTCTTTAGTCTTAGCTACATTATGAGTCTAGTTTCCTAGTTAGGAGAGAATGGCAGGTGTAGCCTTACCTATATGCCCACCTCAATAGACAGTCATTCAAGCAATCTGTGCAAAGGTACATATGTTATACCCAGAGAGACCAAAATGTAAACCTGTATGTCACCTATATGTTTCTACATTTTAAAAAGCAAGTGTTTACCTCTTTTAGTTCTATTAACTTTTGAATTTTACTTTAAAATTTTTTCAGAGCTAAAGATGGAACTCAGGGCCTTATGCATACTATAAAAGTGCTCTGCTGAGCTGCTTCCCTTGCCCCTTGTTAAATTTTCTTAATCTCATTCTTTTCCCAGGTAAATGATTCCCATTCCTTCAACTAATATCCTAGGCTAAATTTGCAGCCTTTTAATCCTGATTCTCTAGGGTCACTAATGACCAAACTAATAAAGGCAATAAAAATCTAAGGAAAAATATTTTAGAGGAAATAGAACTTGGGTAATATTTAGGTGGACGATTTCCAATAGCAATAATAGTAAAAAGGTGTTTAGTTGGATCTTTTCTAGCACAAAACAGTGCTTAATTTTCCCAAGTGAATTTTCATTTAGTACAAATAGATCATTTATTTTTCAAATTGAAGTCAGGAATTCAATAGTGGTAAGAAAATTCTATTTCCAATTCTTAAATTTATTAAAATAGGACAATGATGATATAAGGTTGTAGTAAAGCTTGTTGTGAGTCACCTGTCCTGAATTATAAACTTTTGGTGGTCAAACGCCTTTTTAAAAAGTTAGTAGAAATGCCACTTAGAATTTTATTCTTTATTTCAAACTTGTGTTCATATTTAAAGACTTCACAGAAATGTAGGTAAAGTTGTCACCTGATCCTTTCTTGAACCTAAACTCAAACAGGGAAAGGTTGTGCTTGGGAGATGCAAAAAAACTAACAAATTTTATGAGTACAGTATGACAGTGCTGTATTTTAAGTTAGCAAATAATTCAGGGCTTACTAATAGAAGGGAAGTAAAGTGGTAACAAAGCCAATATTTACCCAGAACAAACTATCACTCTGGAAAAGTTACTAGCTTACCTTTTACCATGACAATAAGTTAAAATCATAAGTCATTCCAATGCATATTTAGTTGAAATGCAAGATATGTAGTATAGTAGAAGTTCTCATGTACATCTTTGTTAATTCAACTGTTAGATTGATGTATTTTGAGTGTTGTGTGGCACTAGGATAAGTTCTAAGTTAACACAATGAAAGTATAATCTAGTTTGAACCATTGAGTAGTGTACAGCTTAGGAGTACATGTATATATATATATCATAATACATTATCTTAGGCACTTATGAAAAATCAAATGCAGAAGTTTGTTTTAAAGAACAGGTGCTTAAAAATGCTATGATCCAGATCGTATACTCCTAAGCTGTACACATCAATGTTTACAGCAGCTCAATTCACAATAGCTAAACTGTGGAACCCACCCAGATATCCTTGAATGGATGAATGGATAAAGAAAATGATATATATAGACAATGGAATATTGCTCAGCCTTAAAGAATGAAATTATGGCATTTGCTGGAGAAATCATGGCTTTTGCTGGTAAATGGATGGAACTAGAGAATATCAAGCTGAGTGAAAAACCAATCCCAAAGAACCAAGGGCCATGTTTTCTCTAACATGCATGTGTTAATTCACAATAAGGGGGTGGCCAGGGAAGAATAAAAATACTTTGGATTAGACAGGGGAGTGAAAGTTGGGGACATGGGGGGTAGGAAGGATAATAGAATGAATCAGACATTATGACCCTATATGCATGTAGGATTACACAGCCAGTGTAATCCTGCATCATGTACAATCAGAAGAATGAGAAGTTATACTCTATGTATGGTGGGTCAAATGCATTCTATTGTCATGCATAACTAATTAAAATTGAAAAATGCTATGATCCTTTGTCCTAGGGGTCAGGTCTAGATTCATAAAGGATTAAAACACAAGGTATAATAGCAACAGTTAATATTACACTGTGTTACTATATGGCTAGAACTCTCCAATGTACTGTGTATCCATTAATTATTTCAAAATCCAAATCTGTCTTTAAGGTAGATTACTATTATCATCCCTATTGCAGCATAAGGAAAATGAGACCCAGAGTCATGCAGGTAGTGAGAGATGGGAAGTAGAGAAATAACCCAGGCGGCCTAGCCTCCGTGTCTAAGCTCTCAGCCACTCCCCTACCCTGCCATTCTGTCTTTTAAGATCCTTTTGGAGATGAATTTTAAAAGATGAATAAAAGACTTTCCAGGTTGAAAATGACCTCATACACATGGATGTGAAATCTGAGTTCAAATGAGGTGTGCTATCTTTATTCAGAAAAAAGGTGAGCCTCCTGAAGACTGTGCATGAGGCACAAGAGGTGGTGGGCAGAGGTAGGGGACAGAGCAGGGGACATTTTCATCACCACCATGCATCCTGCCCACTGTTACATTTTCTGGGTGCCTTTTAAATTTTCCCATATATCATGACTTCTAGGGATTCTACAATTGAGTTTACAGATATTCTATTATACAATTTCTAATATCTGGAGAAGCTGTGGTTTCTCTTCCTCTCAGACTCTCTCAAACCATCCTATAAAGCTATTCTAGAGTGAGTGATGAAAGAATAAAGTAAAACTGACTTTAGCCTCAAGCTTTGTAATGATCATTCTGGCCGATTTCCTTTTCTTTTTCATTTTACTCTCCAAATATGGCTGCAAGAGGATTTTTGTGTTGGTTTAGAGCTGTTAGAAGCAGTGTTTATTTTTCATCAGATCATTTAAACTGAGGGGAAATACTGGTCAGGTAACTAGGAGCATAGTTCGCATCCCAGACAATAACTGAAATTAGAGGTGGCATTTTGGTTTCCCTCCTCACCCATACATCTCCTTCCTGAACAATTCCTATGTTCACTTACAATGAGGTTTCCAAGCTCTTAAACCACTAACAAATACTCCCAAGCCCAGAGTCTCACCCAAAGAACCACAGATAAGATGCAGATTTTCTGCCATTAGACATATATACCAGATTGACAAGTCTGCATGAACGCGTATTTTCTTACTCAAATGTCATTAACACTACCACCTAGTACTGAGGTGACAGTGAGGTGAAGAATTAAAGCCCATAGGAACCTGCTTGTGGCCAACAATGCTGCCCAATTAACACCTTGACCCTTGTCAGCTTTTCCATTTCTCTGAGAAAGGTCTATAAAGCTGTCAGCCCTGAGGTGAATGAGTTACAGGAAACTTTTTTGGCAGGGGGTTGGGGGAGAAATCAGGCACTGTTTTAAAACTTATTTCAAATTGTTTGCCAATATTTAAAATTTTGAAGTTCTCATAAATATTTATATTTCTTGATTTGGAAATGGAAGATTTAAGAGCCTATGTTCCATAGGACATTGTTGGAATAATCTGCATGCCTTGTGGGAGGGCATACTCTTGCTTTCACCACTATCCCTCTTCATGACCACACTGCTTGTCTAGTTTTAGTACATATTTGAATTATTGTCCTCAGGGGCATTTTCTACCCCATACAGATATGCCTCCCTCCTCTGCACATACTTACCACTCATCATCTCCATCTTGATAAAGAGACTCATATGGTAAACAGTATCCTTCAAATTATGAACCAGTTATGAAGTCCCAGGTTGTGCCAACTACGTGTTAAGTGCTGGGTATAGAAGTTACCAGAAGTAAATATAATCTTTACCCTTGTATTAGGCAGCTTTTCATGGCTATGACCAAAATACCTGACAAGGACAACTTAGAAGAGGAAACATTTTGGCTCAAAGTTTGTTTTCAGTCCCTGGTCAGTTAACTGCATTGCTCTGGGCCTGAGGTGAGGCAGAACATTATGGAGGAAGGGTGTGGCGGATGCAAGTGACTCAGTTCACTAAGGCTGGGACGCAAAGACAGAGGAGCAGCCGCCAGGGGACAGGATATGAGCTGGGGCATGCCCCCAGTGATCTACTTCCTCCAGCCATACCCTATAGTGCAGTTGTCCTTTAAAATTATTAATCCATCAAATTAAGCCACTGATTAGGTTATAGATTGTAATCTAATTTCACCTCTGAAATTCCTGCATTATCTCACACCTGAGCTTTTGAGGGACATCTATCCAAAACAAACTCTTAGAGACTTATTGTAGAAGAAAATCAGCAGCATTGAAAAGGGATCCAAGAAAGCCCAAAGTTGAATTCATCTGATATGGAAAAGGAAATATCACAGCTAGCTCTTTTTAGTTTATGCTTGTGAGAAAGATCAGTATCTACTGATATCCTTATATACAGACACAAATATATAGGCATATTTCACATGTATACACATGTGCATGAATATATATACACATATGCATGTGTAAGTATAACATTGTTCTGTAATCCAGTGGGGCAGTATTAAGCCAAAGATCAAATAGTTTTAAATAAGAGTCCATTATTAGCCTGAGGCTGTGTCTTTGCTTTCAGTTCCTACATAAGAAATTATAGCCTAAGATAGGTGGCAGTTTATTCGCATGCTAACACTTAAGATTCTAACAGTCAAGTTTCAGCCAATCATAAGCAGCTGGGTTTCAGCCAATCACTGACAATTAAAATCATACCACACCATTCCCAAATCAAGGCAGATATAGCCAATCAAATGGTTTTGCCCTTTGTTTTTAGCCTATACAAGCTCTCTGAACTTCTCGTAAGTAGTCCCCTTGTTTTTGATTCATAAAGTGTTCTTTGCTCAATTGTCGAATTTTTCAATAGTTAAATCACACTATCAGTATTTCAAATGAGCACTAAGTCTAGTGCCTTCATGTAGACTAGTTAAATTATTCATTAACCAATATAAATAACTTTGATGACAGGCTTTTATATCATTATTTCAATTTCTTTCCGTATCCCATTTAATTTGCTTTCTAGCATCAACTCTAAGTCCAATAAACCCTAAATTTTTCACTCCATGTCACTTTTTTCTATGGCTGAGAGTTCATCCTTACGTTTATGAATGACCTTAAGATACCATTAGAAAGTATTAGTTTCGTATTTGTGAGACAACTACATAAATATTTAATCATTAGCCGATTATGGTCGTTCCTTGAAATGTAGCACCAAATCATAAACGTGGATTCTAACCCCCTCTTTGGAAGGAGCAAGAATGAGGCTGGTGATGTGAAGAGACTGACAGATGACAGGTTCATGGATTTACCAAGTCTTTATGTTACTTAGTTAAGATGAAAGTTATTTTTCATTTTACTTCCCCGTTTCTAAACTCTGCTTTTTAAAGCATTTTTAAAAAAGTATATCTGATTTCTATTATTGTCATTAAGCATTATCACCTAAGTTAAATGTTAGTGATTGTGAGATTTGTTTTCTTTAGTGAGAAGTTCTCTTCCCTTTGGATACTGCTAATGAATGTACAAGAAGAGGTTGTGCCAGCGCCTGCGCCGGACCAAAGTGAAACCGAGTCGGTGAGGGAGCTGCGGATGAAAGAAACACACGATTCTGAAGAAAAAGCTCGTAGCTTGTTAGCACTCTGGGCTTATATATCTTTTCTACCCCCCCCCGAGGGGCATGGGAGGCGTGGGAGGCGTGGAACTGCAGACCCAGGTGTGGCAATTGCTCAGACTGCAAAACAAGCTCAGACCACGAGAACACGGGAGTTCAAGGAATGGTCAGCACCTGTGGCTTCTCTCAGGTCAGGGTACAGCTGGTTCTGGTAAACAAAGTAGCCATGCACACAAGAATGCTCTCAATTCCCTCTCTTTTCCTAGAGTCTTTCCTAGGTTGCAGGGACCAAAGAACATGGCTTTCCCGTCATCGGGTCTACGGCATGGATGTTAGCCGTTGTAGCCCTGTCTCCAGGGAAGGAATGATTTTGGAGATGTGCACGCTGTCAGTACAAATGTTAATAGGCTCACAGGTAAACATGAAGTGCCAGGGTCAATGCTTGAAGTTCGGTTTTCTGGGCAGACCCTGGATGAAATCGTTGGGTGTTACTTTTGCCTGAAGAGTACACTGATACAGTACCATTAGATGACCCATCAGTAAAGGGTGAACGTGCTCTGGGGATAGGAATGGTCTTCACTATTTTTGGAAAAACAGGATGTGACTTAAACTGACAGCCCTCAGATCTTGTAGAAGTCTCCATTTTCCAGACTTTTTAGTGACAAAAATAGGTGTGTTCCAGGGGGATGTTGACGGAACTAAGTGTCCTGATTTTAGTTGTTCTTTCACCAGGGACTGAGCAGCCTTAAGTTTTTCCTTAGTTAAGGGCCACTGCTCTACCCACACAGGATCATCTTTTTTCCACTGAATGTGTATAGGGTCTATTTTTGAGGCTGTTGCTGCAGTAACCCTTAAGAGTTTCCCAGTCCTGTTATATCCTTACCAAGTCTTATATCATCCTCAGCAGTGAGGGGAGTCGTTCTACCCTGTGATCTTTTTTCCTATACCCCATCCCGGCTTATATCCCTGCCTTTCCATCCTTAGCACTGTCTGGAACATATTCTTGTTCTGTAGTATTTTGTTGGACTGGCTGCATGGTTAGCATAGCCCCCATGGCAGACAAAATGTCTCTACCCCATAAGTTAACAGGTAGATCAGAAAGGACGTAAGTCTGAAAAGAGTCCGTTATGCCCTTCAGCATCTTTCCAAGGGATAAACCTGGAGCTTTGTAATGGATTGGAATTATAACCTAAATCTTGCAAAGCGGTTGCAACCCTTTGAGTAGGCCACTTTGGTGGCCACTGATTTTGAAGTATGACAGAAACATCGGCCCCCGTATCTAATACTTCTATTACTGGGAACACCACGCCTCCTGATTGAGGCTCTGGAGGCGCTGTAGGACCAGTAGGCCTCCTAGACTCATGTCCTGGATTAAAGGGAGGTGGTCTTCCCACTGAGTACTTTGGTTCCTGCTTACATTGTTTTTAATTCCCACTCCTGTAAATTCTCTTGCAATGTCTGGATATCCTTTTCCAACTGCAATTCCTCAGCTTCCTCCTCATCCTCTCCTTTCCCTTCCTCATTATTCCATTTCAACTTCTTTAAGGGACTAGGTAGAAATCGCTTCTTGGGTGGATTCAAGGGTCTTAGATAACTGACTTGTTCCTAAATCAAAACCTTTTTACTTAGAAGAGTCCTTAATTAGCCTCCATACAGAGAAGGTGGTAGTAGGAAAAGACTGGCCCTTCTGTGTGTAGCCCCTTCTGCAAGTCCGCACGGACCTGTTCCCAATCTGAAACATTGAGACCTCCTGAATGAAGGAACCAGGGACTAGACTGCTCTATAATCTTTAAGAAAGCCCTTATAGTACTCTTCTTTAGCCCCGTACCCCTTTTCTTCAACAGTTTTGATCCGATTTTTCAACAATTCCCTGTTGTGGGTAGTACCCATCTTCTGCACTATTAATTTTCCAACAATTCCCGACTGAGGGTAGTGCCCATCTTCTGCACTAATTTTCCAACAATTCCCTACTGAGGGTAGTTCCCATCTTCTGCACTATTAATTTTCTGCACTATTAACAATTCACCCCCTATTTCCCCGGGTGTCCGTTGGCGTTCCCTCCCTTCTTCTGATCTCAGTTGGAACCTCCAGATGCCAGCGCCTGCGCCTAACCAAAGTGAAACCGAGTTGGCAAGGGAGCCGCGGATGAAAGAAACACACACACAACAACGACTCTGAAGAAAAAGAAGCTTGTAGCTCATTAGCACTCTGGGCTTATATATCTTTTCTCCCCCCCGAGGGGCGTGGGAGGCGTGGGAGGCGTGGAACTGTAGACCCAGGTGTGGCAATTGCTCAGACTGCAAAACAAGCTCAGACCACGAGAACACGAGAGTTCAAGGAATGGTCAGCACCTGTGGCTTCTCTCAGAAATCAGGGTACAGCTGGTTCTGGTAAACAGAAAGTAGCCATGCACACAAGAATGCTCTCACAAGGTTGTTGTTAAATGTTATGAAGCTGTTTAATACTTCAATGAAAAATTCCAGCAAAGTTGCATTTTTTAAAAATATACAGTGTCAGAGACTATTCCACTGACATATTAGTAACTAGAGGCAAATCACAAATAGAGGTGTGATTCTGAACTTATTCAAACTTTCACTTCTTTTCTTTTTATCTGTAAAATTCAACTCTCCTTTGAACAGATAATGTGATCCCCATTTTTAAAAAAATGAAGGCTCTTGGGTAAAGTCAGTCATGAGATGCTTTTCTTTTCTCTGAGATCAAGGTATTCCCAAGAAGTAGAATATTTATGAATATAAAGTTTTAGGAGGTGAAAAGAGGTACTATCACTTTGTGAGGCTTTAAAATAGAGGCCGAATTGAAAATTTAAATATGTACAAAAGCTAAATGAAAAGTAGCACCTACCTAAACTTGAGATCTTACTTCAAAAAAATTTTTTGCTAAAGTGCAAACACTAATCTTTTCTTCTTTTTGTTTTTTAAATTTAAGACAGCATGAGTTTGCATCTTTTTTTCCATCAGTTGTGCATACTGATGGGATTTGCTATTACGTATTTGTATATGCACACAAAAAATAATGTAGTTTGGCCAATATCACTCCCCAGCACTCCCCCCCTCCTTCCAACCTCCCACCCTTTGGTTCCTTTCTCTACTGATCTCCTTCACATTTTCATGAGATCCCTCCTCTGTTCTTTTCCATTTTCCTCTCTAGCTTTAGCATATGAGAGAAAATGTATGACCTTTAACCTTTGAACAAACCCTAAGCTTTCAAAAGTCTTCATTTCCCAAGAGTTCCTCTCAGGAAAAGATACTGACATTACAAACATAATACAGAAATAAAACCAGAGGAGTCACGAGTGGCCATATGCTCCCTTTTGAAGCAATTCCCTTAAGAAGACTGTATCCCTGTTTTTTAATAGCTGTAAATTAACCCCCATTATCTAATGTCTGCATACTGAATTTTTGTACTGTATAAACATTGTCAGCAAACAAATATTGTTAAAGGAAATCATGATGCATAATAAAAAATGTTTTTATCTTTTTGTTTTCCTTTTCAAACTGTGGTTGTCTGTCCTAAATTTATGAAGTAAGAGTTCTTCAAAATATTCTACAAAGAAAAATTCTGATATAAAAATCACATTTTCTCATCATTTTATAAGGGAAAATTCAAGCTGAAAATCTACTGGGGACATACCCCATGATATCACTCATAATAGAATTTGAAATCCTATGTATTCCATCTTCAATTAATTTTGGCATGCTTCATTTTGCTGGCAGCCAACATCAATCTTTTCCCCTCTGATTTCTCATTGTTTGGAATCTTAATGGAAAATGTGCTTAATTACATTCAATTTAGCACTTTGTTGTACAGAGTCTTAAATTGTTCTCTAATTGTGCTCTGAATCTTGCCTCCTATCAAGGTAGTATGCTATAGGGGAAGAAAATGCTTATTCATTTTATATCTTTTAAATTTGTCATGCCTTTTTAAAATAGCCCCATGTAAACAGTAAGAGTTCAATAAATGCTTGCTAATCATGTCCCTCAGATATCTCTCTCTATGTCACCAATCTTCTCAGATTTGGGGAATAAAAGTAACAATAACTAGTACAGAGAGTTTCCTGGCAATATTTCAAATGACTGGCTTCCACAAAACATTCTTTTCCATTTTCAAAGTCAGAACACTTACAAAAATCGAACTTAGTTGTTAAATACTCTGTTATAAAGCTACACAGAGCAAATCTGTTTTTCTCATTTATGCCATGAAAGGGTTTCTTCATCTGTTTGATTCACTCATGAGCTGATGTGACAAGAGGAAGCTCAAGTTTTTCTTTTTTTGTGTTCATTCATTTGACAAATATTAATGGATATCTTCCCCACACGAGACATTCTACTAGGAGCTATTTGAGATACAGTGATGAAGCAGCAGAGATTTTGCCCTCAAGTCTTATGATGCTTTGTGTAAGAAATTCTGTCAAAGCCAGGTGGTAAGGCCACTGAGCTAGAGCCCTGAAATCTGTAACCGACAGATTTCCTACAGCACTGCATGAAAAGAATAAAGTAAGTGAGAGAGTGTGGATTTTGTATTTTCAATTCAAATAAAATGCTTGGAGGAGAACTTTTTAATTGGTGAAAGGAGTTTGTATTGTCACTGTTCAACTTATTAAAACACATTTTATATTTTTCTAGTGGAGATAATGAGGAAAAATGATCAAGCATGCAAAGAAAGCGCTAGTAAATCTATCTTAAGAGGAGAAAGAAAAATAAATAGAAGGAGAATCAAAAAGAAGGGAGAGAGAAGGAAAGCCAAAGATGCTGGGAAAGAAATAACTTTTTAAAGCCTGAAGATGCTTTAATTTAACCTAAATTTGTAGATAAAATGCAAAATAGTAGAGGGTTTTGGCACCTGTTAAAATAGCAAATGACTCAAGGAAAGGGCTAAGAAAGTAGCAGTTAGAAATTACTTTACATGATATTAGTATTTATATTTAATTTAAATCAGTGACTCTCAAAATGTAGTATGTAAATGAATCATTTATGGATTTGGTTAAAATTTCATGTTCATAGGACTTATCCTGGAATTTTTCACCCAGAGGTTATGGAGTGGATTTTGGGAATCAGACCACAGTTCTTAGCTATGAGAATGATGGGAAACACTACTTAGCTCTCTGCTCTGTTCTAGCCCCAGGGAGATGCTCTCATCTTGGTTCTCAAAGAAAATTGTGTCCTTCATACTTTTTATATTTCAGAGCTATAAGAGTGACATTGCTATTCTCCAATGGCTGCAAAACGCAAATAGCTCAGATAGTCTTGAGAAGATACTAATCTCCTGTGAAGTTATAGTTTTGTGACAGTTCACCTCCCAAGACCGGCATCACTGAGAACTAACTCGTATTGATTCTTTTCAGCTTAGGTTATAGGAAATGACCACGCTCATTTAGTCTAATGTGGTTGAAATCTATGGTAACTGTACATCTGAGTTTTTCCAGGTCAGCCTGGTGAGATCTGTAGTCCTATTTTCTTGTCCCTTACAGTCTCAAAGTGTATCAGTTTGAACAATAAATTAAATGGTCAGTCTATTTAAACATACCAGAGAGGAAGAGAAATGGAAAATTCTAGTTTGAAGCACAGTTCAATGAAGAATAGTAAAGTGTAATGTAGTTTAGTTATTCAAATATTCTATCCATTTTATAACTTTAATATTTCTGAGCTGCTATGTAGATACAGAATATGAATTAAAGTAATGAAGTAATTTCTTAATTTTACATACATGAGATCCTGACAGTTGAAGCAAGTAATTCTCAATTTATTTTTCTGAAAAGAATTAAAAATCATTAACTAAATGTATATGATGAAAATAGAGATGCTGGAAGAATTTAAGGAATATTAATATTAAAGTTCACTGTCAACAACATGGTTTCAAATGACAGTAGCAATATGAGCATATTCATACTTTGATAAGAGTTTCATTTTGCTCTAACGATACATATGACTTGTCACCATATAGACTAATTTTCAGTAGCAGGAAGGAGGAAAAATATCAGTATGCATGAGGACTTCTGGAATAAAAGCTGTGTGGTTTTGGGTTTCTTATTTAATCTTTGTGTCTCTCCTTTTCTTCAGTGGTGTATGGGGAAACAGCTCTTAACAAGTTCACTGTGCTAATTAAATCATGAGTGTAAAATAAAGCGACACTGTTATAAACAATCTATGAATTCCAGTTGTAAAGCCTGAGCCTATCTACTCTCCATGATCCTGCTGTTCAGTGTTTTTATTTTATTTTTATTTTTGTCACTAGATGAGATGCTTTAATGAAGAATGATGGCAGTTGGAGATTCTTTGTAGTTTTACTGATTTTAGATCAGGCAATTAGCAGTAAAGTTATACATGAGGAAGCCATGTAAAGTGGGGAAGTATGTTTTCATGGAGCTTGTAGAGAATGAAAGTTCTACATTCATAGGTGAGGTAAAAATGCACACAAAGACATTTTTAACCTTAAACTGGTTAAAAATGGTTAAAAGACATTTTTAACCTTAAAGAAATGCACACAAAGACATTTTTAACCTTAAACTGGTATATTAGAAAAAGAAATCTTGATCAATACAAAGTTTCCAAAATAGGAGGTTAAAAGCAGAACAAGAATGAATGAATAAAATAAAAGCAAAAAAGAAAAAAAAATACAAAAGAAAAAACTCCAACAACAAAAGTCATTACCATTACAGATATAGTTATTGGCCTCTTCCTTAGCCTTTATTTCCTTCCACCTTGCACTATCTTGCTTCCTTTCTCCCTCCATCCTTCCATCCCTGATTCATAATTATTTTTATACAGAGCATTCATTAAGTATGGTTTTGTTTCAGTGCTCAAAGTTCTTCTAAAATAATTTGTGATATAAAAAAATATTTCTATGAGAACTCTGGTGTTAGCTGCTAAATAATCATCATTTATACAGGTTGCAAATAAAAAACTGAGTAAACAGACCAGAGTAAAAATATTTTAAAAATATAAACATGATTTTTTATGTAAAGAAAGCTTTAAGATTATTTGGTCTTCACCTGATTAAATAGGAATTTTTTCTCAAATGCAGTTATCATGAAGCATGTATTGATATCAGCTCAGCTTACAATTATAAGTAATTGAGGCCACATAACACCTTAGAGCCTCTCTACTCATTTACTCATTTATTCTTTTCATCCATCCAGCATACATTCAGATTCACTGAGCCCCAATCATGTGCTAGGTAGGTTCCACAGTAGAAGACTCCAAAGGGTTATTTTAAGGGCAGATTTAGTTTTGACAAGTCCTACAAACTACATTGTGATGCCTACACAATGATCCTAGTACTTAAAAATTAAGAGTTCAAATCAATACCTAAGTGTACATTTTTTAAAATTAGAAAAACTCACAGCTTAGGAACAAGTAGCTGGACCCAAGTCACTGCTGTTGTCATTAGTTGGGTTCTCCAGTTTGCTATATAGCCCATCAGTGCCCATCATATGACAGTTAATGACACCCTTTCCCCTCATTTGCTTTATAAGCTTGTTCTATGATAATTCTACAAGCTACAAATTAATTCCTTAATTTTCCTTACTTGCCTGTTGCCTATACCCTAGTCTGTGCAGCAGCCTTCTGTGTGGTCCCTTGGCTTCCTGTCTTGCCTTGCCACTCACATGTCCTAGTCAAATCCCCACTGTTCAGATACATTGTACTTCCTGCAATGAACTTGACCATGTCACAATGGCTCTCTTGTTTGGGGGCTTGGCTTTCCATTTACTTTAGCAGAAACTTTGTTTGGCACTTCTGAACTATGTACTCTATGTATGGGAAATAAGCTTGATATGGGGCATTCTTAACAGTATTAAGATAAAACATTTGTCTCAGACAAGCTGATTAATTTGAAAAAAGGAGCTTACACACTAATCCTGCACTTCAGTAACACAGAATCCTATAAGAACTTGGCAGGGTAGTTGTCCATGGACACAGGCAACAGAGCTTGAGTTCAAAAGATCAAAATCAATAACATTAGAGGGCATTCTTTCCAAGGTATGGTAATGGTACAACTCCTATGGGCTTTAATGGAAGTCATGAAGCTAACATGCCAGGTAACCTTTCAAAAATGGAAGGATTAACATTCAACTAGAGCTGCCTCATAGTGTGTCTATTGACAGAGTATTCTGCATACAGCTTGAATTGATCAGAGTGACTTAAATTTCTTCTCTTTCCTCTAGTGTAAACTGAGTACCCTGTTTTCCTTCCTACCTATATGATAATGACTTGGTCCTTCAAAATGGAACTCAGTGGGGATTTTAAAAATATCATCTGCAGCAGGAAGTCAATGCTTTCAATGTGTGATTCATGTACCAGTAGTAATGCCATTTGAGATATTTTATTTAGATCATTACTTTGTCTGATGGTTCTCCTTGATTGATCCATTTAAGAAAAAAATAGAGAAGGCCTGTTAAAGTGCATTGTGCTATTGTGCACTAAATGTTTTGAGTTACAATAGAGATAATACCTCCTACTCTTCCATCCTAAGGCAATTTTAACTATGAAAACATTTGCTTTCCAAAAACGTATAATTGAGTTATAACCTACAGGGGGATTACATGCCTTTTTTTCTGTGATAAATAATAATAGAGTTAATCAAAATGCTCTGCATTTAAAAATTCTAAATATATGTCAGATACATTTAACCCTTTGGATTATCTTTGTTGCTATTCATAGATTCCTTAAATACTGAAATAATTTCAAAGCAAAATATCTTCTTTTAAAGGACAAAACATAAAAATGAGACTACAAATAATAATTTATAAACAGAGATTCCTGACTATAGACGTTTTTAGTAGGGTTCTGGAACAGTTTACTGTCACATCGTATTTAATATGGTATAAATTATGATCAAAAAATAAATTTCCTTTGTAAAAATAAAATTTAGGTATAATCAGGTCGCCTGCTTTTATGTTACAAGTGCACATAGATATGCTGTTGGTTTCAGATGCTTTTATGAACTACCCTGGAAAATAGTTATTTCCACTTGAAAAAGCTGCATATGGGGATGGCATTTAGAACCTAGCTGGGTGTTTACTTCTAAATGCTCAATAAATCTATGAATGTCCATAAGCAGTCACTTATTACAATACCAATAACTGAGTGGTGGAGTGTAGCCATATTGCAGCTGTTGGCTTTCTGAAGTCACTGTTAACATTCTGTTCTGCTCATTGTAACACAGTTGTTACACAGTAGTCCAGGCTTACTTTTGCATAAGTTCCCAAAGATAATGGAGTTCATTTGGGAGCTCTGGAAGCCTTAACCAGCAGAGATTGGAGAAGCTATGATTCTAGACCCTTTAGCAGGCTATGTGATGGTCTGCTCAACTTTTGATTTAGAAAGAGCCTCTGAAACAAACACCTCAGATATTCTAGAGCCTTTGGTTCTATTTCATCATACCCCAAGGATGTCACTTATCATCATTTTAGGTTCTGCAGGACTGTAAAGAACAGGAGAGGTAGATGTGTTCCTCCATTCACAACAACACTTCCTGTGTGGGCTTTAAAAGAAAGCTACTTGATACATTGGGTACCATTTCTTAGCAATTCAGTGATATTCAAAGAGCAAAGAGCATTTTTTATAAAAATGGTATTTCAAATGCTCTACCTTATTTTTAGCTCTCACCCAAAGAAGTAGACACAATCTTAATAGTTGCTGGGTTTTGAAAAGTTTACAGGGCACAAAGTTCCTGGATGTGCCTTATCCTCTGCACATAAAGTTGCAGTACCAAGTGCTCTTTTTCAGTGGGAGATTTCTGTGGCATCTCATAGTGAGGCTTAGGGAAGAGACTAATGGAATGATGATGTGATGATGTCTTGCTCCAATTTAAAATGTTTTGCAAAATCTACCATCACTTCAGCTGCAAACAGATTTTTGTTCTCATAATCTCGATGGTTCAAAATCAGTTATCATTCACATACGAACCTATTTTACTTGATTTACCCTCAGTTTTGCTTATTCCTTGGCACCTGTTTTTCTCAAAATTTTTGCTTTTCATTACTGAGATAAAAAATAAAAAGTAAGATGAAACTTCCAGTACTGTAGGGGTTTTGGTGAGGAGCCAAAGAGATGAAGCAATCATTAGATTTTCCAAGCCAAGATCACTTGACAAGAAGTTGTTTGCACTGCCTGTGATGAGATTTTAGGTCCTTAAAAAACTAGAGTGGGATATTGGATTGTATGTAGAAACAGATTAATGCAAATCATTTCCTTTAATGGTCCATGAATTTGAATATTAGTCCCCTTAAAGTGATTCTAAAAATATTTGATTCATTTTCTTCCTAAACAAATAGACCAGGTTGGGAGGAATTCAGGAAAGGGATTTGAGAAGCTATAGTGTTTAGAAACATATATGCATAGGGCATATCCATAAGAGGAGGTCCTTAATAAATAGAAATTCAGTGAACACATAGTTAGGAGGCTGTGTGCTAATCATGGGCTTTTAAGAAAGCAGTTTGTCAAGTTGTTCATGTGGTTTAACTTCTTAACTGCTTAGGGCTTTAGTTTCCTTTGTGAAATAGTATAATTATTTTTTCTTCCAAAAATGTTCACTGGACTTTTCTATTGGACTCCTCCCTGCAGGGTCCTTTGTAGTGTATTCCTCATGGAAGGAATGTGCTTCCAATCCCAGTGATGTGATGTAAGGCTTCCCTGTGAACTCGCTTGGGGCAATGGAATGTGATGGAAGTGATGAGTGCTTTATGCAAGCAGAAGCTTTAAGACCCCTTGCATCCTTTTGCCATTACTCCTTTCCTTCTATATCAAGAACCTTATATCCCAATAATGAGGTACTAATCAAAAAGAGGAGAGATGTCAATCAAGCCCATTAGCCTCATGACTTCTGAACTTACAGGCACTTTGTTCATTTATTAATTCAGGAAGTAATATAAAGCTGATACTTTTATGCTTCAGGTTACAACCAAAAGAGTTTATGCTCTTGATCCTTTATGAAAGAGAAAGGTGATGATTATAATTTTAAACATTTGATTATTTGGGGGACTCTAATAAACAAACATTCTAATATGCCAGATCCACAAGTAGTTTTTCTTAGAAATATAATAATTAAAATGATTTCAACTGTGGTTGCTCAGATGTACAGTCTAAAAAAGAAATCACTCTATCTCGGTAATTTTTCATGATATGAATGTATGCTTTGAATTTTCTCAGGAAAACGTTAGACAGTTTCAAAGTTAGATGTTTTAAGAAGGGAGAACTAATGACTGCTTGACAGGTTTAAAAAGTTGTACTTGACAGCAAGGTTATGGCTGTTTGATAGTAAGACTTAGATGTTCTGCTTTATTGAATGTCAGGCAGCAGAGCTGAAAGATCCTCCAAATAACTTCTTTTCTTTAAAACCAACAATTTTTCATTTAAAAGCAGAGAGTAGTTTTAATCAAATGATGATCCCTAATATCCTTTACAGCTCTAAAACCTATGATTTTATGAGCCTGAGCCATTTGTTCAGGGTTAGAAGAAGCGGGAATTTCAGTTCTGTGATTCACTCTGAACTAGAAGTCTGGTTATCAAAATCTGTTATAATTTGGTGGGGGGCTTAGAGGTAGAGAATTAAATAATCTTATGCTCTCATTTTTAAATATTAATACATTAACAATATTCATTATTGGTTGTTTTTCCCAATGCATTTTCATTGAAACAAATAAATAATACACTTTATTTTTCATATATAGGTTGTCAAAAGAATGAAACTAAAATGTCTGATTTCCTAGCTCAGATTATAACTTATTCTAGTATAGCAGAAGACAGAGATTTTTTGAAACAAAATAGAAGATGCCCATCTAAATTTGAATCTCAGAAAATAAGTACTTATTTTATAAGTAGTATTTAATAAGTAGTAGTAACACAGGGCTCCCTTACCATGCAATTTAATCACTTGGTCTGATTAAATGAGGCTTTGGTCATTGCCGGCTACAAAAAGTTTTAATCTAATTAGGAAGATCAATTATTTTCATTTTTACCTTCTCATTTTGGGATGGTTTGATGGTTAATTTTAACTAACTTGACTGGGTTACAGAGTAGCCAGATAAAACATTTCTGGATGTGTCTTTGAGGGTGTTTCCAGGTGAGATTGATATTTGAATCAGAAGACTGAGTAAGTACTTGCCCTTCCCAATGAGGATGGGCCATATCCAATCTGTTGAAGGCCTGAGAGGACAAATGGCTACGTAAGGGAAAATTCACTCTTTCTGCCTAAATGTCTTCGAGCTGGGCCATCAATTTTCTCCTGACTTTGGACTTAGACTTAGCAGTTATCAGAATGTTAGGTGCATTAGATATCAAGTACTGTGATGTGAGCCCAATGAAGAGAGAACATCTAGATTCTGTGGACACAACCAGACAAGGGGTCTAGAGTCTCACTGAAGCAGTATTAGAATGCAGGCATACCTATGCTCCTGGGATCAATCAAAGGTCCAGGTGAAATGAAAAGGCCCAGAGATCAGAATCTAGGCAGAGCATATGAACAATCATCCCAGGGCATCTGCAGTAGAAAGATTCATACTGGACAAGAAGCAACTCTGTTAAAGAAGCCACCACAAATTCATGGTTTCTAATCCTAGTAGAGTCCTTAGGGCAGGGAAACAATCTCACACATACCTAGACAGCTCTTTTATTCTGCTTTAACTTAAAACTATTAGATGACTCCTCAAACGAACTGCACAACTGCCTTTCTCCTGTCTCTCAGTAGATAATTCTGAGTCCAAGTCAGTGAGCCCTTTAGGAGAAATGACTTCAATTTTCTCCCAGCAACTTCCTATCACTCCAAGTGCCCATCTCTTCACCTTCCCTTCCCCTGGGGAGGAAGTGCTCACCTTCCTAATGTAACCCTTCCCTCTTTCTCTGAAGCCCACTACGCCATACCTCTGAAAGGCCTTCAGCTTCAGTCACCTCCTTTCTCTCCTCTACCCCAAGGCCCTTCCATCTCCCCTTTCTTGCTCTTCTTTTTTCTCATCTATACATAAGCATACTTGAGTCCCTCCACTCATTGCAATACTACTATTAGTAATAACAACAAAAACGAATCCATATTTTCCTCCAGGTACACTCCTCTCTTTCTCATCCCTTTTCCAACCAAACTTTGGAAAAAGTGAACTCTCATTTTCTCCTTTCTGCAGACTTCAGTAGCTAAATCAGGTATGAAAACCTATTAGGACATGGAAATATTTCTAGATACATTAACCAACATCCTCTGTATGACCTAATCCATATTTCCATGCTTATTCTAATTGAATATTCTGCAGCATTTTACAGTGCTGATATTCCCTCCCTTTTTCAAGTCTTTACTCTTTATGTCTGTGTTTGTGATCTGAATTTTGTTCTACCTTTATTGGCCATTCTTAGGATCCTCCCCACCACCCTTCTCTTTCTCCTTTCTAAATGCTGATTTACTCAGGGCTTTGTTCTCAATTGTCATTCTTTTGCCTCTATTTACATTTAAATAGATTTGGTAACTTAAATTCAGGACTTTCACTGCACTTGAGATTCTTCAATCCATAGCTCCACGTTAGGGTATTTTGCTGCTGCTTCTTGTGTGTTGACACCTAACTGGGTATCCAACAGGTGGCCAACGTGGAGAATGCACACCAGTGGGAAGATTTTAGCAGAAGGGAAACTCTAAGAGTTTGCTGATAGACTTTTAAGAAATTTGGAAGGCCTTGCATTTTGGTTTTTGGTAGAGAAATACCTGGCCTGAACTTCAGAGCAAGTATAACATCAGGAGTTTCTGAGTTCTCACTACATGACCAGCATTTGTTTAACACTTTACATGTAATATTGTGCTTCCATTTTACAGGTGAGAAAACTAAACTAGAGCAGCATACCAAAATATGCACAGCTGTAATATGGAAGCTCCAGGTGCACACTTAAAATCACTGCATCATAAGAGAACCGTACTGTGAAAGGGGAATTTCAGGAGCATCATTTGGGCCCAATTATTGATGAATTTTCATTGTCTCTGTTGCTTTTAGCTCTGTGTGAAAAAAGACAGTGGATTATATCTCTTTCAAATTCTCTAAAGATGAGGTTCCCAAAGCTTTATATCTATGACAAACTCTAGTTTCCCTCAGAGTTAGTGTATGCCCTTGCAACAGTTCCATGTTAGGAAATCAAAATAATTATGCAAAACCGACTGTATCATGGTTTAAGTAGTAGCCTGTATATTTCTAGGGTTAAGAGTTCCTCAATTCCTGCATTTTCCCAATGACACAAGTCAAGTATTAATGAAAACCTTCAGTGAAACATTTTCTTCCATGTAACAGATAATAGTGAAGAAAATATTATGTGTATGAGTACACGATCATATAAAAACAATTATCTAAAATTCAGAAAATTGGCTAGCTCCTAAAGTATTATTGCTGCTATTTCTTTTGTCCTCGAGGCTAATGACTATAACCTCTACCAGACTCCAAGTTTAGCTTAACTCCATATTCAAGGACATTCTCATTAGTGTGGCCTTTCTCCATCCTCATCAAAGTTGAGAAACACAGTCTTGCTTTCTGGGTCTATTTTCTATAGCATAAATGTTGGTGTGGTACGAAGTGTAGGGCTTTTGATTCATCATGGCCTAATGTTAGTTTTAATCTTTACTAACAATGTGACCTGAGGCAGGTCACTAAAATTCTAAGCTGCAATTTTTCAGTGAATATTGAATTCTAAGCATTCAATATAGAATTCTAAATTCTAAGCTGCAATTTTTCAATTTCTCTCTTATGAGAGACCCCTTCATTGCTCAGTAATTGTGTCATCCTTCTGCTTTATTCCCTCAAGGACAGGGTTTTCTTGAAGTATCCTCCTCCTCCCAAATCCTATCCATCCTATCCTTCTCAAAGGCTTTACTCTTAAGGAACTTGACCTCAGATACGTGGGCCCTTTCTCCTATTGTTTGCATGGTTAGTTGTGGTGATGGTGATGGGGTTTGAAGGTTTGGTTTGGTTTTCACCTAAGAAGAATATGTGACTGATTTCCCAACCCTGACCAGTGCTTTTTCTTTCTGGATTTCTCTCACACCAGGAATGCACTTCAATGTTAACAACTATTGTGTACTCATCGTGATTCTATACATGTCTCTCCTAGATTGTAAATTCTATGAGAACACTGCACTTCCCCTTTTTTTAGCCTCTGAGCTTGGCAGAGTGCCTTACAGAATATGTGAAATAACCATGTGATATACAAAGACAATGGGGGATGGGAAAAAAAGAGGGAAATATATATTACCTATCTGGTTCTGTATTTTTTTCTTCCCTTCCTCTCTTCCTTCTTTTCCTCAACAACTATATCAAAACCAAGAGGATCAAAAAATCCCTTTTGAATGGATTTGGTAACAGAAAAGAGGCAGACAATTGTAGGACCGATGAGCAGCTGGCAGTGGCAAGCATTGACATGGAAAGGAAGAGGATAAACCAATCTCAGGGAGATAAAGGGCCAGGGGTAGGTGGACATGGTGTTGTGCTATGGACACACCCTGAAGAGCAGATGGGCTGCTGTCAGAGATTCTCACTCTTTCATCTTCTTGTTATCTTTTCCACATTATATTTTATACACTCCCAAAAGAGTTTTATTTTTTTCTCTACTCCTTGCACTGTCAGATGAGTTTTTTTCCTGTCCCACATATATTTCTGCCTTTCTTTCTCTAAGAGTTCCTTACTCCAAGCCAGAAGAATCTAATGTTACAAACAATTGACTTATAAATAGACTTTTGTCTGTATCCACAGTTTTCCTTATAATGACGGCACAGTCCAATGGGGGACACTATGGACTTTGAAAACACGATGTTTGTCTCTGCCTGACTTCTCTAGAATTCCCTACATTCCCACAGGGAAGTTGGCTTTCAGTGTCCATCATCCTCAGGCTCAGTGCTATCAAGTACCTCAGGAAAGCAAACCAGGGTTTTTTTGTTGTTGTTGTTGTTTTTTTTGTTTTTTTTGTTTTTGGTACTGGGGATTGAACTCAGGGGCACTCAACCACTGAGCCACATCCCCAGCCCTATTTTGTGTTTTATGTAGAGACAGGGTCTCACTGAGTCGCTTAGGGCCTCGCCATTGCTGAGGCTGGCTTTGAACTCGCGATTCTCCTGTCTCAGCCTCCCTAAGTGCTGGGATTATAGGCTTGACCAGGGTTTTTAAGCCCCACTTGTTGATGAAGGCTGGAATTGATCTTGGTTGTCTGTAAGTCTGGTGTCTCACTCATAGAAGGGAGAAACTCAACACTATATACCTCTTGATTGACTTTAGTTTCTACTCTTAACCTGTGGATCCACCTAGAAATCCTGGGCCCTTCAGAAGTTTCTCTTCAGGCATTTCTGGAACTCAGCTACTTCTCTGGAGTATTAAGAACCTGGCCAACTTTGTTATGGATTTCCCTTGGACTGCCAAGGGTTGTTTCCGTCTTTCTTCACTGACTGACATCCTGAACCCATGCCAATGCCCTCTTCATGACTAAGAATCACCCAAGACTTGAATTTTTTCCTCTGAATTAATTTCTCACTCTTTCCTATCCCACTAGAAATACGCCTGCTGCAGTGCCCCATGACTCACCAGGTGCCTCAAGGACACTGGCCTTGATGGCAAGGTGAGGGTTATGTGCATCCTGCTCCCAAGGTCCTATTGCCCATCTGCCCTTGTCTCTGAGATCCCAGTGTGTCTCCTGATAGAGTCAATTCTGAAACAAGGGCATAAAGGTATCAATATTTCATATATTTCTTTCCTGCTATAAGAGTGCAGAATTGTGGAAATTTTAGGTAGTTGTCTATACATAAAATACATTTCAAAATTCCTAATGCAGTTAACACAACATTCACCCAAAGTGCAAGTTCCTGGCAATTCTAGTTTGTGGGAACACAGTTATGACACTAGATGTAAAGCAAAACCTCTAAGCACAGAAGCACTTGTCACAAAACTTCAACACAGAAGTATGGCCTTAGAGCCTCAGGGAAGAGTCTGACTGCTGTTATTTAGCACATAATTATTGGTTAGTTTGCCATTTGGGTTTCCTATCTCACAGCTAGCAGCTCAGGGCAGCAGCAGAAAAACAGAAGGGAACAGACAGAAGTTTACACTGTAGGTAATGTGGCTGGAAAAGTGACAACTGAAAATCTGAAGGCATCAAGGAGAGGGCCCAAAGCAGAAACATGTTGCTGTACCTTGAGGAATGTATCAACACGGTTCCTACATTCTCTGATGTAATTCCCCACCCACCCTTAAAATTCTGCAGTTGAGATGCACATATCTTGTCAATTAGCATATTAAAAATTGCCCTATTTGTTTTTTTCTGGAAGAATTGCTTTTGGAACAGTGGTGCTTCCTAATATGAAATCTTATAATTGAGAAAACATGGTATTAACAGTGACCTCAAATTATCAAGAAAAGTTTGAATTGTGTTGAAAGTTTTTTTAGTTAGGAAGATCATAAAATATTTAATACACATTAGAATACTTCCTTTGGGGGAGGAGGCAAACAAGTGGTTTTGAGAAATGCTGAAATTATAGTTCAGCGATCTGAAATATTCACTTATTGAATTCTCAAGCAGCAGGAGAAAAATGAAATTTGATTCTGAACAAAACCTAGTGCTTCTGTGTTTTTTCTCCCTTAACAAGGGAAAAGGAAACACTCTGCAAAATGACCTGTATTCTGTTAATAATGCATATGTGTCTTTTGCACCAATAGTTTCTGTTCCTTTCAAATTGACTTATAAAAGATTAGTATGCTATATTTAACTACATAAATATATATTTCTCTAGCTCATGAGTTTATTTTTTGCCTTTTGGCTTTAAGTGATAAAGAGATGTATTTATTCTGTATTACAGATGAATAAAGAATAACATCATTATAAAGAGTATATTAAAAAGTATAATACATTATTTGCCATAATGGGAAAGTACCCAAAATAGGTCACTGATGTAGATTCTCCCAATTGTGAAGAATTTTATTTTATTCTAAGTTAAGATAGGAAATATTTTCCAGAGGTTGCACAAACACACTAAACCACAGAAATAACATTATTTCAGATAAATGATCAATCTTTCTATGGTCCCTGAGGCTTATTTTAAAGGAGCTTTCAGTTGGGGGTACACCAGAAACTCTGTGATGCATGTAATAGAATCAAGAGCTTCATTACAAACCCAAATTGGTAGCACCTCTGAGTATCTCTGGGCTCACTTTCTTGAGGAGAATATATATGGGCCTAAAGTCACAAATAACTTACCATAGTTCACCTAATTATTAGTATATGTAATTGAAAGTGAATTTCATTTATCAACCTGACCTGTCCTATAGGATCGTTTATAGAACCTGACATATCATTTAAAATGGTGGCCCAAGTTCAACCATAGTGAATCTAAAGAAAACATAAATATGTTCAGCAAATAAGTCCATGTAGTCACTATACAAATGATTAATATAATCCTCAGATTTTTAAATTCTTTTGTTAGTTTCCCTAGGTTCTAATTGTCCATGAATATTTTTTAAATAAGAGGTTTTCTTAAATTATGAAAATCTTTGAAAAGGCAAATTCTTGAGAGCAGAGAGAAGTGATGGGTAAGAAAACTAAGTTACAGGAAATTCATACTTATAGCTATATGTACACATCATTTTAATCAGAAGTAATTTTTAACTGATTATCTTTCCATGATGCTGTGTTAGGCACCACGCATCAATAATTAAACAGACATGATCCAACTTGGCTGCTATAAAATTTGTACCTATGAGAAATTACAGGGATTTAAATGACATTTAGTTAAGTGGTTACTGCAATGGAACCTACATAATTTATTTGGAACATTTATAAGCAGTGGAGCATGCTCTATTAGTGATTTCTTGAAGGAAAAGGAGTTTTTAAAGGTGATATTATTATGAGAATTAGTCATTTGCTGCAAAAATGCTCTTCTTTTTTTTAAAGGTCCTGCTACTTATGCTTATTAGGTTCCAATATGCTTAATTTTTTTTTCATAAAAGAAAACTTGATTGGCAATATGAACAATTTTCTTCTCATTTCTGTTTTCTGCAGTTTTTTTGCCCAAATCACTCCAGTCTCTTGCCCCACCTCTATGCCTGTAATAGAGGTGAAGTAAGTTGTCTTATTGAAGAACTGGGAGAAGATCAGGGCACCTGCAGCTAGTTTCTCTTTGAGATCTACCTGCAGAGGGCAAGTGTTCTGACTGGACTCAGTTATGATGGGAGATGAGGCATGGAGGGAGAACTGGCTCTGAGCAGAGGGCCTGCTGGGTACAACCTATGACTTTAGTAACTTGCTCACAGATGGACATTAAACTCTCTGGAACCTGGTTTAGCAGGAATAAAAGACGAATTTGGGTCTCATCCATTCCTTTAAAAAATGTTTTGTTCTTTTCAAAATTATTATTAAGGCATAATATACATGCAGCAATTTTTTTTCTTTTTTTTTTTAGTGTACTGTGAGTTTTGACAAGTACTCAAGTCAATAGACAGAAATGTTCCATTTACTCCTAAAATTTCTCTCTGCCTCTTTGTACTCAACTCTTCCTCCCACTCTACTTCCTGGAAAACACAGATCTGTTTTTTCATCTCTGTGGTTTTGCCTTTTCCAAAATTTCACAGAAGTGAAATCATAAAATTTAAACCACAGAATTTTTAGTATGGCTTCTTTCACTAAGCATGATACATTTGAGAGTCATCCATATTGTTGTGTTTATTCCTTTTTATTGCTGAGTTACATTCAATTGAAAGAAGTATTACAGCTCATCCAGTCATCAAAGTAAATGTGGGTTGTTCCCAGCTTTTGGTGATTATGAATAAAGCTCCTATAAATATTTACATGTAGACTTTTGTGTGCCCAAAAGCATTTAGTTTTACTAAAGTAAATATCTACAAGTAGAATTGCTGGGTCATATGGTGACAGTATATTAAACGTTATAAAAAAACACCAAATTGTTTCAAAGTGAATATCCTAATTTGCATTCTGATGTTTAAATTTCATTTCCTTTTCATATTTGCTGGTACTTAGCATTATTGATTTTTTAAAGTATTTTAACCATTTAAGGGGTGTGCAGTTTTAATTCATGCTTTTAATTTTTATTTTCCTGATGACTAATAATTTTGGGTATCTTCCATATGCTAATCTATCCCATGTATATTTTCTTTTTAAGTGTCTGATAAAATCTTTTGCTTGTTTTTTTATCTTGGCATTTGTTTTATTCTTTTTGAGTTTTGAGAATTCATGATACAGTCTGGATGATTTGAAAATATTTCTAATTTGTTCATTTATCCATGTTTGGAGAAGAGGAGACATTTAAATTTGGACAAAGTTTAATTTATCATGTTTTTTAAAGATGTTTTTTGTTTAGTGTTTTATTAAAGAAATATTTGTCTAAGGGTTGTAAAGATTTTCTACTATGTTTTCTTCTAGCAATTTGATGATGTTATGTTTTACATTTAGGTATATAATACATTTTGACTTATTTTTTATGTATGGTTTGAAACGTGTCTTCTTTGAAACTATACAAAATTCAACAAGTGCTAATTTTTTAAAGATTTATTTTTGACAGGCAAATATGTTCAATTCTAATGAACTTTTCATTGCCTCATTAAAATGTATTGGTCTATGTTATACTTTGCATGGATCTCTTTACCTGTGCATGATTTTTTCAAGTCATATATTACTCATTTGGAAAAATACTGGTTCATTGAGCTTGCAGATTTTTCCAAATGTTATACACTGCATTATACATTATCAAAAACAATATTTTAATCAGAAAAATACATCTATAAATTTAGGGGCTGTCAAGCTCACTGTGGTTGATATAGGTTTTCCAGAATTCTAATTTCTAGTTTGAAAGTTTGAAGTTATTATTGGCACCAAATTTGAGTTTTTCACCTTGACATGACAGATGTTCTTGTTCATGCACACGAAAATGTCTGCCAAATATCTAAGTTCACACAACCATAGTTTATCTGTCAGTTGTTCTTTAAAGCAAATATCGTGATCTATGGAAAAAGTAACTAGCTTAGTTAGCACTTCAGTCACACAACTGCTTTTCTATTCAGAAAATTGTGACACTTAGGCATGGAATAGAAGTACTTTGTGTGTTTCCCAATGGAATATTTTTTAAAATGCATCACCAGAGGGTTACTATTTAATGAAATCAATACATTTGACAGTGTCATTAAGGACATTCTTAAGTGCAACTGCCTTTATTTTTCTTTTCTGTGAATACATGATGGTAAAGAATATAAGCTCTGCTGCTGTAGTTTAATGCCTCTGTCTTGAATTGTGCTAAGGTGTGAGAAGTTTAGTTTTCCATTGCTTTCTCACCTTCACTACACATGTCAACACCATGAAAAAGACAAATAGCATATATATATATATATATATATATATATATGTTATGGTGTAGATATGAGAAGTCTCACAAAAGTTCATGTAGGAGACGACACAAGAGAGTTAAGAAGTTGAATGATTGGGTTATAATTCCCTGTTAACCCAAACAGGGAATTAATCCCCTAATAGGGATTAATTCAGTGGTAACTAAAGGCAGGTAGGGTGTGGCTGGAGGAGGTGGTTCATTGGGGGCGTGTCTTTGGGATTTATATTTTGTCTCTGGTAAGTGGAGGCTCTCTCTGCTTCCTGGTGCAATGTTCCCGTATGCTTTCCTCTGCCAGTCCTTTCTACAATGATGTTCTGCCTCATCTCAGGCCCCAAGGAATAGAGTTGACTGTCTGTAGACTGAGACCTCTGAAACCATGAGCCCAAAAATAAACTTTTCCTTCTCTCTCTAAAAAAAAAAAAAAGAAAGAAAGAAAAGAAAAAGACAAATAGTGTCTTAGCCTCATAAAGAAAACATTTTTTAACCTCATGGACCCCCAAGAAGGGTCTTAGAGACTGCTGGGTCCTCATGGACCACACTTTGAGAACTACTGGTTTAAGATATTGAAAAGGAGAAAAGAGTAAGAGAGAAGCCACATTAACTTTAGAAACAGCAACTGAAGCTTCATTTTAAGAGTTCACTGAAACACATATAGCTGAACAAAGAAGCTTCCTTAGAAATCAAGTTTCACTGGCCCAAGCAATTCCCTAGTGGGGGCAGGCCTAATGGGACAAATTGCAAATGTCTCTGTGCATAAGAGATGGCAGAGTTGTCACTCGATAGAGTGACACACTTAACAGAAAAGCAGAATGCTAGAAGTCATATCTCAAAAGGAAAAATGGAAACTAGGCAGGTGTATTAGTAAGCTTTTTGTTGCTATGACCAAAATGTCTGACAAGAACAACTTAGAAGAAGATTTATTTATTTATTTATTTATTTATTTATTTATTTATTTAGGCTCATGTTTTCAGAGGTCTCATCCATGGTCAGCAGAATACATTGCTCTGGGCTTGAGGTGAGGCAGAAGAACATCATGGCAGAAGGGCAGGGCAGAAGAAAGATGGTCAGCTCATAGCATCCAGGAAGCAGAAAAAAAGTGCAACAGGAAAGGGCAAGGGGCCATACTTCCAGTGACCTACTTCTTCAGCTATGTACCCTGCCTTCAATTACCACTCAGTAGTCTATTCAGTTATCAGTGGATTAATATAGTAAATGGATTAATCCACTGATGATATCAGAGCCCTAATCATTATCTAAAAGCCCCATCTCCAGACCTTGCTCCATTGAGTTCATGCTTCAGCACATGAGCTTTTGGGGAGACACTGCATACCCAAACCATAACAGCAATTTTCACAAAGGAAGACAAACATATTAGAAAATGACTCAATGAATAAGCTCCTGTCCTTACTGGTTTCTAAATGTTGCAACAGAGCAACAATTTTGCAAATGTTTTGAAAATGTCTTCTAAGAAAAAAAGATACTTTGCTTGGATGAATATATTATTTTATACAGAGTATGATGATTGTTCACGTCTTAAATAACATACAGAATACAGAATTTTTAAACTTTTAAGAAAATCTGTAATGGAGGGATAGGGTACAAATTCTCCCAGTACTGAAGTGATCTCTCAGTCATGGAGGCCACAACCAATTAAGTGGTACTATATCCCTAAGGTTTATGAGTTCGATTTTAAACAAAAAGATTATCATGGGAAGTAGTTTTCTCTCATTCTTTTCCGAATAAAAGACCTTTTCAGTTTAATTCTAGGTGATTTACATGCAGAAATATTTTGGCATTTAAATCTTGTAAGCAGAAACCTATGGCAGATTTGTATTCACTGTTATCAAAGCATCCAAATTTAATGTGGTCACAGAGAATATTCTAATCTTTTTTCCCTTGAGAGATATTCTAAATAAATATGTGACTATGTATGGCTTTCAATTGTGACAGGTTGGGGAGTAGTGGAAAGACTGGCATCAATTCACCACTCACTTTGTACTGGGCATTTTGTGTTCTCCATCCCATCCATGGGGGATATATTCTGAGATCATTAGAGGATGTCAAAACCACAGGTAGTCTTGAACTCTTACAAATCTCATCAAACATTTAAAAATTAAATTTCCAAATTAAGTATAAAGTTTTCATCTTTTCACTTAAAGGTCTGCTTTTGGGCTACTCATTTGGTATATCTGAATTGTCAGCATGATTACCCTAACACAACACTTAAGTAAAATAACTCTTACTTGAACACAAACATTGTGACTATTGATCTGATACTCAGATTGCTACTAATTGACTAGCAGGTGGACAGTGTATATAGCATGGATACTCTGGACAAAGGGATGTTTTACATCCTGGGCAGGGCACAATGGGATTTAGGGAGTTCATCACACAACTCAGAATGGCATATGCATTAAAACTTATAAAGTACTTATTTATGAAAATTTTCCATTTAATATTTTCACATTGCAGTTGACTGTGGGTAAATGAAACCACTAAAGTGAAAGCATAGATAGCAGGGGGACCACTGTACTTCAAATAATTTACTAATTCCAATAATCCCATGGAATAACTACTGAATTTCATAGATGAGGAAGGTCAGTCTTAGAGACATTAAGTAACTGAAGATGTTACATGCAGTTGGAGCTTGGAACCAAACCCAAGTTTGTTAGACTCTAAAGGCCATAGATTCTCCATTTTCACCGGTATTTTAAAACATTTTTGGTTGGTTTTAGTGAATTTTATTTCAAGAAAACTTTAAGCAGAACACTAAAATATTGTTAAAGTTTCTCATATAGTAGCAACATCCATGAAATTCTAATCAACTATTTGAAGAACCACAAAAGCACTTCTACAGGACTCCTTAGATAGAAAACAGCTGTTCTACAGCTGCCTCCACCATGTGCACCCCAGCCCAACATCTGCTACTTCCTTTTTTTGCTTCTTTTCTTTCAAATTGCCCCTGATGTCTAAGACTGTTTGTGCCAATGCATGATGCTTTTCCAAATCATATCCAGGCCGAAGGAACTGCTTCTGGTTATATCTATCTTTTGTAGCTTTAACTGTGCATGAGTGGCAAAGCCTGCATTAGCCGTGTACATAAGCCTCCGCTCCTTTGTTATCCAAACTGGGATACACAAGTGGCTTTTCCACCCTGCCTGACTCTGAATAAAATTAGTTGCACTGTCAAAAGGATTTGAGTGGAGCATTTTACTAAGAAGGAGAATCTAGCTCTAGTGTAGCACGCTCTCTATATTATTATCCACGTACATAGCATATGTTATACTACATTCTGCTGAGGGCTCCTCTTTTATGCCAGGCTTCAGCTTCCAATCTGAAAGTGGGAGGATATTGTACTAGGTTATTCCACCTTATAATGCATCTTAATGTTTTTTTTTTCTTAACATGAATATATAAAAATATTAAAACCAGGAAGAAAAAATTTGAGAAAATTTGCATCTTACAAGGATCAATTTTCAAGAATTTCATAGTTAGATAGAGATAAGACTAGAGGTCAGAAGACCATTTTAGAATCCCCCAGAAACAAAGATGAAATATGAGGAGTTACTTTCAACCATTCAACCAGGGTACAGACAAAGGATGTGAACAGGAGAAAGTCAGGAGGAAGAGAATAAGCAGTTCTTGGTGCTTGGAATATAGAAGATAAAACTGAGTTAGAAATTTTGGTCTTCAGCTCTGGGTTCCACCACCCCATAGGAAATACTGAAGGAAATATATGTGCTACAGCCAGAGAAACCTAAACAACATATATACATGTGAAACTATACACAAATATATTGCACTGCATGTTTACATCAATTCTTTTCTAATTCTGTTCCACTGAAATGGACATGCTTTCTATTCATAGTTTTAAAAGAATTTAGAATGCTTCAGAGAACTAGTACAACAAGGGTATAAAACATTTTTGCATAATTAATTGATGAAATTATCTAATTGTATTTTATAAATATTCTTAAATGGATCACCTATCCTTTTGTTCCTAGGATAAATTTCATATAGTCATAAATTATTAATTTTTAATATAATGGGATTATACTTGATAGGGGTCTAAGTGCATTCCTGTTATTTAACAAAATGCTTGAGGCGGGGTACTTTATAAAGAAAAATGTTCATCCCATCTATCTCAATACATTAGGAATTAAGTCAAAATCTAGTTTGGACTTTTGGGGATGGGACTGAGAACTGAGGAATGCAGTTTAGAACAGAAGTGAATGTTACCAAGAATCAATGAAAAACGAATTCCAAGATGAAAGGCTGCAATGAGGGTCAGCATGAGAGTTGGTGTGAATTATTTGTCGTCCCAGATATGATTTATTGATATTATTCAGCACTGTTGTTACTCTGGATAGTGTGATAAGAATTGTCAGGGTGATTAAATGAGTGTGAGAATCTAAACTGCAAGTGAGAGTGGGTTGACTGGACCATGCCTGGATTCCAGACCAGATAGAGAAGGGAGAATACCAAATGGGAAATTGTGTAAATGGGAGGAAATGGAAGACATAACAGATTAACATCTTGTGGTCAGAAATGAGCATGCCCGTAATCCCAGTGGCTTGGGAGGCTGAGGCAGGATTGTGAGTTCAAAGCCAGCTTCAGCAAGAACCAAGGTCCTAAGCAACTCAGTGAGACCCTGTCTCTAAATAAAATACCAAATGGGCTGCAGATGTTGCTCAGTGGTTAACCACCCCTGAGTTCAATCCCTGATACCAAAAAAAAAAAAAAGAAAGAAAGGAAGAAATGAATGCTCACTGTCCATGTGTCCATGCACCCCTTTAAAATTACTTAAATATGTAAGGGTTTATTTTAGTAAAGATTTTCCAGGGCTTTTCTCCTTCTTTCCCACAATACATTTCTGGCAAGAATACTAGAAAACAAAAGCTGAACAAAGATCTTTTTTCTCTTTTTCTGTTGACTTTTTCTTTAGTTAATAGCCTACAGAATTCTTCCTTTCACCACTAGATGACCACACTGCATTTGTAATGTGCTGTATTGATTGACTTCATAGTGGCCAGCTAGAAATAATGAAAATGACATGTAATGACATTGATAAATTCAGTTTATCAGGGACTAAAATAACCTGAATGCAGATTTTGAAAATTGATAGAGGTCCAACTTAATAATAATTGACCCCAGGCAAGTTACTTCATCTCTATGGGACTAAATTTTCTCAGTTGTAAGTAGAAATAATATAAACTATCCTAAATGGCTGTTGTAAGAATTGTAAAAGATAATATATGTCAATATTTAGCGTGGCTCCTGGAACTGAGTACACATTCTCTGTACAATGCCCATTGTTAATTTTGTCGTTATTGTAGAATTACCTTCTTCATTTGTTAAACACTCAAGGGCCTATTATATGTGAATTACTCCTCTAAATATATACAATGATTTGGTAGAATGAATTATTGACCCCAATTCATTCCCATGTTCTTTATTCATACTTTTTGCTTTGTGTTTTCCTGTGCTTTCTGCTAAAGACAAAGTGAACCACCCCACACAGACTTTGGATTCAGTTAATTGATTTCCTTTGGCTAACAATGTGAGCTAAAGTGTCTGTGATCCAGTTCAAATCCTAGGCCTTCAGACCATGCTATGTTCTTACTTGCTTTTTTCTGCTTTTAATATTGCCATAAGATGAGCATGCCCTGGACCCAAGAAGGCATATCCATGAAGCAGACCTGAGCCCCCACTACAGCAATCAAGTTCAATTAGACCCACTGCTGGAAGCAGAGGTGCCAGTCAATCTAGATCAGGCTATAGCAAACTATGGCCTGCAGGTCAAATCCAGCCTGTGGATTATTTTTGTGTGACTCACTATCTAAGAATGGGTTTCACATTTTTAAAGGGTCATTTATGAAAAGAAGACTGTGATACAGACCATAGATGTCTTTTTAGCCTCACATTTACTCTGAGCCCTGGTCTAAATCACCAATATCCACAAACCATTAAGTGACCCCGCTGAGATCAGCAGAGCTGTCCAGGCCAGCTTCTAGTCATGAGGGGAGTAAATGTCTGTTGTACATCACTACAATTAATGGTTTTGCAGTATTATTGTGGCAAAAGCTAAGTGTCAGGCGTGCTTTATGAAAACATACACGGTCCCTACCCTGGTGGAGCTCATGTTTCTATTGGGGAGACTGAGAGCTATTAAATACAAATATATAAATTCAAAATTTGATAAATGCTGTTAACAGAGACATGGCAGATTTGAGGTTGAAAATGGATTTTTTTTTCCTGAAATAGTTACTGTAGTGAATGGAGAGGGAAATTATGAGAATGCACAGTAGTACTGTTTGACAGCATTGAAGGCCCAATAATTGGTGATAGTAAATTTAGAGAGCCCCCCTACTCTCGTGCCTCATTTCCTCCATAGTGGTCGGCTGGGGATGAGAAGGTCAGGGAGGGTAGGTGAAGGGGGCTGCATTATTGGTTTCATGCAGGACTGAGTTTTTTTTTTTTTTTTTTTTGTGGTACTGGGGATTGAACTCAGGGGCACTCGACCACTGAGCCACATCCCCAGCCCTATTTTGTGTTTTATGTAGAGACAGGGTCTCACTGAGTTGCTTAGCGCCTCGCCGTTGCTGAGGCTGGCTTTGAACTCACGATTCTCCTGTCTCAGCCTCCCTAAGTGCTGGGATTACAGGCTTGAGCCACCGCGCCCGGCCAGGACTGAGTTTTATAGCAAAGGTGTGATAACAGAGCCAGCAGGTACAGGGATTAAATGTATTGTCAAGAGTTACAAAAATGTGTATGGAATCTTAGCTCCAAGAGAAGCACAGAGGAGTTGGGAATATTTGAAAAGGTCAGTCACTTAAAAATACTAGAGTTTGGGCAACAGTATGAATAAGTGTGGCTCACAAGGAAGCCAGAAGAATATGAGTTTGTCAAACACATTTACATGGATGAGTTGTGAAATATACATTTTAGAAACTTATTCATGGACACTCTCCTCTTTCTCCCTCTGTCCTTCACTCTTTTGCTCTCTTTTTTCCTGTCTCCTCCCTCCCACCTCTCTTCCTCTTTGAACATTACAGAAAATATATTTCTAGGAAGATCCTAACTATGGGAGGTTTGGTGAAAGGCTAAATAATCGCTTTCTTTATATTCAACTTTGTTACCCTAGGAGTTCATCCTCGTTTACAATGTATATTAACATATTAAAATTTTAAGTCCTGCCTAAGAAGTCTTACAAAACAATTTAACTCAGTATGACTACCAAAATCTTTTATTGCTTAATGCTCATTAATATCCTGCAGATGAAAACATTTTAGTAAACAATCATGTCAGCTAATCAATTGTATTAAAGTATCAGAGGAAACTGTGTCAACAAGAGGAAAAGGTGTCTCATGGAGTCCAGAAGAGGATCTACAGAGCAATTTGTTCACCGATTCATGCATTCAATGTTTTCTGAATCCCTTGCTACATGTCCTTCACTGTAGAACACAAGATGGATTACAGCATTGCTTGGACCTACAAGCTTATTAAAGAGACAGAGACAGAAGTAAACAAAATGAAAACTACCACAGAGAATGGACAGTTACATGTAGCACTTACATGAAGTTTTCTGCTAGCAAGGCGAACCAAGTCTCTGTCAGACTATGATTGGCACAGGGTGGGACTAAATGAAATGTAAGAAAATGCTTTGCAAAGATGGTAACACTTAAATTGGGCTGCATATCTATAATTTAGCTCAAAATACCTGAATACAGGGTAATACTAACTGCTGATAGGTGTAAGTTTCAATTTTGGATGCAATAAGACTTGGTGAGAATCCTCATTTTGGAGATGGTAATTTTCTCTAAAAGACCACACTTCAGAGGTGACTACTAAGTTTTCCATTACCCGTATTTTTATCAAGGTCATAGGCCGTACTGCTTAGCACAGCAAATATATTTTTATTACTGAATTTAGTGGTTCCTATTTATCATGAGGAATATTAGAAAGAGGCTGTCAGTGAAATTACATCTATTCAAGTTTGGCTAAAACATGTTAAAGACATTTCCCCAATTTTTGTCAATGGGAACTAAAATTTTTACACTTTGGAGTCAAATTTCTGACACCTTCCTATAGAAATCCTGTGTCTTGTCTTACCCACCTCTTATTTCTGTCCTGGTAATGCAAGTCTGCCTCAAAGGGTCTATGCTAGGCAAATCACATGGGCTCAGTGTGTAACAAACTGGAAAGATGCAGTGGTATCGATAAGAGAATTATAAATCAGCCTTATAAAATCAGGGAACTCTAGTAGTTTCACACAGAATAGAGGTGAAAGTGACAGAAGGAGGAAGAGATGAAGGCTCTAGTACTATCTATGTTGAATCAGGTCTTGTTGATATATGGAGTTATAATATCTTTTTAGAAAGGCAAAAGACACACCAAGTTACAAAAGTCTGATAAAACATTCATTTAGAATATCCTATGACTTCCCTTGATTTAATTATATTTTGGCTTCTCATAGGAATTGTACTAAGGTGAGCAATTGTCATCAACAGTTAATACAACAATTACAGTCACTTTGTAGGTCATATTGCTCAATGAAATGTAATGTATTGACATTCAGGTCTATGTCCAATCTCTTTGGGGCAGAAGTATGAAACATTTCAATGATTCTGGTTAATTCAGCCTGCAAACAAAAAAATGGTTTATGAACATGCGAAGCTGAGGGTTGGAACCTTGATTACATAATCTCTATTGCCCTATGAAACTCCGCTGGAGTTCAGTGATATCCCCTTGCCACCCTCAACCCTTGAGACAACAGTTGAAACAGTGGGAAATGAAGGAGCTTTTACATAGACTAGAGGATTTGGTTGGTGAAATGTGAGAAGTTTATGTAGTTTAAGTAATAAACTCAATCTGAGAACATTGAGGGGTAAAATAAGTGAGTGAAATATTTGAGTGAAAGTATTTGCATCCTATTTTCTTTACATATATTTAAAGTGGAGAACTGGCATCTAAAAAGATTCATATTTTACTATTTCACAATTATTTTGTCAATTATAAACACACCAACCTTGCTTTCATTTACTTGGGACAGATCCTATAAACACTGAAGTATATCAGAGTTACCCTAGAAAAGCCCAAAGGAAGGTATGAACTAGAGAAAATAAAATCTGAGAAAAGGTTCAGAGAAACAAAAATAAATAAGAGTAGCAATGAACATTTAAAGGTATATTGATTTTAAAAACGAATTGAAATAAAATATTTCAAAGGATTTGATTAATACTACTATTGTACTAGGTCTGATTTCACAATTAATCAGAACAATACTAATGATCACAAATTGTTCATGGGCTTACAGTGTGAGCCAAGGTCTCTTTATGCAAAACTATTTTTGTAATAATATTAAAATTTATCTCTCACACCTCTCACATTTATCTCAGCTTGTTGAGTGAATTTCTTTGTCATTAGGGATGAAGAAACACAAAACAGTACATTTTAATGATCTTTGTCTCATTAAACCTTAATATATAAAGAAGGGAAAGAAAGAAGGAGAGAAAGAAGTGTCAGCTAAGCAATTGAAACAAATTTAATAGAAAATTTGGGAATTTAGTGTCTAGTGCAGAAGACACAAAGTATAAGCCAAGGTCTATTTATGCAGAACTATTTTCATAATAATACTATGATATCATTTGCCTTTTTTTGTTCCCTCCTGAGTATAAAGAGGAATCTTCCAGAAGCTCTATGATGCATGATATTGCAATAGAGTGAATGCAGAAGGAGATATTAAAATGAGCTATCTTCTATTAAACCAGACATCAAAGAAATTTGCAAAAGGTAACACAAATGCCATTCTTTTCATGAATGCTTTTTGTTTTGAAAAACAGTCATTTTTCCATAAAAATATGTTGCCTATAGTAACCTATAATTGGTGTGTTTCTGTTCTTAGATGATAAATAGAAATTTTAAATATTTTTAGTTTTAATTTTTAATATGGTAATCAATAGGCATAACTAGAGAAACTAAAGCTTTTTGGGGTCTTCTGTAATTTTTAAGAAGTTAAGAAGTTTTGAGAACAAAGAGGATGAGAACTTCTGGCCCAGTCAAATAGAGATTTCAATATTTGACACTATCCATTTATTTTCTTCTACCTAAAAAAAGTAAACCACAGGGGGGAAAACCTATTTCACGCGTATGCCTTAGCTCTTATAGGCTGGCAGTTGATCTAAGAGGGTGAGAAAGTACTAAGGAATTTGCACTTCATTTTATTTGAATGAGATGGTGTCTCAATGGTACTAGTGTGGGGGGAAGAAAGTCATTTTACTCTTTCTATGGTGGTAAATTTCTCTTTCTGATGACGTAGCATATCCAGCATTCATTCCACATTCCCACTGCTGAAGTGTGAAGCGATTTATGTTGATTGTTAAACTCTCAGAAGTAACTTGAAAAGTCACTACACATTTACATGACTATGAACTGAGTTTTCAGAAAACTCCCCAAGGCTCCAGATCCCTGGACTTAAATCTTAATGGTAAATTTCTCCACAATGACAGACGGTAAAACAGCACAGATATAAAATATGAGATCTGCCCAGACTAAAGTCAGTTCACTGAACGTAAGGCACAAGACTCTCTGCTCTGACTTATGCAGAGATTTCATGGCCATGCATTTGTTGACTGCCATCCAGAGAGCTGACAGCCGGATGGGTCTTCCTGCTCTTAATAGGCCACAAGTGCAAAAGAGCTACCCAGTATATTTTTAAAACATAGGCTATTTCAGCAGAAAATAGTCTAAAGCTTGTCTCCTCTTAGGATATATTTACCATTAAAATGATACAATGGAATCACATAAAAAATTGCTTCCCACCTGCCCTAACTTGCCCCTACTGTTTAAGATGAAGAAAAATACAAAACACCACATCTAAATGATCTTTCTTTCATTAAGTCTTAATATATAAAAAGGGAGGGAGAGAGGGAGAGAGACAGAGAGAACCAACTAAAACAAATTTAATGTTTTTAAAATATTTTTTCCCACAGACCAGATTGCAATTTACAATCTTGCCATTCCATCAAATGCTATGACACTTCACAATGCCGCCTAAATGCAAAATTGGCCAGGTTTAACATAATAGCTGGCTGCGTAAAACATGAGATTGCAAATGTCATGGGAAAGAGATGATGAATGGCTGTGGGATATTTATATACTCTGTATAGATATGTTGGCTAAACTGCTTGAAGGAAATCTGTTAAAACTGATTATTTCAGTTAACAGATTTGGATCAAAAATGACTTTTTGTAATGCAGGCATCTGGGATCCTAAGGCCTCCTGAGGTGGCTTCATTTCTCCTATGCCATGTCCCCCGACCCCCTGCCTCTGCCCCATAATCATTGTTTGCATCACCGCGGCTGTGTGCCCTGAAGCAAGACTGAGACTCACATCAGGGCTGATGAGGGCACTGCTGAGAACTTGGCCTCTTCTTCTAGGTGACCTGCTCAGAAATTCTTTCTTTCCTATCACCTCTAGGTCTAGAAGGTTGCTGGACCTGGCCAGACACCTGACGCCTTAATCATCTGCTGACTACTGAAGCATCTTCCAAGAAGTTGAGACACAATCAGGATGCGAAAGAGTCAAGTGATCTCGACACTACATAATACACTCAATCTCTTTCATTTTTCAGGTTTTGGCGTAAAGCATATTATTCAAAATAGATTATTTCAATTTTACCTCTGAGAGAAAGTGCTCCGTAACAAAATCACTACATTTTACAAAATAAGAAGTGGAACACTTTCACACAGAATTTAATATTATGACAATAATTGTTAATTCATATATCATGCTTACTATATACCAGGCATTGCTCCATTTAACTCTTAAATACTCAGGATAGCCTCATCATTATGTATATTTTAAAGATCAAGAAACTGAGAAACAGAAGTTAAGTAAGTTTACTAATGCCACACAGCTAAGTACAAGATCCAGGATTCACATTCATACTGGCAGAGTGCTTGCTTTTAACTATAATGCTGTACTGCCTTGCCAATAAATAATACTATCATATATAGTCACATTTATAATAGTATATATAGCCACTACTCTCATTTTTTGAACTAAAAGTTCTTTTGAATAGATGTTAATGTGCTGAAGGACTTGAGATAGTACAAACTGAAGTGTTGGCAGATGTAACAGAATACAAGGTTATGCTATAGTAGCAAAATTCCAATATCTTGATGGCTTAAAATAAATAAAAATGTTCATTTCACACTCATGGTCTATGTCTAACAAAGTCTAGCTAAGACTCTGCTCCACATTGCTTTTGTCCTGATACTAGAACCCAGGATATAGTAGAACTTGGCATTCACTCTATGTAACATGATTAAAGAAAGAAAGAATTTGATAAAATGTTTGGCAATTATGAAAGCTTCTCTGCCAAGCTGATATATGTCATTTTCTCTCACATTCTTCTGGCCAAAGACAATCACATTATCACACTCACTTTTAGGGGGCATCACAGTGCTATCTTCTGTACCCAGAATGTAAGGAAAGTTACGCTTTGGGTTAACGGTCATAAGGACTATCACAGCTGAGGTTGAGGAGGTGGTACTTGAGACAGTTTGGATCTGAAGTGTCCCCTAAAGGCCCATATATTGAGGAATTGGTCCTCAGCTTGTTATGTTGTTGGGAAGTGTTAGAAACTTTTGGATTTGGAACCTAGTAAGAATAGTTAGGTCATGAGGGATATGCCTAGACAGGGATTCTGGACCCTGGACCCCTCCTTTTTCTTTCTCACTTTTTTCCTCTTCCTCCCTCTCTCTCTCTCTTTCTCTCCCCATTCCCTCTGCTTCCTGGTTTCCATGAGGCAGAAAAATCTGCCATGTACTCCCGCCAAGATGTACTGTGATGCCACAGGCCCAAAGCAATGGAGTAAAATGACCATGAACTAAAATCTTTAAAACTGTGAGTCAAAATAAATATTTTCTCCTTTTAAGTTGATTAATCTCAGGTAACTCACAGTGGTGGAAATTTGACTAAGAGATAGCAAATGACTATAATTTATCAAAGGCTGCAAACATTGATCTAAGACATCTGAGTCTTATATCTTCAACTTCATTGGGACAATTTTTATGACTATTTGAAAGCAGGTTAGCAGATCTGATATACATTCTCAAATCACATGCTTCCTTTTCCATTTCACCCATTATATTTGTGGTTATTATTTCCTTTAAAGGCTTTTGTATATGTTCCGTGGTAGCTGTGAATGAATTTGTTTTGGCCGTTGCTACATTTGACCATTCTTCATCTCACCCTGATACTTCAAGATTTAAAAAGTCCAATAAATACTTATTAACCCATTAAATACTCTCTAAGCTAGGAGGAATAGAGTAACACACATTATGAGCCAGTTTTCTGTTAGTATCTTAAGAGATTAACAGACCATCCTCTTAGTCAGTCATTCTGAAATCTAGAATAATTTCTGAAGCAAAGAGAAGGTTCCTTCTTCTTCCTGTCTATCAACTCTTTTAAAAAATTTTTTTTTTTTGTAGATGGACACAATGTCTTTATTTTATTGCTCTGTATGTGGTGCTGAGGATCGAACCCAGGGGCCCACGCATGCGAGGCAAGCGCTCTACCGCTGAGCCACAATCCCAGCCCCCTTTATCAACTCTTAAGGCATCTTGAACAGCAGATCGAATTTATCATTCTGCAAATATATCTTAAAGGCATGCAAATGTTTGGGAGAGTTAATTTACCACCATGAATTATGACCAAAGTAAACCTTCCCTATATTGACAGGGATAGAGACTTACAAAGTCAAAGGTAGCCTTTTTAAAGGGAAAAAGAGACCGATGAAAGAAAACATGGAGTATAAAAATGAGGTTGGAGGTGGGATGACTAATTTAGAACGTACAAATGTTACTGGACGCTTCAACTTGTCATCTTATCCAATCAAAGTTCTTCCATTATGTCTTATAATATCCTTAATACCTGCATGGGAACCACGGGCCCTGAACATAATCATGACTTAAACCTGATAAAAGGAAACAAAAGAATTATATCTGGCCTTCTTTAAATAGCTTTATTATCTGTTATTCCCTCCCCTCCCTCCCCTCACAATAGAGTCCTTACCACCACCACAAACTGTAGAGAAAAAGGTTCATATTTAGACTATGTTCTCCTGGGAGAGAAGAGTTAATGGATTTTGAAGCACAAAGCATCATACACTGTCTCTTTTGTTTGATACTAAAAAGTAATGCATTCTATAACATGGGTTACTACCTCATGTGCAAATTTAGTATAATTACTAATATTTAAAAATCACATTTTTAGGATAATATAAAATCATAGCAATTCATTTTTCATCAGAATGATTTACTTTATAAGTCTAATAGTACTAAGTCAAAGTTAATAAGGAGAGGGATGCCTTTCTAATAAGCTAGTCTCTTCTTTAGACTGATCACACATAAAAGAATAATGTAAGAAGCATCTAGTTTTCTTAAAGCAGCAGGCAGGCATCATAAGTATGCTTTATGTCTGATCCAAAATAAAGCAGGATTATGTCAGAGGAGAAGCAAGGTAAACAGTAGAAACTTAGATTACACAGAAGACTACGAAACCTTCCAAGGTGGGGAAAAAAAAATCACTAATAATGCTACTTAATTCCTCCTCCTTTTCCTATCAGAGTCTTTATTGTTTACATAAATAGTACTAATTTGTTAAAAACTCAATTATAGTAGCTTAGAGGCTTTGTTTTGTTTTTCTTAAACAGCAGAATCACTTGAACCAGAGAGAGCCTTCCTCCGCAAACACAGTCAGAAAAGTAAGATTACCTTGAAAGAGAAGTGTATTTTTTAGCTTAGGGTACAAAGCAAACTATAACTCAGAGTTTTTTCCTAGGGAAACAAAAGGCATCTTTAGAAAAATCTATACTTCTTTGTACCTTGAATATAAAATTTCCCAATATTAAGTTACATTTCCACTATGTACTATTTGATTAATCAAGGGGTAGAGGCATTTCCTCACAATGGGATGTTCTCACTATTAGTTATTAGAAACAATGTGTAATAGTACAAGAAAAGTCATCAATATTTGCCACTGTTAATGTCATGTGGGAATCTTCTGCATCTCATGTACGAGAGTGGTACCAACGTCTGAAGCAGCAGTGATAAGATCTTTGTTCTAGTGTTTACTAGTGCTAAAGCAATGACTTCTACAGCTTTACATCATATAAAATGCATTATCTGTAATTCATTTCCCAGTCATAGTTTTAAATTACAAATTATACAGCTAAGATTTGATTAATTATACAGATATTTAATTATATAGATATTTAATTTATTTTTCATGGAGCTGAAGGAACACTTGATATAGTCTGAAAGCCAGATTCCTACCTCAGCCTTCTCAATTACTAGATATAGGACCTTAACAAACTAAAAAATAGCATGAATTTGAGTTTTTCATCTGTAAAGTATATAACACCTAACTCAAGGAGTTTTGTGGGATTTAACTTTACATTAATTATACCCTACCTATACCCCAAGAATTTGCAGTGGCTAAGAGACATACATGGAGTAACATTAATAAGTTTTCCAAAGAAAGATATAAATGATTCAGAATCCCATTGGTTTTTAAGCTTCCTGCACATCAGGATACATATGGTATTAGGAAAAACAATTAACTAGTATATAGAATAATTAACAGTGTGAGGTGGAAGTAGGCTAAACATAAGCTGATTTCTTGAAAGCTGTTATCTTGGAAGATACAGATATTTTCCTATTAGCAGATTCTACATTTTCACATGGCAAACTCAATAATAGAATAGGGAAATCAACTGAGGCAAAACTGGAAGAAGTTTTTAGATGACTTTTCTATTGATAGAAGCCAAGGATACCATTTTAAAAACTCAGTATAGATATTTTGTTTACTTTTTCCATCAATTAATGAGAAACAAGTTTTGAAAACTCCAACTGTAATTGTGGTGTGTTTATCTCTTGTGTCAGTTCTACTGGTTTTATGCTTTAGATATATTGATGTTCTGTTGAGATCATCTTAGGATATGCTCATGTTTACTGCTTTATTTCCTGATCATGGGATACTTTTGCTTTTTAATGGAAGTTTCACAATCTTTGTTTGAATGCTGGATATTTTGTAGAGATAAACTCTATGTACACCTAAAAATGAGCACACTTGCCAGGCTGTTAGTATGGAGGAATTCAAATCAATCTAGTTAATAGTTTAGCTGGATTTAATTTTTACTATTATAAGTTATCTTCAATGCACCATGAACTTACAGTTTCTCAGAGGTAGGATACTACTACTCTTTGTTTAATGTGGGGTGCTTTGAACTTGCTTTTGACTTAACACATTAGATATAGCATGAAGGCATGGTATCACAGACCTTCGTTTAACTTACCAGAGTCCTTTCTCTGCCTGGTTTAGATAGGAGCTAGAGGGGAAGTTCTGTTCTTTTAGTAAGAACATGTTGGTCTGTATAATTTGGAAGTCAGAGTAGATGTGGTTGTCTTGATAATGCAAATGTAATAGTTTTGTAATGCCTCCATATATATTTCTTTTTGTTGTAGTTGTTTTTGAACTTTATTTTCCTCCTAATCAGTCAGGATCATTCGTTTACCTTTTGTGAAATAAGGATACTTGAAGAATAAATGCAAAGAGGAATAAAAAGGCAGTTGTAAGATTTGTATATATGTAAGAGGATACTTTGAATCGCAGAAATACATCATTTTAAACTACCCAATTTACACAAAGAGAATATGGTTTTCTAAATTATTCTAGTTGTTTGTCTCCATAATAAAAGCCAGTTCCTGTCAAGTAAGTCATAGAGTTTTACTGTATGACAAAGGCAGAGAGATCATTAAGTTTTGTTACAGAGGAAATTAGAGGGATTGCAGTCCATTCAGCAGCAGGGATTGTAAAGCACAGGAGAGAGGGGCTGTCTGTCATGTCCAAAGTCCTAGAGGAGATAGGCATTTCATAGACTCAAAGGAAAACTAAGTGCCAGGGAACTTTTTTCATGGTCTGTGCTTGGCATCTAGGAATTCACTATCAGCCCACCTAGGATATCTCTCCAATGGGATGGGGATGAGAGTGATATGGAAGTTCCTATGTAACCCAAGATGGGCCTAGAAAGAAGCTGAGATTTCAACTGAGGAACATGCTAGAAGGTGTCACTGGAGGATTCACTGTGACTGTATAAGGCACTCATGGAAGTCAGGCCCAGGGGCATCTGCAGTTCAGGCAACAAGGGATGGCCAATGTCCCTGAAGGCTCTGAGTTCTATCAGCCCAAGGGATTGAACAGATGCTGGCAGAATGCAGAGAAAGACCACACCTTCACCTTGCAAGTGAGACCAGCACAAGGACCAGTACAAAATCATAGTTCACCTAGCTACCTTGTATTTTACCTCCCTGATGCTTAAAAGCCTGCTTGAAGACAAGAAAAAAGATGAATGAGGAAATAGGGATGACACTTACTCAGATTTTGAATTGGCAAAAATTGGTAAATTGAAATTGCTTTTAACCAAAAAGAGATTACCATTTACTGGCAATTGTAAATTAAGAATTGTTCTTTCCTGTGGAAGTAGGTGGACTATCTGCTGGGGCTCAGGAGGAAAGCTAGCATCAGTTATGGAAAAAAATAAACTTGCATTTTCTTACAATGTCTGGGTTGTGTGGATAACATTTGGAGTCAGAAAACCCAAGAAGACTAGCATCAGGTTCTATATTCCAGCGGCAGGGAGGCTTCTTCATCCTCTCAGCTGGGGCATTGAACCAGGTCACTTACAGGCAGTTTCGCGTCCTTCTTCAGGAGGAAGTTCAGGCTCTCAGATACATATTTGACTGCAGCCCTACATTCAAAGCAGAGAACCCAGTAGAAATGGTTTTGGCTTAAAAACACTTCACCCTGGGAGAACAGTCCTCCATATTGGCAGTAGAAATGCTGTAGCAGAGTTTCTACAAATGTCTGATTTAGAGCAGCATTGATTCTCCAAGGGCTTGCCAGGAACAGGTAGCTGCGAAAGATCTCCCTGGGAAAGAGAATGAGTCTGCCCACTTGATAAGAGTTATTTGGAACGGACCAATTACATTTGGAAGAAAATTTAGCAAAGATAATAATTTTAGTTTTACATTAATTAAAGTTGAGCTATTATTTCTGTCTATAATTATACACTAAGACCAACTGCTTCTGGGGGATGAACTTGATTTTTGGCAGTATAGTTTTGTCACTACTGTAAAGGAGAACAGTTTTCTTCAAATTTTTCTGTTGTAAGACATCACACTAGACTCATAAAATTCAGTGTATTAAAAATATGATAAAGATAATATAGATTCATTTTGATTTAACAGAATAATGTTTTAGGAAGTGTCTGTCAAGATATACTTCCGCATACCTCTCCCAAGTAAACAATATTTGCTCAGTCTAAATTATTTCTACAATATGCATACAAACTTTTGGAGTTGGACAGACTAGAAATTGAATTAAGTCCTGCACAGGACATTAGTCAATTTATTTATTTGATGTGAATGCAGCTATGAAATGAAGTTAATGGTCCAATAACATATACCTCATTGGGTTTCAGCAAAGATCAAGCCAGAAAAAAAATATAAAACTGCTATGTGTTTGGCATGAAGTAGATGATCAATAAATGCTAGTTCTGTCTTCATTATTTACCATAATATACTTGGTCAAAATTCTAACAACATACATTAAATGTTTTGAGGTTCTGCCTACTGAGGATTTATTTCTGAAATTCAAAACATTTTTTTTAAAGAACTCGGATTTTAAAATTTCTCCTCTACTTGTTATTAAACATTATTGAGCACAAAACTGGGGGAGGGGAGCTAAGTTCTACATATAATAGACATTTCTGTTTCCTTAAAAAATTACAAAGGGAAATTTTTATTTGTTCTTTCAATGAAGAATAGAGGAACAACTGGATTTTTAAAAAAATCCTGTGTACCTTCTAAAAGTCTAGTCTTTATTTGACCAACTTGAAGCAAATAACAACAAAAATAAAAGTATTTAGGTAATGGTGTCAGAGTAGCATTTATTATAAATTTTTATGACTATTAGTCAGATAAATCTGTTTAGGGACCAAATCTTATGCCTATATTTAACCACCATGATGCCTAGGCTCTGCTCTGTAGATTGGGAAATGAGTGATGCATTTTCTTTCTTTTTCTATAAGCTAATGGCTCAACTCTTATGCTCTGATTATCTGGGCTTGTTTCCTCCTATTTGACAGCAAGCATCAAGAAATTTTTCCACTTAAATCTTTAACTCAATAACTTCACTGGCTTGGCTACACTAGCTGTTAGGTATTGGCAAATTCATTTAACCTTTCTGGATCATTTTTTATTCCTTTATAAAAAACATGCCACATTGCATGGTCTTCAATATCTCTTCCACATCTAAAATTCTGTGACTCTCCATAGACCTGTGTACTGAAAGAAGTGGTCTGAGTTGGCAGCCAACCTAGTTTGAAAAGGACGTGAATTGAATATGGCTCCACCTTGGCTAAACTTTGAATATCAGAGAAGTGCTTTCCTGACTTGCTCTGATTTAAATGTATGATGTGTATCAAACCTTTGCCAAACTCTGGGAATCCAAGGCAATCTTCAACCTCACAGGCTTTGGTGTTTAGTTAAGAGAGGCAGATAGGAAACTAATAAATACCCTGAAATATGTATATAATTCAGTTAGAGCACAGAAAGAAGTTGAGAATGATATTAGGGTTTTCACCAAGAAGTAAGTAAAATTAGAGTTTCTGCATGTGAAGGAGTGTTTCTGGAAGGGAGCATTCTCTTTTCAGGGCTGATATTAGTGTTTTTAGGTTAGACCTACATCCAGTGAACAGAGGGTGGATAAATCTGAGGCTTCTGTTCAATATGCTGTTGTGTAATGGTTTACACTCAGTTTCTAATGATCATCAACTGGAAACAAACTTCATTAACCACTGAGTAATTACTAACACTCTCATGAATAATGGTCATGGTAATTTTAGAAACAGCCATTTAGCTGACACATCAAAGGTGACCAAACATGTCTCACAAAGTAACGATTCCAACCAGTGAAAAATTAAACCACATCCTCTCATCAATTTGTTTTCAAATAAGTTAATGGAGTCTTCTACAGAATAGGTTTTATTTTTACTTTTCTGGCTTCATTTATCTGACCTTTATTGGGTTAGAGGAAATATTTACAGATGAAAGATCAGCAATGATGCCATCAGTGAGTCTCAGATTTGTTATTCTAGTGACCTTGTGAAAGTTCACCATGGTCTCCCAAACTTTAGATCATCCTTTCCTGGACAAGATGAGATGTCTGTGCTTTGGAAGGCAGGAATGTCATGTCTTTTGCTTGCTTCAAAGACTTAGGAAATGATGGTGTTCCCACTTGGAAAATGGTCTTAAAATATTGAGACTTGGTAGAAAAGAAAGGTAAATGTTAGAGGTCACCAGTTACATGAGATAGGAGGCCAACTGACAAAGTCAAGTGATGGAAACTCAGAGAAGATGGCAACACTGCTGGTGTGGATTCAAGTTAAAGAAAAATGAAAGAACCTCTTCCAAATTATCTACTCTTTTCAATTTTAGTTCCACTGTTCTCAACTAAATCATACAAATTAACCCATCACTATAAACAAAACCCAATTATTTTCTTATGACAATACACAGTATTAACACCAATCTTTCCCCTTTTATTCCCTTAAATTTCATGAATCAAAATCATTACAACATTATGATATTGGAACATTGACTTAGAAATACCTCTATCTTCCTTCTCAGATATAGTCACTGGCTGAAATCTGAGTTCTAGATTAGTCAAATCTATCTGCCTATTCCACGACTGCTCCAGAAAGCCAGACTGTCATATTTTATGTTGATGATTCAAAATTACCAAATGACAATCCACGATGCCCAGCAGCTCCACTTCCTTTCTCTAATACATTAGGTTTCATCTCTCCGAAACCTTCTTTTTTCTTCAAACTTCCACCACTCTCCTTCCCTTCACTCTTAGCTAGTGATCTTAGCTAACATACTTCAGTAACACAAACAAAACAGACAGGAACTTTCTCATTTTCTACTAAAATCAAAGTCTATTTGCAAAGGAACCAGGGTTTCTCTTTTTTTTTTCTTACAGTGAGTAGTGCTCCAGTCCTTCTATCAAAGGTCCACCCCTTTACTTGTGTTCTAGAGTCCATCACCATTTCCTTCTCAAGCACTTTGTTCCAAAAAATATTCCTATTTATGCATAAAAAATTTTCACCTGCTTTAAAATCATTACCACTAAACATACATGAATTCTTATCTTTCATCTGAAAAGTCCCTCTTGTGGCTAGAAGCAATGATACCACAGTAGTAATGCAGTAATGAGCACAGTAGTAATGAGCACACCTATAAGTTCCTAAATACTATTTTCAATTAAAAGAACTGGGACCCCTTGGGGAACAAATTGATTCCAGGGTTGGGTTAGGAAAATATTTATATGATGAGAACTGTATGTGCCAGACAGTAAGAAAATCGAGGGCTGGGATTGTGGCTCAGTAATAGTTTGCTTCACATGCATGAGATACTGGGTTCGATCCTCAGCATCACATAAAAATAAATAAAATAACAGTATTGTGTCCATCTACATCTACAAAAAAGAAAAAAGAGAAAAAAGAAAATCTACCCATATACCAGTATACACATGCACAGAAAAAAGAAATGAAAAATTACAAGGTCCTAGGAGGCAATTGAAAGAGCTTCCAATGCCAAACTTAAAACACATTAGGTAAGAGAATAAGCAAAAATATTGGATTATAAGCAAAAAGACAACAAAGACACAAAAGTTCATTCTGATTAAGTAAATGAAAAATTTTAAAAACTAATTTAACTAAAAATATGAGGGAGAAGTGACATTTTCTCCTTATGGAAAAATTGCCAATAATAAAAGAGGAATGAATGAGGGAAATAAAAATGAGCATTAGAATGCTACAGAAATATTTTCCCTAGTCAAGGTCCACAAATTACGCTAAAATTTATGGTTAAAAGTGTAATGAGAAACAGGATCCTTACATGGTCTCAAAGTATCTCCTTCAAAGCATGCGTTAATTAAAATGGACACAATAGTAATTTTACATTGGAGAATCGTGACAGTAATCATGGTCAACATCATTAACCATAGACTCCTGACATGAAGCATTGAGAAGGGCAGATCGTATATACAGGATCCCTTCTGATAATACATATCCTGTGTATAATCAAGAAAAATCATCAGACAAACCAAACCTGAGAGATTTACTCCACCAAATAACTGGTTTGTATTCTTCAAGGGTGTGAAAGTTATAAAAGGAAAGGAAAGACTGAAGAACTGTCACAGATTTCAGGAGATTAGGATTCATGACAACTAAATAAAATATGTGATTCTAAATTGGTTCCTAGAAAAGAAAAAAAATTGTGGAAACACAAAATCAGTTAGTCACTAAGTTTAAATAAGTTAGTTGGTAGTCTTGTATCAAAATCAATTTTTTTTTAGTTTTGATAAATGTTCTATGGTTATATAAGATATTAGCGTAGGGAGAACATGGGAAGAGAAATCTGGAAAATCTCTGAGCTATTTTTGTAATTCTTCTGCACATCAAAGATTATCTCAAAATAAAAATGTTTAAAAAAACCACTTAAGCTCCTGTCTGCTTCTAGCTATTATGTAGCAAAACTTCCTGAGAGAGTTGTCTGTGGCTTCTCACTCTCATTCCTCACCTTGTTTTCCTCAGCATTTTCGTCAGGCTGTGGAGTCTACTCTTTCCCTAAAACTGTCACCATCAGTTTAACTTGGCAAAGCTTATGGTTCCTTCCTTAACCTAATCTACCTTCATCTCTCAGCTCCAGTAGTTTGCAACATTGGTGACTCACTCCTCCTTGAAACATTATCTTCTCTCTTGGTTTCCATGCAATACACATTCCTGTGTTTTGTATGTGATCTACTCTGTGCTCCCTCTCCGTCTCCTCTGATGCATTATCCTCAATAAAGTCTGAGTTTCCACAATCTAGTCCTTGGCTCTCTCTGTACTTGCTCCCACTGTTCCCTTATCCATTCCCAGGACTTTAAAAGCTACGTAGGTGCTTTTATCCGCAGCCCTGAGCTTTCCTCTTCATATCTGATAGTGACAATCGATTGTTGGGAGGATTCTGCTTTTCTTTTTCAGCAATGAGGATTGGAAAAGGACAGAGGAGGACCTGAGATTTGTGACTATATTTCTGAAATATGCACCATGTTGCCTTTTCATTAAAGAAGAAGAGTTAACTTGATCCTCTCCATATTTTCTAGAGTGCATATCGTGTTCCACTGGGAAATTTTCATTACAATCTCTGCCAAATCCAATAGATTTTTCACACACTAAATCCTACTATTGCTTCCTGTCATTTCATTTATAATTCAAAGAAATATATTCTTTCTTAATATATGTAGAGTCCAAGCCTACTAAAAGCACAAATTAGTAAAATTTCTATACAAATTAATATGTATTTTAAGGATGAGATCATTTTTATTTTATTACCCAAGTGATCATTAATAGATATAATACAAACTGTACTGGACCCATCCCTTTAGAAAGCATCTCCTGCTTGCATAAGAAAAAAGAAATATTACATGATTAGCATCATGGGCCATTCAGATTCCATTTTGCAATTTTACTGCAAATTTCAACAATGATACTAGAGAGTCTAAGAAATATTAGGTGCAGATTGATGATGATACCAAATAAAATTCATGATTTTGCATTGTCTGGAGTAGCTCTCAATTTGTGTTGGTATGGGGGGTGGTTGAAAGGTAATGAAAAGCAATTTGTTAATCCACTGTGCTTTTAGTTCAGGAAATAGTGTTAGAACTCAACTGGTAGAACTATAAAAAAACCCAGGGGGGATAAATGCTACAGATTCATCATATTGCTCTTACTATCTAAGATGAAAAACCCAAGCAATCTTGGCCATTTTACCTGATTCTTAAATGAAAAAAATTTTGAACCACAATTTAGGAGATAAAACATAAAACAGGAAATTTGATTAAAAATAGTATAAAATTGAGGTTTCTCTAAGCATTATCCTTATACTACTGCCTCTCTCTGACATTATAAATGTCAGTTTTAGGTTCCAGCTGTTCTAAATAAGTTCTTAAACTGTTGGCTGAACAAATGTAAAAGATAATTGTTTTTTAATGTTCCAGACTTTCAAGTAATTTCTGTATGGATTTAAAATTGAATGGTCAAGTCTTGTTAATATTATTACATATCTAAAATGTTATAGTAAAACATAATTTGGAGACCTTGAATACTTCATATCATTCAATTAGTGTGTGGATATTACACAGTACCATCAAAAAACAATAGAACACTCTTTTTGTATTGTGCTTGAACTACTTATAAATCAAGAATTTCAGTAAAGGCAGAATTATGGTGTTCTTATTAAAATGCATTTTAGACATTTAATTTCCTCTCATACCATTTGCAATGAATAACTATTTTTTACTTTATTTTATTTTAAAATGTAAAAAAAATTTTGTTTTCTTCTTATAATTAGTTCTAAAAGGAATCATCTAGTCTGTGTCCAAAAGGACATATGAAACAAAATCTTGATATTGATGTACAATAGTTGGACAATTTGCCAGAGATTCATTGATATTCAGATATTCTGTGTGTCTAGTTATCTTACTTGTCCATTAGGAAATGAAAGTTGGCTGTGCATTCAGACATTCTAGTGTTTAACATATCGGAACCTGGTGCTGATAACATGCTTTTAGATGCTTTTGAAATGAACCTCTTCTTTCTGCTTGCTTGCCCCTTCAGAAGAAATGCTCTTACTCACTATTATCCACTCTGTCTCCATGCCCACTTTCTCAACCAAAAGCATTACTTCTATTCTTCCTGTTCATGGCTAACTTTCTTGAGTTTTTAAGCCACAATGAGTCCTTTTCCTCTCTGATAAGACTTTATTAGGCTACATATTCCTTGAGGGTGAAATCATATCTATCTCCCATGCATATTTATAGTCTCCCAACATGTTCAACAAAGACATGTTCAGATTACATCAGGTAAGATAAGGTATAGCTGTTATTTCATGTTCCATGCTAAGAATCTCTGGGGTGAGTAGGGAGGGAGGTTGTTTTGTTTTTGTTTTTTAAATCCTGGAGAGCTTGAGATCCTTCTTCAGGGACTCTTGAGTAGAACTTGGAGGGCATGGCCTTATTGTGATGAAAAAGCAGCTACTCATCAAGTAAATATTTAGCAATTTTCTGAATTCTCGTTGGATATTGCCTGAATAGACCACATCACCACTAACTGCTTGCCATGTTTGAGAATAAAATGACCAAACTAATGGAACTGAGAAAGCCACACCAGTGTGCTCTTCTCCTCATATTCTATTAACCTTGCTTCTATTAAATTCTGTATTCTCTGGCTCAATAAATCAGAAATTTGATGTGAATATGAGGCTAATGGTATAGGTTGCACCTTGATGATACATTATTCTTTATGCTGTTCTTTCTTTTTCTACACAACATCAAAACTTTAACCAGAAATAAGGATTAAAAAGCAATTAGGAATCAAGAAACTGGTGTTGTCTGCACTCTTACTTTTTTCCTGGGAGTGCTTGTTCAAAACAGAACATTCAAAAAACTTAAAGAAAAGAGAGTAGTCTTTAAATGTTGCTATTTATTTCTAATGTGTCATTAGAGTATACAGTATCTGTCACTAACATGGAATCAAATAATCAAATTTCATGGCAGAATTCCTGAGACTAATGTTTGTGTCATTTCATTTTGTAGCTATATTGCGGGTAAGTGAAAACCAATTTTACCAATTATATTGCCATCATTTAGTACATTGCACATAAACAACTATATCAGTGTCATCAAGTAAAGTAGTTAGCATTTGATGGGTGCATACGCACGAAGGTGAAGAATGGAATATAACAATAATACATTATATATATACACACATAGATGTATCCACACATATTTTTGTATGTAAATGTATACATTATATGTGTGTGTGTGAGTAAAATTTAAATTTAAAGTAAACCATGTAAAATGAGCTTCTAGAGATACGCTCATTTTACATGGTTTACTTTAAATTTGAGAAACTGAGAAAAATATGAGTTGATATAAGATTTTTGTTTGGCAAATAATAAACACTTAGAAAAAACCAAAATGAACCATGCTATAAACTGTCTTAGTTATCCACAGAATCTCACCATAAATCTCATTAATATAAATCACCAAGTTGGTGAAATATAGTTAGTTAACCTGCCAATGATCTTATCTCTTGGCTGGATTTAATCTACTACTTGTCTTACAGGCAAAGGACATACTTTTTAGCAGAAAAGGATAACGTTCTGAAATTATTTTTTCATTGTTTCTAATGAGTGGAACCTAGATTTCCTTCATTAGTGAGATTATTTTCAAGTCTGCTTTCAGCTTTCATTTAAAGAGCAAGTGCTTCACATTTAAGTGGTTTGCAGGGCAGGCACTGGAGCAATTCTGCTCACACACAATGTGCTTTTAGTGAATTGCATTCAGTCCCAGACCACTGGAGGCAATTCAGTTGATGTAAAATTTGAATACTTTCTTTCTCCCTTTAAATGAAGTGAAACCTTATAGTTTCCTAATAGGAGAAGTGTTTTAAGTCACTGCCTAGAGAAGGCAAAGTACTGACTCCTCCAGGATTTGCTTGATTTACCATTTACAAATGTAAAGGAATCTACTCAAGCAACTCTTTGTTATCAGATTATTTATATCTTTATCTAGAGATACACAAAAGAACTTTGGAAGAGTACTGAGTTTTAAAGTTCAGTTGAAAATGTTGGTTCTATTTTGTCATTGTCCTTAATTTCAAAGGAATAGTGAGTTTCAGGGAGTTTGAAATCATCAGCACCTATTATTTAAAAATATAAACATAACAATTGCCATTAGTATGTTGAATAGTATTAAATACTCACTGCATTTAATTAGATATCACCTATTTTTTTTTTCCTCTTACTTTTGCTTAACATTTATCAAGGTGGAAAATGATTGCCTGCGCTTGCATTAGAACATAGACTATTCTGTGACATTTCTGCTCTCCATTAGTTACTAAAAAAAAAAAAAAAAAAAAAAAAGCTCACTCTAAGTGGTAAAACACAAACTCAATTCTCTAACCAGAATGCCCAATTCCATACAATTTTTAAAAACCTCATATTTACTCAGAATTGCTGTAGCTTCCACTTTCCACAGTACCTGCAGCGGGATAGAACCTGGGGCTGGTTAGGCAGAGGCGTGGTGTGGGACATTCCTTGTTTATATAGTTCCTCAGTCATCCTGCAGGGAGTTCTGTTTCTCTGTGGCCAGACATCTGGTTGGGAGGAGGTGGAGGGGTGGGAGAGAAGTAGGGAGACTGTAATCTCCCTGGCTAGATTCCTGAACTGTGGGCCAGACTTGTACTTGGAGCTGACTGGCTTTCTGGTGGGACTCTCAATACATTTCACTTGATCGGTGCAAATGGATTCTATCCCATTACAGGAATCTAATGACCCACTTGCAGTTCATTTTCTATCAAGAACTGCTAATCTCTAGGACATCTCATTTGATAGGTTCTAACATGCTCCTCAGTTGGCTTTCTCTGGTGGGTGGCCTGCAAATGCTCCTAGGGAAATAAGTGTATGTATTTCTACTTATTTATTTATTTATTTACTTACTTACTTATTTACTTATTTATTTATTTATTTATTTACTTGCTTATTTATTTATTTGGTACTGGAGATTGAATTTAAGCGTACTTGACCACTAAGCCACATCCTCAGCCCTATTTTGTGTTTTTTTAATGTAGAGACAGGGTCTCACTGAGTTGCTTAGCGCCTCGCCATTGCTGAGGCTGGCTTTGAACTCGCGGTTCTCCTGTCTCAGCCTCCCTAAGTGCTGGGATTACAGGCTTGCACCACCGTGCCCAGCTCAAATATGTGTATTTTGCTTTCACACATGCTGGGGAAACAAGCTGATTTCAGCGTCATGGCAACTCTCCTCTCTCCTTGGTCAGCACCACTTGGCTGAAAGGTAGATATCTACCTTTCTGATTCTTTGCAGGAGTCAGCTGGAGCCCAGTGTGCCCCTAGTTGCAGAGTTCACCACTCAAGGTCTCCAAGCAGCCTGGTTGATGGTCCTTCTCTGGGAGTGCCACACCCCCTCGCTCCAGGGAGGGAGACTTCACTCCTGACTGTAGCTCTCTACCCAAATCCCCTTCATTGTCTTCTCTCAACTTGCATCATTTTATGTCCTTAGTTTGGGCTGATGACAGGCTTTTCATAGTTTCTTTGTAAATTCAGCACATAATCTCCTCCCATTCTAGAATTCAGCATCTTTTGTGTTTTGATGCATGAGGCAAAATTTCTAATTTAACACCCCGTTACACAATATTTATTTAAATCATGTAACACTGGACAAGGGCAACATTTTCTCTTAAGGATTTTTATTAAATATCAAATTGGGTCACAGATTGGTAGAATGTGTTGTTTTGAAGTCATATCTAATAAAGTAAACATTAGTTTTCTTACTATAATGAAGAACTTATTAAGCCTGTAGGCAATTAGTATTTAAATTAAGAGTATAATGAGTTATTTACTAATCTATATTTTATGATGTGCTTGTAAAGGTATTAATTATTTGGCTAGGTAGTGAAAGGATTAGTTCTAATAAGAGCCTGTAGACTTTCCCAATGAAAATTTAGCACAAATTTTGATTAAGATGACAGAACATCAATCACATTACTTAATTTTTAAATGGTTGGTATTAAAAGTATATACCATTTAAATTCTATTAAATTTGTAAACATGGGGAAAATATCTAGTAAAAAGAAATATTCCTTTGACTTCACAGTGGTGCTTTGATTGTTTTTATTATTATTTAATATTCACCAAGCAGCCATGCTGAGCAAAACTCTATTTTAATGTTTATCAAATGCTGCAAAGTGTTTAAAGGGACCAACCTAGTAATATTGTATTTAGAAATTCAGAATACTAAAATGTTCAGCAAGTATTTTGCTGAACACTGAGCTTTGTTTACCTGTTAATTTTTTTTTTTTTTTTTTTTGGTACTGGTGTTTGAACTCAGGGGTACTCGACCACTGAGTCACATCCCCAGCCCTATTTTGTGTTTTATGTAGAGACAGAGTCTCACTGAGTTGCTTAGCACCTCGCTATTGCTGAGGCTGGCTTTGAACTCGTGATTCTCCTGTCTCAGCCTCCCAAAGTGCTGGGATTACAGGCATGCGCAACCGCGCCCGGCTTCTGTTAATTTTTTATTTGTATTTTTTGGGGAGGAGGTGTTACCGGGGATTGAACTCAGGGGCACTCAACCACTGAGCCACATCCCCAGCCCTATTTTATATTTTATTTAGAGACAGGATCTTACTGAGTTGTTTAGTTCCTCGTTGTTGCTGAAGCTGGCTTTGAACTTGCGATCCTCCTACCTTAGCCTTCCAAGCCACTGGGATTACAAGTGTGCACCACAGTGCCTAGCTTTTTTATTCTTTCTAAAGTTTGAAATATGAATATCATTCTTTTACCATTAGCTTTTTCTTTAACTCATTGATTATTCAAGACAAGAATTTTAATATTGATTATGTTATATTAATGAGCATGAATTTATGATGAACAATTCTGAAGCCAAGGGCATTATATTGGATCTTAGGCCTGTAAAGACCTGTTTTGTGGTACTGGGGCTGAACTCAGATGCTAGCCAAGTGTCCCACCACTGAGCTACACCAAGCCCTTTAAAGACCATTCTAATGTCATGCAAATTTTTCTCTTGCGTTTAGCACTATACTAAGCAATTCTGTTATTGCTCTGAGGATTGTAAGAGAGAGAAGTAAGTGCCTTTAACTAATCTAAACTCATAGTTTATATGTTGTTTTCCATTTTGTTTAGGGAATTGTGAAGGTCTTCAAATAGTACTTATAATCAAATGACCCAAGTTTGTGTTTCTACTCTGACATTTTTAAGTTAGCTAAGACACCTGAGTATCTATTTCTTCCGACTAGGCTTAAAAAAATTAAAAATTCAGAGAAATGAAGTGATTTTTGAGAAAACTACAACACTGTGTACTGGTTATGCATTGTTTCTCTCAAATACCCACTACCATACTGTCTTCCTTGAACTCATGGAAAGGGGAGGAACTGCAAAATGAAATTGACAAAACCATGCCATGTGTATGTATGACCCTTACACCAGAACCCCGTTTTTATGTATAACTACAAATGGTAAGTAAATAGAAGCAAGACTGCTGAGTAGAGGAAAAGGATTAGGGGATGGAGGAGGAGTGGGAAGGGGGAAGTATTGGGGATTGAAATGGAGTAAGTTATGTTATATGCATTTATGAATATGTCTAAATAAATTGCACTATTATTTGTAACTATAATGCTCTAATAAAACCATTTTAAGAGATAACAAGAGAATTTAGAGCATTTGGTCTTTTAAAATCTCAGTTTTATTTCACTCAAAATAAATGCTGTAGCTATAACTTGTTTCATATTTAAATTATGAAAACTGCCCCTTAAAGACAGATAACAAAATTTTTATATCTTCTCATTTTCCTTTGACCTAAAATTTACATTACAGTAGTTATCCATTTTATTTTTTGAAATCCATAGCCACTTTTATTTATACCTAAGATTTAATTTTTAAATCAATTTATTAAATAAAAAAATAAATTGCTGAATATAATTGTTAAATACATAATAGCCTCTTTTTATTCACTTCCTTCCAACATGCTCAGTTCTTATGGTTATATCATTAAACGATGGACATAGACCTCACAAAGCATTTATATATTACAAACAGGCTTAAAGATAGAATGGAATGCAAATGTCATAGTGACTAGAAATGAAATGTACCAATAAACACATCACATATTGGTCATATCCAGATGCAACTTAAAAAGATGTTAACACAAGTCTCTGATGGCTGTCTCCAAGGAGACAGATACCAGTGTTAAGAAAACAACTTCAACAACTGCTAACTGGGGTCTCTCTAATTTGTGTCACAGATGGGATTGGCAGAAAATATTGGTGGGTGTTTGAAAAACATGACCCAGTCTTTCTCTAATTGAAGAGGTTTCTAATTGTGTAATAATTGGTTTTCACAGTTGAATGTCACAGCATTAAAGACGTTTGCCAAAGTATTAACTCTAACACCAAAGAAAGCACACACTTTTTCCAAATGCGTCTTTCTGTATACATTTTTTCCAAAGTATGTTTTATAATAATGGCCACAAGTATAGAACATCATATTAACTGACTATTTAATATATTTGCATACACTGGGATGACTCCTTATATTATTTAATTCACTCAGCAACTTATATAGTTCCATTATCCTTTTCATTTAAGAATGAATAAAGTGGGGCTTAGAGAAATTAATTACTCATGATATCCTATATCTCATCCTGTGTATCTAACTGAAACACTCAAGATTATAACCTCTATCATATATAAATTGCCAGGTTAAAACACTGCATTATTCTTTTATGGATAAGTTTATAAAGAGTCAGTAAGATGAAAGATTTTAAATAACCATTCATTACTAACAGTAAACGTATTTTAGAAATACAAATCGATACGAGGGTGTGTGTATACATGTGTGTGTGTTTAAAAGAAGAAATAATGCTGGAAACAGCTAAGTAGCATTCGTTGAGTACTAAAGAAATGCTTTACAACACATTATATCCCTTTCTCTTCATTACAATACTATGGAGTATATATTCTTAGCCTGAGTTCACAGAGATGAAATCAGAAGTTTAAAGGGTGGTGTCACTTACATGCTTTTGCATAGCTAGTACATAGCTGTTCTGGCATTAAAACTCAGGTCTGTTTATTTGAAATACTTTTGTTCTCAACCAGCCCAGTGAACTGTATTTCCTTAAAAGGAGAAGAACATGGACATTACAGATGTGCAGTGGAGAACAGGGAGCAAGAAAGCTTTATAACTGCTGGCATATTTAATTCAAGGGAACTAGTTTTAAATAGAAAAAAAGTAAATTACAAAATCAGCTGATTTAGGCCCATGAGACTTAATTTCTTAATTTGAATTTTTTAATTGCCTATCTGTATATCAAAATTACTGGAGCTGTGCTCTGTGAGGAAGTTGCCTTGTCATGGGGAATTTGTCTGAAATTTAATTCATAAAACTTTTAAGTATTTGCACAAATTACTTAAATTGGTTTTTTTATAGCCCACTATATCCTGCTATGCTTTCTGGCTGCATCATTAATTTGCTTAGAAATCAAATGTAAAATCCACATCCTTTCTGTTACAGAAGACACTGAGCATATTTAATGCATAAATATTTTAAAAACTTGGTGTTTAAATAACATCTTTTAGTTTGACTAGAATACAGCTTGAAAATCCATGATAGATCTTGCTATTTCCTTTCATTAATCTCTATTAAACATTTATTAAAACAATTGAGTGAATCAATTGAAACATAACTAAAATTATCCTTGCTGAATTTTAACAAGATATTTATTTTAAGGTAATAAACACATTATCTAGATTTAATTCAAGTTATAAATTTATTCCAGATGATTAATTTGTACACAAGCAAAAGGAAAATTCTAAAAATGAATGAGAGATACTTATGTTTAAGAGTACAATGAATGAATGTTAAAAAAGGGTATTTTGAAGCAGAATGGAGTAAAGGTAACAAGGCAGACACTGTATAATCTGAAAGCCAGTGATAGTTTGGTCATGGAGTCCTTGTTGAACTTGGAGAAGTGATACCAATTTTTCTGAGTCTCAGTTCTCTCATCACTGCACAAGAGTAGTACTGAACATCCTAATCTCTAAACTCTGAATGAACATCTAACATCTCTAACTGAACAAAAATTGAACAACATATTGATTTACTATACATTTTTTCCCTGAATCTCTACTGAGTGCCCAATATGTCCTTTGTAATAAAAATGTAGAAACATAAGATATGATCCTTTCCTTACCATTCGTTCCAGGGGAAATTAATTTCCAGGAAAAGCCTGACACAGTTTATGTAAAAGTATGTTTAGGAAGCTTGATGTCATAAAACAAGGAATGACTTCCTTTAAAAAATGGAAATACTATTAAAAAAAAACAAGCGGAAATAAAACAAGAACAATTGAGTATGAAAATATGCAACTAAATATTTTGAAAGAGAAAAATATGCTCATTGAAATAAAAGGGAACTAATTTTGGATTAAGTCTAGTTTAACTGAGCTGGTGAGAAAATTAATATATCAAAACCTAGTACTGAAGAATTAATTCAGAAGGCAGTGCCTAAAGATACTATCATTAACATTGCGCTAAAAAGCAATTAAGGGAAACAGAGTTTTTTCAAAGATAAAAAGTGAGTTTCCCAAGATAACGAAGGCCATAGCAGAGAAACGATATCTGAAGAGTTGGAAGTGAAAATCTTCCAATGGGAATGGAAAATTGTTTTTTAAACATTAGGTGGGTGCTATACCTAAATATAGCATAATAGCTTTTGGATTAAAACAAATAAGTAACTAAATAAAAATAATTCTAAGCTAGAAAGGACAAATTGTTTGCAGAGACCACAATTAGACTGAGAGCAGGATTTTTTTTCATATGCAACAAATGATGCTAGAAGAAAACAGTAATAGCTTCATACTTTCAAGTAAATATAGATGCTTTTAACCCAGAGAAACTCTGATTAAGACAAAGTCAACACAAAGATAACCTTAGAAAGGTAGTACTATCTTACAGATGTTTACTAAAAACAAAAATATTATCAAAAAGACGAACTTATCAATAAGAAATGTAGACACAGAGGAGAAGATGGACTGTCAGAGAGAAGTGGGCACATAAAACTTAATTTGCTAAATTAAATTAATTATTGTCTGTAAAATGATGGGAAACAAGTGAGAGATACATTATTTGAAGTAGATGAATATATAGCTGTAATGACAAAAAGTATCAGATTAGGCTCACATTGGAAAGTAGAGATTACGAATAGAAAAATAAGTGAGACAGCCAGGCGCGGTGGCGCAAGCCTGTAATCCCAGCACTTAGGGAGGCTGAGACAGGAGAATCACAAGTTCAAAGTCAGCCTCATCAATGGTGAGGCGCTAAGCAACTCAGTGAGACTCTGTCTCTACATAAAACACAAAATAGGGCTGGGGATGTAGCTCAATCTCCAGTACCAAAAAAAAAAGAAAGAAAGAAAAGAAAAAGAAGTGAGATATTTTTCTGCACATACTGTTTAGAAGATACATATCTAAAAAACCCAAGTTATATGAAAATATCAAAATTAATTGAAAAGATTTACCAAATACTTAAGAGTAACAACAATAAATGATGACCACCAAGATGAAGCCATGTTATTCTCAGCTAATACTAAATTTAAACAAAAAGCACCAATAGGGATAAAAAAACACAGCATACAGGAATAAAAGGAAATATTCACCAGGCACATGTAATAATAAAAACGCTTGCATATAACACTACAGACTGATGAGAAAGAGAGGGTGAGAGTGGGAAAGAAAAAATAGGAAGAAAAAATCCAGAAGTTTTGACAAACCAATTGACTAATTCACAATGAGAGTGTCAGAAACTGATAAATTAAGCACACACAAAAAGGATCCCAGCACTTTGGGAGGCTGATCCCAGCACTTTGGGAGGCTGAGACAGGAGAATCGCGAGTTCAAAGCCAGCCTCAGCAAGGGCGAGGTGCTAAGCAACTCGGTGAGACCCTGTCTCTACATAAAACACAAAATAGGGCTGGGGATGTGGCTCAGTGGTCGAGTACCCCTCAGTTCAATCCCCAGTACCAAAAAAAAAAAAAAAAAAAGGAGAAACATATGGATTTGAATAACAAACTTGGTTTAATACCCAGGGAGGCAGACATATACATACTGTGTGTGTATTTATAAAATCACTGTGCCCTGCCAAGTAAAAATGTATATTTTTACAAGTATAAATAAAGCATTCACTAAGGCCAGCAATAGAGTTCATGGAGAAAAGAAAAACTTACGGGGTTATGTAACTGTAGGAACCAATAATCAGATTTGACCAAGAAGAGGACTATGAAGAGCTTGTGGCTGTTAATTCCTTAAAATCAACTTTATTACATGAAGAACTAGTTAAATCTAGAGTCATTAGACTAACTCTCTAGTACTTGTTTTATGCCATTAGGCTTCCTAAACATACTTTTACATAATCTGTGTCAGGCTTTTCCAGGAAATTAATTTCCCCGGGTTTCTTCCACCAGCTCTGATCTCCATTCAGGGGACTTTTCCTGAGTTCCTTCTGAGATGTGTTATGTCGACAGGAAGGAAGTCCCAGTCAGCTCATCTAGGTCACACATGGAGAGAACAGCACAGGGTTGAAAAATTCCTTGCTGGAGTTTTTTGCCCCCACTTTGAAGGAACCGCTAGGCCCTTCCATCTTGTCACAAGGTAGCAGCTGTGTTAACAGTCATTTGTGCAGGGGTGGCCTTATTATTCAAGCTTGTCCAAGCAGCAGCTTTTCTCATAAAGTTGAAGTTTCAAGTCAACAAGTATCACCCTGGATTGCTGTCTGTGTAATGTGGACTTTGCTGTCAGTCATGCTTGCTTGTTTTTGTTTTTTTCTTTCTGTTTGTTTCTTTGCCACATAGACACCAAAACAGAAGACATTTCATAAAAACAGAGAGAGAAAGGAGAGAGAGAGAGAGAGAGAGAGAGAGAAAGAGAGAGAGATGAAACCAGATATCCTGAGAAGCAGCAAAGAAGTTTGCAAGAGACCTGATCATCTGCAATTCCAGCCTGTGTTTGAAGCCAAGCAGCTTTGATTCCTTGAAGTGCATGAAACAGCTCTGTGTCCTAATGATGATTTCTTCCTTTGGGTTAGCTAGTTCATGCATGTGTTTTTCTGTTAGTAGCAATCAGGAGAATCCTAACTAATTTAGACAGGTTCAAAAGGAATAGGGTGAACATACTTAGAAAGGATCAGGAGGTAGTCAAGGGCTAAGGCACAGGACACCTAGCACACCTCTGAGCATCCTGACACAGCAGCGCATAGGTATCCAACTAGCAGGAGGAGGTCACTGAGGAAGCCTAACATGAACCCAGAAAGGGGAACTTTGGAGGACACTGGAGGCTGTGATTTCTACTTTAGAAATTTTGCCCAGGGCTGGCCTGCTGAAGGTGCAAACAAACAAGTCACACGTGATAAAGACTCAGTGGCAAAGAGTTTCAGGACAAAAAGAAGCCTCGCTAAAGAGAAAACATGCCATGTGTACATTTTTACAATTCTTTCTCATTTCTCTGTTTCCTATGTGTTTCTTGCGCTCAATAGTCATTACTTGGGAGTTTGAATTTTGTATTGAGCGATTTCTAGTTCAGTGGCTCTCTTCTGCTTGTGAAGTCCTGCGTTGTCCTCTGCTGCATCTCTCCACAGAAGGACTGTCTCCCCAGTTCTGCTCCCTGACCTTCCACGACCAGCGACCAGCGGCCCATCAGCAGTTTCTCATCAGCATCTGATGCCTTATCAGGAAAGTAAAATAATGATTTATTTTTTCCTTAAGCCAGAACTGTTGCTTCATGCCTGAGGGAAGCAGTCAGAAAGACAGGAAGGAATTCACAGTGCTGTCTGCCTGAACTGCTCCCGATCTCTCTTTACTAGGCCAGAAAAAGAGAAACTTGTAGACTGCTGTCAGTGTAGTGGGTTGAGCTCCAGGCGGCTCTCAGCAAAAATTGAACTTTTCATCAGAAGCAAACGCACATGGCAATTATTTCAGGTCACTGGTGTTACCATTGTACTCCTCAGTGTAAACAGACACATGGAAGTGACAGTCAGGCTAATGAAGTATTGGTTTTGGAGCATTTAAACGGCAAAAATCCAGTATTTCTTAAGGGCAACCTGGTAATTCATGTACTGTAATTTCAAAAGATTTCTAATTAAAGGGAATCATTGGCTTTGTTTACTCTTACATCTCAGTAAATGATTCAGAGACTCTACGCCACAACTGACATTCTGAAACATAATTGTCATGTTTGAAAGGCCAGTGATATAGTTGAAAAAGAAAACTACTGACTTGAGTACTGAACTACAAGTAAACAAGTAAACTGAACTACAAATGTAGAATTTCAATGTGATTTAATTAGGGAACCAACCTCCCCAGGCTTTTGTCAGAGGCTCTTACATACCCAGCAGTATGCTAACTGCTGTCCTAGATAAAGAATGGTTTGGATGTGATCCTTGCCCTAAGACAGCTTAAAATCTATTTGGGAAGAGGTAATTAGTACAGGTAAAGCCTTAGAGAAAAAATAAGCCAAATCGCATGGTAACATTTTCAAGTGTGGTAAGACCGAGGGCTATCCATCCAGGTTTGGCAAAAAGGAAAAGGTCCATGAGGGAGATGACCATAAAGGAGCAATTGGAAGGAACAAGTCAAGGGGAAAAGCAGGAGACTCTGTTGAAGTGAAAATGTCAATGACCTCCAAGCATGTGTCTTATGTACTCCAAAGTTTGCATCCTTGGACAAAACACTAAGGTGTTCTGAAATCTAAACCAACTGTCATTCTCAAACACATCTATCAGCATTTGACATCAGAGACACTTAGTACACAGTACTGATAGCCACAACGCATTGGGCTAATTTCAACTTATTAAGGTACTGGGGAAAACAAAACCATGCACGCACCCCAGGAGCGCTGACATTCATTTATGTAAGGGTAATTATAATTACTCCTGCAATGGACTGAAATGTTTGCATCTCTTCCAAATACATGTGTTGACATTCTAGCCCTTGATGTAATAGTTTTAGGAAGAGGAGTCTTTGAGAGATTATTAAGTAGTGGGCGGTGAAAATCTTCAAAAGAGATTTTAATCTGAGAGAGCTTCCTCATCCCTTCCACCATGTGAGGTCCCAGGAAATGGCTTTTTTTGAAACAGAAGAGGGCCTTCACCTGGGACTGAATCTGTGGGCATCCTGATCTCAGGCTTCCCAGCCTACTGCAGTTTGTTAGGGTAGCCTGAATAGATAAGACAATCCATAAATAAATCTTGGGCATCTATGTGAATGTTGGGCTAAGTACTTCATATCCATTATCTGTTCTTTAGACTCTGAGTTAGGCACTCTTATTAGTTCCATTTACAGACAAAAATCCTGAGGTGCCAACTGGTATCACACAAATACTGAGAAACAGAAAAGGATATAAATCTTAGCCACCTCTCAGCCCCCTGAAGGAACATCAATGAATCAGGAGGAGCTTTTAATCTGACATTTTTTTGGGTGACATGATCCATATGGTGAAATAGGAGGCCCCCAACTGTCCCTCCTCACAGAGACACCTGGAGTAAACATATGGATCAGTCCTCTCCAAGAAAGAGCTGGAATTCAGTAAAAGGACACCAACTCACTGGACAACTGAGCAAACATCCACAACAAAAGAGAAAGGGGCCTGGCGCAGGGGAGCATGCTTGTAATTTCAGCAGCTCTGGAGGCTGAGGAGGAGGATCACGAGTTCAAAGCCAGCCTCAGCAACTTAGTAGGGCTCTAAGCAACTTAGCAAGACCCTGTCTGTAAATAAAATTTTAAAAATGGGTGTGGGGATGTGGCTGAGTCATTGAGTGCTCCTGGGTTCAATCCCCAGGACAAAAACAAACTAACCAACAAAAAACCATATAGGGAAGGTGAGATGAAACTCATGCACTAACCTCACCCTGAGCACAGCAACTTATTACCAGAAAGGAAATCCCAACTCCAGCAGCTTCAGCCCTGGGACCAGTCTAGCTTTCAACACTCTGGAAGTGGTTTGGCCACTAGCTTTCCCAGTAGCTCCTTGGTTTCTGACCTCTAACAAGTGAGTATCTGGGAGCCTATTTAGCAAATAAAGAATAAACTCCCTGAAAACTCGTAGGAAGCATTCCATGTGCTTTATTTCTTCTCTGGCTTGCTCAGCCCATAATTCTAGTTCTATATTTTCTCTGAGGGAAAGGGTTGGAAGTCTTTGCCAGCAAGAATGGGAGGAATGAAATTCCTCACACCTCTTCCGCATTTTACTCCAGAGATAAATTTCTGCAATTCCTCATTAGAGAGAGACTGGCACCTTCCCTGTGCTTGAAGGGGAAAGTGGAAAATCCTGTACCTTCTTCTCTGGTTTGTTCAGGTGGCACTGCAGACCAGAAGGCTCTCTGAGAAAAGAGGGTCCAAGACTTCTGCTCTCTTGAACAGGAGAGTGGGTACTTCTGTGGCTCCCTCCTGCCTTACCACAACCATAATCCCAACACTGCCATCTCTCTAGGGAAAGAGGTTCAAAGCCTCTGCCATTAAGCTCAGAAGGGACAACACTCCCTGCACCCTCCTCCACAGCCTCTGAGGCATGGAATCCTACAGTTTCTCATTGGAAGTAAACACCATGTCTGGGAGTGGTAGTAGGCATTCCTGTGCTTTTTTCCCTGGCTTGCTTCAGCTGTTAACTCCAGAGCACAGTCTCCCCTGCTAGAAGTGTCTGAGATTTCTTGCTAAGCAGAAAACTGAATACTCCCTTCAACTTCATACCTTGCTTGCTTCAGCAATTAACAAATCCAGATACCCAGACTCTCCTTAGAAGTTGTTTCTGTACACATTCAATGCCACAGGTTTTGCAGGTGTTCAACTGTGGAACTGGCTCCTGAATCTCCTAGTTGTGAGAGTGGATGGAGCTTATAAATCTTATAAATTATAAGTCTCTAAGACCACAAAGAATAGAAAGGTGACTTTTAAACTTGCAAACATTCAGCAGCTCTCTCCCCAAGTTCAAAGTGAACAGTTACATCAAGAGTGCAGATAACTTCTTCAGACCTTCACCTTCATGTAAAGCAGACTAAGTGGGTAAAAAACTATGGCTTTCAGTTTTTCTGTTAGGAAAGATGCTAGAACACAACCCTAACACTCCAGCCTGTCCCAAGTATACCCTAAAGGGGCTGGCTTCTATCCTTCCTCTCTCTTGGTAATAGTATGACTTGACACTCTCTACTTTTGGGAGGCCACTATAAACAAAGATGGTGAAATAGACAAGCATGGAGTTCAGTGGCACCTGGCATCTGAGGCCAAACTAATTGGGGAGGAATATCTCCTACAGGAGATCAATCAAACTGGAAGAGGGATTCTTTCATTCAATGCATAGAAAAAACAGAGAGTCAAGGGATATGAAGAAACAGAAAAATACATTCTAAATAAGCAAATAAAATAAATCTCCAGAAGCCAACCCTAATGAAAATGAAAAGGTAATTTATCTGATCTGCCATTCAAAAAGAAAGGCATAAAGCTGCTCCCTGAGGTAAGGGGAGTAACCCATGAGAAAACTGAGAACTTCAGCAAAGAGAAAGTATCAACGAATGGGGGGTTCAACTGGACTATAAAATTCAACAGAGGAGTTCAACCAAAGACTAGTTCAAGCAGAAGAAAGCATTAGCAAATTGAGAAGAAGAAAAGATTGGCAAACTTAAAGACAGGTCATTGAATAGGTAATTTATTTTAATTGACAAATAATAATTGTGCATATTTAGCATGTACAATGCTATCATGTATACATGATAAAAAGATTCTATCAAGCTAATTGACACATATCGCCTCACCAAATTATTTTGTGTTTGTGTTAAGAATGTTAAAAATCTATTCTTTTAGCCATTTTGAAATATACATACATCATTACAACCTGTGGTCACCATGCAGTTCAATAGAGCACTAAAATTTATTCCTTCAATCTAGCTGAAATTTTGTCTATTTGGATTAACATTTTCCATTTCCCCAACAAATCTTCCCCGCTATCCTCTGGCTCCTGGTTTCCATCTTTTCACTATTTCTGAGATTAACTTCTATAGATCCCACATATAAGTGAGATCATGCAGTATTTGTTTTTCTGTGCCTGGTTTATTTCACTTGGTATACTGTCCTCCAGTTCCATCCATGTTATCACAAATGACACAGATTCCTTCTATTTAAGGCCATCTAGTATTTCATGTGTATATATGCCACATTTTCTTTATCTATTCATTTGTTGATGGGCATTTACTAAACAGTTAATGAAATGATAATAGTATAGTTTTACCTATCAGTAATTATTTTGAATGCAAACCAATTAAATTTCTACAATAAAAGACATCAAGTGGCTCAGTGTATGCAAAATTAAACCCCAACTATATGCTGCTGTGGGCAGGCATCATGTAATTCATAGAGGGCTTAGACAGAACAAGAAGGCAGAGGAAGGGCAAATTCACTATCTCTTTTGGAGCTAGGACATATATCTTCTCCTGTCCTCAGACCTCACAGCACAGTTCATGGAAATTTGGGCTCTAATACTTGCACCAGTAACTTCTTCTCTTTTCCCTTAAGGTCTTCAGTCTTGAACTTGGGGTTAGGTTCTTGGCTCCCCCAGTTTTCAAGCCTTCAAACTAGGACTTAATTACACTACTGGCTTTCTTGTTTCTCCAGTGTGTAGATTGCGGGACTTTTGGCAGCCCTGATTGTGTGAGCCAACTCCTATAATAAATCCCGTACCCCATCTATATATAATCATCTATTTATATGGACTTGTAAGGGCACTAATCCCATTCATGAGAATTTATGAATTAAATACTTTCTTCATGACCTAAGTACCTCTAAAATGTCCACCTCCAAATGTCATCACACTGGGATTAGGATTTCCACATGATTTTTAGGGGATACATTCATTCCATTGCAGTTTGATGAGAACTGGTACAGGGACTTTTGTTTCTGTAACTGTAATATGAGTAGAAAAAATTGTAACATGAGTGTTAAAGGTAATAAGAAAGTAAGTTAACCACAAAATTATAGTGTAGTGTAGAGAATATCAGCTTTTCTTATCTGTCCATCATGCATTCATCCTTTTTCTGGTGTGATCACCACTGCTTTTCCTTAGAACCACTTTCTCCTGAGTGTATTTCTGGGCTGCTGACAAGGAGTGTGTATGGGGTCCAAACATGGCCAATCAGGTTTTCTTCCTTCAGGACACAGAAGTCAGTTCAGGACATAAATGGCATCATTATGTAGGGTGGATTGGGTAAAGCTAACCAACTCTAATCACCCCAATGAGACTAAACTACAAGTATTTTCTACAACTACTGAGATAAAAGTCTGGCTTTTATTTGCTGGGTTCTTGAGCTGACTGACAGAAGGGAAAACCTGCCTCAGAGTGGAATCGACGTAGAGATATAAAGAGAAGTGAAGCTTTGATGATATTGAGCCTAGATTAGTTTAAGTCCTATACTTTTTAGTGACATTAGTAATCCTTCCATTCCCCTTCTCTGGGTCTGTTTTATAGCTCCTCATAGCTTGTGCTAGTTTTCTGTTACATGTACAGTAATATCAAGTATTAAGGCAGAAAAAGATAGTAGGCATTAAAATTAGCACCAAGATAAAGGAGATAATTTCTTTTTCCCAAAAGAACATGCAATCGACAACTACCATGGTAATCAATTACTTATATTGAATTAAACAAGATAAAATCTTATAGTAAAATATGCCCCAAGTTACATTTTTGAACATAGAGGGTATATATTTTCTGAGTTGCCTGGACTTTTAAATTCACATAAGCTTTTGCTTTATTTCTAATGAAATGTTTCCATCTGAAACTCTGATATTAGAGCCCCTTCTAGCTGAAAAATTCTATGAATCTATCCTATGAATATTCTTTATGGCATATCTTAATTGCTTTAAAAATAATCTTTACCGACTCTGCTGATTTTATTGCTAGGTTCTGCATAGTGAGGACCAGCTTATTGTTTTACTTGATTAAGTAGTAGGTGAAGTTGAAAGGAGTTTTGTAAAAAAAATGTTTCCTTTTCAGGACTTCTGCATACTTCGTCTCTTTGAAGAGAATGTTATTAATCCTCCAAAAATTACATAGCTTTATATAACTCTAGGCACTGATTTGGGGGAAGATTTCTACACGAAGGACGTGATAATACTTCTCTATATGTGGTAATCTCAGTTATTGAAACTATTACAGAAAAGTAGATATTTTAAAACAATGAGCTAAAATGATCCAACGACAGTCAATTATATTTAAAGAATTGCTTAGGGTGAGCAAATACTTAACACATTTGTACATGGTTCAAACTTTTGTGAATGTTTACATGAAGAGACCAAATAATGTGCTACAATATTTGACCCATTGTTTAATAAAAGCAGAAAATATGTCTATCAGTATAAATAAGAGAAAATCTGGTGAATACAGGGCAAAATAGAGTGCTGAAGTAAAATGAAAAACTTAATGATTTCCAAGGCAGAAACAACTAGATTTCTTTTGATTTTCATTTCTTTACAGCTTTCATCTTTCTGCCTCCATCTCATTTGTACTTTGTTCAGGCTTTCAGTATCACTCTATAGGTTGCTTTAATAGCCTCTTAATGGATACTAGTACTCCAGCCTTTATTCCCTCCAACTGCATTTCACATTGCCCCTGATCTTCCCCAGCATGAAACTAATCATATCACCAAGCACCCTTCGGGTACAGTTTAAACTCCTTTGCATGAGAGGCAAGATACTTAATAATCTATTGGCTGTGAGCTCTCCAACTTCATTATTTGCCACTCTCTGCTTTATGTTCTAGGTTCCAACTATAACAAAGTAATTATACAGTTATCCAACTAGACTGAGAGTTTTCACACGTTTCTCTTTCTGCCTGCAAAGTTCTTCCAATTCTTCACTTGTGCAATTTCAACTCACCCTGTATGATACAGTTTAGGGGTATGTGTTATGGTTTTAATCTGGACTGTCCCTTGGAGTCTCTATGTACAGAGGTGGAGCTTTGGGGTAATGACTGGATCATGAGGACTCTGACTTCATCCGTGGATTAATTCATTGGATTGATATTCCTGAATGGATTACTGGTAGGTGGAACCTAATGGAAGGAAGTAGGTCACTGGGTGCATGTCCTGGAAGGGTTTATCTTCTCCAAAGCTCCTTCCTTCCTCTTTTATTATGCTTCTCCACTGCCATGAGCTGAGAGCTTTCCTTTGATATACTTGTCTGCCATGATGTTCTGCCTCATTTCAGGCTGAAAAGAATGAATCCACTGACCATGAATGCTCTGAAAACATGAGCCAAACTAAGTCGTTCCTTCTCTAAGTTGTTCTCGTCAGGTATTTTGGTCAGAGCAGTGAAGAGTTGGCTAACACAGTGTGTATGGCTTTCTATGGAAATTTCTTACTTATCCTTCTATCTTAGTCCATTTTCTGCTGCCATAGCAGAATACCTGAGATGAGGTAATAATAAAGAGTGTACATTTATTTGGCTTATGATTATGGAGGCTGGGAAGTCCAAGAATATGGAGCAGCATGTGGTGAGGGGCTTAATTCTGCCTTGAAACATGGCAGAAGGTACCACATAGTGAGAGTGCACATATGAGAGAGAAGGAGGGTGATCCCTACTTTATAACTAATCCCACAATAACAATCTTAACCCATTCATGAAAGAGGTGGCCACATGACCTACAAACCTCTTAAAAGTCCCACCTCTTAGTAGCATCACAATGTCAATTACATTTCAATGTGAAATGCCCGGACCAGATGATTTATATCTTGAGTGTTCCCTTAGCTCTTTATTGACCTCAATCATAAATTTATCATGCTCTATCATATTGTTTACTTGGTTTCATCTGCCATTTGACAACATGACTATATATTATGTAAATTACATGAGTTACCTTAGGTGTATAACAACCATTAGCTAGATCTATGAATAAATGAGTAATTTGATCTTAAGTTGTTCAAAGAACAAAAATGAGAATCCACCATTTTGATCCCACAATAAGAGAGTATGTAATTCAAGACAAAAGTCAAGGACAATTCTAGTATTAATGATATATCTTCAGAAACATTTACTATTTAGAGAAGTTCAGAAGTAGAATACTGTGTTACTAAAAGTAGAGCTAGTGACACTTCATCAACAGAGCACTTGTTTTGAAAATGGTTTAGAATAAGAACATAATAGCAATGAGAAAAATCACAGTTTTCTGACATTTTTAAATGTTATGTGGTGTTTTTGCCAGACTAAGCACAAAAGAATAATAATTCAAGTTATGTTAAGAAAGATTCAAGTAAAATTCCATTATAGCTTGTCCTTTTTCCATAAGGAACCATATTGACTATGTACCCTGTGATTTTGTAAATATAAGAACTTGTATTGATTTTCTTGTTTGTTCTAATTACATTAAAGTTTAGGTTACATAATACCTACCTCTGGGTTGAGGACTTATTTTTCTAGTTTCCTAAAGGAAGGTATGGTATGATGTTAATTTTCAGGTTTCTAGGCAACACAGTAGTTAAGTAGCTCAGTGCTTAACTCAAGGAATAAAGTATACAAAACCTAATTCTACAATAATTGATGTTAGTAAGGGGAAACAATCTAGATCAGAGGGCTGGTCCCAGAGATAAAACTTTTTAGTTATTGTATTGACTACAAAACTCATGGATTCATTTTTCAACTGTTCTATTTTCTTTGACTCTACTAGAAAGAAAGCTATAGAACTTAATAATGGGTTATTTCTAACAATTTCCTTTTTGCAGAAAAAAATATCTCATGTGGTCTTCAGTTTACCCAGTGCATTATTTTTTTAACCTGTAAGATATATGCAACCCATATAATTGTTTTGTTTAATCTATGATTTAATTGTTTTCAAGGGAGCGTCCTCTTGCATACCTTATTAACTATAATCTGCTTATCTAAACCATGTGAAGTCTACTGTTATTTTTTTCATCTCCTGTCCTGCTAATAAATGCACTTGCCTTATGTATTTCTAATCTCTTTCTCAGAACCACTTTTCCATCCCAGCTTCTCCTGTTGATCTCATTCACATTACTTACCATGTCCTGCCTTTACACCTTTGCACATATCATTTATTCTTATACCTAGAATATACTCACTACACATTCTACTTCAAATAGATAAGCTTTGTGAAACCTTGAATTGAAATTTACCTGGATAAGCCTGATTCATCTCATCAAAAAACATTTTTACCCTGCCATATCTCTGCATGCTCTGACAACCCAGGAACCCATTTTGTGCTATGTTGATGTGCACCTGCTGATATGGAAATTGGTAAGTTTTCTGACGTCATTTCCTGTTTATTTATCTTCCCAATGTACCTTTTTTTTTTTCACAGCTCTCCAGTTTTAGGGTCCTCGCTTCTAAGTCCTCAGCATCTTTGGTCCTCAGAGCACTTGTGATATGGTGTTTTATAAATCCTTACTTTTAGTCATTTTTTTCTGCATATGTAATTTAATATTATAAAGTAAATTTAAAAAACAACAAAAATCTCTGAGTTATATTTCTTCTATACGTTTATATCATGGAGGAGAAGTTAAAATTAAACATTGGTTATACATTATTATAATGAAGAATAAAACTTTTATCCATGTTTTTAAAAACTAGATAAGTAAAGAAGAATGTTCTGAGCTTTATAAGTTTCTTTCAGTTCTTGATTCTTTCTCTCCTTGCATTATTGTGACACAAATGAAGCTGTAAGAGCCAGTAAACTAAAAGCTGGAGAAAGAGCTAATTTCACTTTCTAGATTCTGTCTAGATTTGAGTCTTGTTTTGCTTACTCTCTTATGAAATAAGCAAGCATTACTCTCACAAAATTTTTCTACCACTAATAATAGATAAGAATTTTATCAGAAAATACCTCATTTGGGACTAATTTTTACATGGTATAAGGAAAAGTTTAAACCCCCCACTGCCTATATGAGATAGAGAGTTATAATTAATAGAAAAATCAATTCTGACTTCAGAGAGAGACCCATCTACAGTGCACAAGGTCCTGTTGTTGACCTTTCAGATATTCCCTTCCAATTCTACTTCCTTTCTCTCTCTAAGCTATTGTCTCAGTTTCTGTCAGTGGTTCACTGGCTTACAAAAGATACCCACAGAGCTGAAAAGCAGCTCAGTCTTTTTCTTCAGACCAACTATCATTTAACTGCACTTCCCATGTTCCAAGCCTAGAAAGCTTTCACATGTCACTCAGGAACATCTACTGACTACACTGGTATTTGCTAGCACCATTTTGCTTCCCCATAGATTTTATCTGACATCCAGGTATTGAAGGCAAGAGTTGGGGATAGGGATAATATCTTTGAAAGTTCCTCAGAGTTGGAACCTCAGACTTACTATCTTCATATCTTATACCAGCAGAACATCTTGTCTATAGTGATCACCATTATAGGAAAAAATATACTTATGCAATTAAGCACAGAAAACTCTCTAGGGTAGAAGAAATATGTTAGAGCTAGTGAATCTGAGAAGCACATGCAAATTCAATAAATTGAATCAGGTGTCTACCTTTGTCACCAACTGCTCTGTCAGTCGGAGAAATTACCTTGACTTGTCATCATCCAAATGTATTCTGAAGGGGCTAACAACATATGTCCTACTTGGTTTTTAAGTTTTTTGGGGGGGTGGGTGAGAGGGTGCAAATACAACACTGAATTTGAAATATTGGAAAAACATATTTGTAGAGATAGACATGTATGTACACTGAGTTTTATATGTGAAAGAAGTAATGATATACTACAATTTTTATTATTCATGTTAAATGGCAGGGTGATTGAATTTCAATATGCTAAGCAATATTAAGGTATAGAAGAGGAATTATGCAAGGTTATCTTGTGGATTCTTGAAAAATTTCTTAAAACAAATATATAATGCTAGTATTGATAAAGTTCCTAATGCAAGGAAAGGATTATTTGTATTTGTGAATGAACAATGACATACAAATTAGAGTACTGCTTATGAAATTTTGTGTATTTGCTAGTAGAATCATTCCAATTTTGTTTTTTTAACAGCCTAGTCACCAAATAACTATAATAAGTATTGATGTTGTTTCATCTAGATCAATACCACATTGTCAGGCTGACTTTCAGTTTTTCTACATATAGCAGATGAAAAATTAGTAACTGCTGAGTAGAAATATTACTAAAATATTTTAAATAAATAGTCATTAATACAACATTCCAAGCAAAGCATGCCAGTATAACCATGTTGTTGTTTATGTCTTGGGACATTATGATTATACTATATTAGGATGTTTTAGATGCAGATAACAAAGGAATGGTTTTTCCACCTCTTCCTATCCTTTGGGTCTTTAGTAGTTGGCCAGGTTGTGTACAGAGGACAAAAGCAGTGTCTCCTCTTCACACATATCCCTGTGGTAGTTGCTTTTATATATCAAAGTGACAAACTTTTAATAAGATGTTTTTAATTCTGCCAAGTTCAAAGTCACTATAAATTACTTGCATTGATAAGGTGATTAGAATGATATCATTAGATCCATGATACTTATTTCATTTCTATGCACTTTCCTTTATGACTCACATTTGCTTCTTATTATTGAATCCATCTGGGGAAAGTGTGAAAATGGCATCTACTGCAGAAAAATCTCTGACAAGTGGACTCTCAAGCAACATGTCATTCTAAAGACAATGCATAGCTAAAAATTCATGCTTTAAGAAACAAGAGCAAAAGAGTACAACAATAATTACACTCATGTCCCAGAAAATATGGAAGGACACATTCCATTCATTTCCATGGGGTGGTAAAACTTATAAATATAATATATAAAACTTAGAAATTCTAAACTTGTTTTGTGGCCTAGAGTTGGCTATTAATAAGATGATTATGGTAATGAATAGTAAGAACAAACAATATAAGATTAAAGACAATATTTTGTTAACTTACAAAAAAACTTATGTCTTTTGTTTCCTGAAATAGTAATGGGAATAGAGTTGTATCAATCTAGATCCTCCATCTTGATATAAATGGAAACATTTATTATAAACTAATAGACTAAGGAAACTCAGCATGTGGGTCAACTGTAGAGTTCCACAGAACCAGAAAATCATATTCCAGATAAAATCTGTGGGTAGTTTGTATCTTTCTAGGTTTCTATTTGTAGTAGCAAATAAGAAGAAACCACAGGTTGTCTGTCACTTAAGCAGGTGACACTATAAGCTGACAAGAAAATCATAGTACTCAGCTGGAGAATAAATTCAATGTCAATACTCCATTTACTGAAGCATTTTATATTTCTTGCCATGCACAGCTTCATACAAACCTGTATTACTAATACAACTACCCATGAAAATAATGCTTACCATTCCACAATATATATTTCACCATATTACTTTATAAGAATTTCTTATAATTACACTATATATCATGTTGTGTTTAACAAAGAGCACATCTCATTCAATGGTAATAGCCTATATTATATGAAAGAAATTTTATATTAATATAGCATATTTCTTGCCAAAAAATTAAAAATAACTTTATAAAAATATATTAGTGGTTTTATGCACTGAATTCTGAACCAGAAAAATTTCATTTGATGGTTTATAGTAATACTGTAAAACAATTCATTATTCAAAATAAAATCTACCATAACCAACTGAATTCAAAGGAAGAGGAGATAATATAGACAGTGAAAGATCAAGGAGTAGTTCAAATACCCAATGGGGTTAGTATTCAGAAAGGTTAATGCAATGATCTGTGTTTTTATTTTCTTTTAGTAATTAGAAAACTAAGCTTAAGATGGTTCGATGAAAAAGGAAAAATGAATTTGGGGATAGGAAGATGTATAAATATACACTGAGATACACACATGCCTAAAAATTCATTTGTTTAAAAAACAAGATACATGTCTATCCTTATATACTTTTTAGTATGGCACATATACTGTATTTCTAATTCAGCCATTATAATTGAACATATTGAAAGAATAATTGTGCCCATACAAGAATGTTTTACCTTCTCTTGATTTCTCGTTTTAAAGATAAATCATACAATCATTTACTCTTGAGCATAATTCATTTTGTGTTTTTGCAACAGCAATGAAAATTATACTTAATAGAGAAAGAAAGTAAAACATGTAATCTAGGGAATTATAACAGTAGAGTACCTAACAGTGCCAATAGCATTCATGTATTGATCACCGAATAGGTATTTTTATGTACTATAGTCGAGGCATTATGCTAAATATCAGATTGAATGACACAGGAACATTTAGAAGAGAGGAAAACAAACAAATAATTAAAATATAATATGATGACTAAAAAGGAAAATCCTATCATCATTTCAACAAATGCAGAGGAAAATATTGGAAAAATTCACATTCCTTCATAAAAATAATTTACTGCAAACTAGGAATAAAAGGGAACTTCTTTAACCTAATAGTCTATAAAATGCCTACATCCAATATCATATTTAATGGTAAAATACTCAATGATTTTCTCTTAATAAGAAGAAAAGGGCAAGGATGAGAACAGGAACACTTAAGAGAATGTTCACAACTTCTGTTTGAACACTATATTAGTAGTTATAGCTAGTGCAATAAGGCAAGAAAAAGAAATAAAAAGTTACACATATTGGAAAGGAAGAAATAAAACTCTATTTGCAGACTCTATATGTTCATATATATTCATTATTTGGGCTGTGTAATTTCCAGTTCCTTTTGTTGATATATGATTACCACATAATGGAAATTTGTAGAGGAAGGGATTTCCATTTTGTAATAAATAAATAAGAATTCAGAGGGTTAATGTGATATAGCAAACCAACAAAACTAGTGTTAGAGCCTAGAATAGCTTTTGTTCTTTTGAGTATCTGTCTTGACATGTTGTTTCTCCTGAACCCCTTTTAATAGTGGCAAATAAGCTGATACATAAATCAAATCACAGTACATTTTAGGTTTTTCTTTCCACACTTATCTTTCAAAAATAACTGTAAAAAGCCGGGCGTGGTGGCTCACGCTTGTAATCCCAGCACTTAGGGAGGCTGAGACAGGAGAATTGCGAGTTCAAAGCCAGCCTCAGCAAGGGCGAGGCACTAAGCAACTCAGTGAGACCCTGTCTCTACATAAAACACAAAATAGGGCTGGGGATGTGGCTCAGTGGTCGAGTGCCCCTGAGTTCAATCCCCAGTACCAAA
>CM053406.1:34583665-34738989 GCA_028644305.1 Xerus rutilus
CCGGGCGTGGTGGCTCACGCTTGTAATCCCAGCACTTAGGGAGGCTGAGACAGGAGAATTGCGAGTTCAAAGCCAGCCTCAGCAAGGGCGAGGCACTAAGCAACTCAGTGAGACCCTGTCTCTACATAAAACACAAAATAGGGCTGGGGATGTGGCTCAGTGGTCGAGTGCCCCTGAGTTCAATCCCCAGTACCAAAAATAAATAAATAAATAAATAAATAAATAAATAAAATAAAATAAAAATAAAAATAACTGTAAAAGTGGTCATTTTTGTTGATAAAATATTGCATTTTTAAATAATACCAATAGTTTTATAAATGTTAAATAATTTAGTAATTACTAAAAATTAATAGTCTATTCATAGTTCTTAATAAAAATTCTTTATGCAGTGTTTTTGGGGGGCTCAATTGGAGGGAGTTTATCTTTCACTGAACTAAAATGATATTAGAACAAATATCTTAAGTATGACATTAAAAAGATCACAAACATCACTGGGAAAAGCTAAACAGAAACAAGAAAGAGCTCTTCTTCCCTTTTAGTATCTTTTTATATTGCTTCTTAGAAACTGAATTCCACATTTTGAGAATACCTAGGATAGATAAGATTTCATGAGGACCTTTCTGTCTTCGTATAATAACTAAATGTTTCCATTCTAGAGCCAGACTGACAGGTTGGTACCTGTGCCTTGACAGATGAGGGCAGGTAGCCTTGCTCAAACACTTTACCTTTAGTTTTCTTCTCCTTTTGCTTTGTGTGTGTGTATGTGTGTGTATGTATGTGTGTATGTGCTGGAGATAGAACCTGGGGCTTTGGGCATGCTAGGCGAGTGCTCTACCACTGAGCTACTTCACCAGCTAGCATTAGTTTTCTTATTTTGTAGTAGTAGTTGCCCCAGAAAAGGTTTATGTAGATTAAATGAGACCATATCCATAAAGAGCCTGATATGGTATTGGACACAAAGTAAAATCTCACAATATCTTACATGTTATGTCTCCTCTTTCAATGGTCAATAAACAAATAGTACAATATGCAATATTAAGTATAAATGTAGGTCTGTTCTTACATGTCTTTGTAAATAGAATTGTCAACTTTCAAATCTTTAAAATTCTTAAATATTCCTATTTGTGAGTATGAGATTCATCTTCCATATAAGTATTTATTAATTTTTGAACAATATAATCAAATTTAATTGATGCTTACAGTAGCATTCAGTTTTCCAAATCTGCAAGGATTACAGTGCTACTTGGATATTTTGAGTTGCATAGCTACAGTAATTTTGATCTGTGTGCTGTTAAAGTAAGGTTATAATTTCTACATCTTAAATATGAGTTTCTGATTCATAGTTTTTACACTACAAAGTTCATAAATTCTAATAGTATAAACCTTGTGTACTGTTTTCATTGCTTTGGAATCCTAATTACAATTGTTAAATTTCACAAATTTCTATCAATTCCTGGTTTTTAGTTTCCCTGACTGCCAGTTGGTAACCATACCATTCTAAGAGCTCTTCCAGCCTCCGGCGGAAGAAGTTGCTGGCAATGACCCTGCTTTCTTCTCAGGCTCTGTTTCTCTCATATTCCTGTCCTGTTCACAGTTCTTTTTTGCATATTAGACCTATCTGTAGCTTATTTTGGACAGAAATTGAATTATTTTTCTGATTTTGTCTGATCTCACAAACTGATTTTCCTTTACTCAGGCTTTGGTCTGTATTTCCCATCTTGATTTTCATTAGATTGTTCACATTTGTCTTGATGACCTCTTACCTTCAGCCTTGGTTCTTGTACTCCTTCTTTATCAAAGAATTCACTTCTTTTTTTTTTTTTTATACCAGGGATAGGACTCTAGGGCATTCTACCACTAGCCACATCCCCAGCTCTATTTTGTATTTTATTTAGAGACAGGGTCTCACTGCGTTGCTTAGCCCCTTACTGTTGCTGAGGCTGGCCTTGAACTCCAGATCTTCCTGCCTCAGCCTCCCCAGCCACTGAGATTACAGGCATGTGCCACTGTACCTGCAAATAATTCACTTTCAGTAATAATTCACTTTCAGTAATTAGAGTTCCTAAATGTTTATAAATAATGTGTTCTAAAGCATGTAAGATCAGAAAGATGTACATACGACTATAACAATTAGACAAAGTCAAGTGATGTCTTTCAAAGTCCCCTCAGTCTTTTTCCTCTTCCTTCAAGTCAATGGATATTATCAAGATGATCAGTGGCAGAAAGAGGCATATATAAATAACACTACAGGGGAAAATCATTATAACTGGTACTACTATGCTTTTTTATTTTTTTAAACTAGAGTCTGCACTGATTACTGCTGTAATGGCTTTGGCTTTATGGGCTCTGATATATTGCCAATTATACAAATATGACCAGCTTAACAAAACATGCAGAGAGAACTTTTCCTCATTTTTACAGAGAGTATAATAAATGTAATAGCATAATAAAATAAACTGTTTCTTTAAGAAAAACTAAGCTTTCATGATGCAATGAAAATTCTTTAAAGACATAAAAATTCAATATGTGTTTTAGATCACATTCATTGAAAACCTAAAATAAGTTTTGTCTCAGTGCAGTTATCTCCATATCACTCCATTAAAATATTTAACAACATAAAATTGTGGTCCATTTAACATGAAATTTTAACTTATTTCAAATTAAGTATTATTTGGACCTCCAAGAAAGCTTTTTGTAAAAAAAAAAATAGTTTCTAAAATGAAAGATAGTAAATATTGACATTATTTCCCTATTGAAAACAACAGAAAATAGTAAAACAGTAGTAATTTAATATTTATTTTGTATCAAATGTGTATCAATACACATTTGTTTTTTAAATTAGTCCTATTAATATTTTTGAAATTCAGACTCAAATATAATATGATCATCTTTCTTCAGTTAAAAAATTAATATAGTAATCTGCAGTTACATGACCTCTTGTGGTGAATATTGCAGGACAGGTTTGAGGCTGTGTAAGAGGAAAAGGAAAGGATGGATGAGGGGGGAACAGAGTGGCAGCACTGTTATTCCTCTATGCTCTGCTAACATTCTCCACCAAGGTCTGAAACAACACTGAATGGCGCTGGGTGCTGTGGTGCACCTGTAATCCCAGCAGCTTGGAAGGCTGAGACAGGAGGATTTCAAGTTCAAAGCCAGCCTCAGCAACAGCAGGGTGCTAAGCAACTCAGTGAGATCCTGTCTCTAAATAAAATACAAAATAGGGCTGGGGATGTGGCTCAGCGGTTGAGTGTCTCTGAGTTCAATCTCCAGTAACAACAACAACAAAAAAGAATGGCACTGTTGGCATCTCTTCTATGGAACTCACCATTTGGAGTACTCTGAGAATAAATGTGGGAAGCAAAAATTGAGTTGGTGAGAGGAATGAAGATCAGAGTTTTTTTTTTTTTTGTATGTGGGATTTCAAGCTCATCAGTTTCTGTATCGAATAAAAAAGACCCATGAATTAAACTATTCTTCTGCTCTCAAGATGGCTTTATGTTATTGCTCCCTCTTCAGTTTTGGAAGGACTCCCTGAAGGACCACTTCTAATTACTGCAGACATTACAAGATTTATTTTGAATGTTATATATTCACTTGTGACCAATAATTTAGTTGCCTCACTTGTGACTTCTTTGAATTTCACTTGAACTTAAGAGCTTTAAGACATAATTACCATGACAATCTAATGTAAAAATCTAATCACAATAAGCCTCCCAAGACTTCTGAAACTAAGGGTGGGAGCTGATCATCAGAGTACTTAGAAAGTGACTCTAACTCAAACCCTATCCTGGATGCCAGCAAAATCTAATGATGTGCTCCTATTATTTCATATTCATGGGATTGATAAATTAAGTGATTAAATGTTAAGAAAATGTTTTTATTGTTTTAGTGCTGGGGATCAAACCCAGGACCTTGCACATGCTACGTAAGTGCTGTAACAACAGAGCCACATCCCTGATTTTAAAAGATTTTTTATGTACAAAAAATTATTTACAAAATTGGTTTGAGCCAAGGAGTAAAGTCTCTATGCTACCCTGAGATTCTAGTAAAAAACTGCATTAACTTGAGGTAAGGTGATTTGGTTTGATCTCTTTAATGAGCAGAGGAAGTGAGCACTGGGGTCACAGGGTGATTCTACTGCAGGTGTCTAATTGGTTGCAAGAGAGGTCTCATTAAGATACACCATGGGCTGCAGGACTAAAACATACACAAGCACATGCACATGCAGCCTTGGGATGCTGAGCAACATAAGTGTGTTGGTGAAAGGCAAATGTAAATGGCTACAGACATTCTACTGTAAGGACACAAGGACAACCAGGCAAACTTTGTTATTTCATAATCTCCATGGAAAACAAACAAATTTGAATATCCTAAAGCAAGAATTCATCATCAGCTAAAATTCTACTAACATGAAACAGGTTGAAAGCTGAGAGTAGAACTGTCCGGTTTGATTAAGAAGAATTGTTTTTTTGTTTTTCCTTTTTTGTTAAAGACAAAACAAAATCTTTAAAAGAAAAAAAGCTGATTGTTCAGTTATTCACAAAAATATATGGCTTATCATAGTCTTCCCACATATAACTGCGTTTTCTTCAAATATTGAATCCAATTTTCCCTTCTTCATGAGGCCTTCCCAAAACCTGGTATAAAATTATCATTACTCAGCTCTGTAAATTTCCCCTTCCTCTTGACTGCTTCATCTCCAGTACTTATCAGTCTGTACTTTCTAGCACTCATCACTATCTTATATATTGTTTGCTCTTTGCTCCTTTAAAGGCAAGATTTTTCTGTATTTTGTTCTCCCAATGTAACTAGAACAGTGCAGGAAAAAATAGCAGGAATGCAATAAATACTTTCAAATAATTTGAAGACATCATGACATAACTATAAAAATTGTCTCAACTTCCGTAAGAGTTTCTTAGTAAATATTTAAAAATATAATAATTGAATACTAAGGACTCTAAAATGAAGATTTTGTGACAGAAGTTTATCAAGTGCTAAATATGGAGGAAGAGACAATCTTGAGATGGAAAGTGAGAACAAAGAAAGGGGGGGAATAAAAAAAATGAAGATTGCCTTGAAAAAAAGAAAGCAGTTTAATTAGATGCCTCAAAGTTTTGATTCACTTGAATAATGTGAATAATGATCCTGTATCCTGACTTATACTCTCTCTCTGAAACATGTATGCTACTCAGTTATTATAGAATAAGATTCTTTGGGAGTATCTTTCTAGACATAAAATCTCAAAAATGTCATTAAACTCAGGAATAAAGCTTGAAATATTTTTAAAAAAATGTATTTCCCTTTGTTTTATTTTGCTGTCAATAATTCTTTCCTTTTTTAGCTCACATTGGCTATTAGCAAGAAAATGGTGGTGAACCACTTTTTGATGCAGTAATCTCAAACTTGATTGCAGATTGCAGTGATCTGGGGGGAACTTCTAAAAGTGTTTGACTAGTTAAATAAGAACTCTACGGGTGAGATACAGGCATGGAGATTTTTTTGAAGGTACCTATTTTGATTCCTATATGCAGCCAAATTTGATAACAACTGAAAATTCCATATTAACTGAATTACTGTAAGGTTTGTCAATCCTTGAAACTTTCCATTTACTGAAAAATCTTCCAGACCTGGTAGCTAATTATTACCTGCTATGGATCTATCTATCCAAGACTGAGATTGCATGAGTAAGCATGAGCAGTGTGTCTCTGACTTTGTCATACCTTAGAATCACAAGGCAACTGTTTTAAAAGTAGACTCTTTGCCCCACTTCTTGGAGATTCTAATTCAGTAGGTCTGGGATGGAGCCTGAAAATTTTCTATTTAATAGACTTCTAGGTGATTCATTTGCGAACTAAAATTTGAGTGACTTTTTTAGAGAAAAGGAATTTGAGGATCTCATTAGGCTTGTTGTGTTAGTCCTAAAAGAAATCCAATGTTCCCACTGTCACTTCTTTCTTGTTCTGGATTATTATTAAACCTTAGCTACTGATTTTTACAAATGCAAAGGAAATCAAAACCTCCAAGGATGGGGTCAGAAAATGCTTTCAAAGATTTATAGACTGGACAAGTTCATAGTCCCTTATGTAAAAACCATAGCTATCCCTATGTCAGTTACATGCACATGTGTGTTGTGTCTTCAACTTTCTGTGGTATGTTTCTTATTGCTTAGAGGGAAATTTATTTGTGTTTCAATAATTTAATTCATGAATGCTTCTCCATACATTTCACAAACATTGTGTAGTTAGTATTTCTCCATTTTGGGAGATTTTGAGCTGTTTGGAACAGAGCCTACCATTTTCATCTTTAATGTCTTGAAGAGCAGAACACAGTCCCATAAAGAGTCCAAGACTTTCCCCCAGGGATTCATATTGCATTTATCTCCTGGAGAACATTTCTACATTCTTACATAATGAACCATGACTGGAAAAACACCTGTCATTGAGTTAATTTTTCTCAACAAATTCAGAATGTCATAATTTTTTAATTTCTTGGCTCTGATATAATTTTAAAAAAACTTAATTAAAAAATCTTGTATATTTATGTGTGGAACCACCATTTCTCTGTAGTTCCAACTAACTGCCTCTACTTTTAGTAACAGTGGCACAATAACAGACAAGTGGGGTGCCCACTAACTTGCATCCATTGGTAGGAGGGTAACCTAGTGTTTTTACATTCAAAACTATTTTAATTTTCTTCATGGCTACTTCTCTTTGACTCCTTGTTGGGTTTTTGTTCTTTCTGACTACTTTCTACTTTCAAAAATTCAGATAATTTAAGTAACTGGAGGGTCATTCAATATAAATTCATATGGGTCTTGCTTTCTTGTCCATGTACATTGAGTTTTAGTGGAACCTAAATGACAGCCACTGTTGATTAAATTCTCTGATATCCCAACAAGAGATAGAGATTTGAGAAATTGTGGAAAGAAATAGAGCGTCATGCAGAGATGAAATAGGAAGATCTGTATCTCATGGTGTTTGAGTGCAATTCTGATTCTTTATGTACATGCAACATGGACCTTGACTTGTGTATTTTTCAAATATATTTCTCTTCCATTATTCTTCAAAGGATGACACTACAGACCTGTACACAAAATGCTTTTATGTAGCTGTGTTGGCCAACTGATCACTTGGGTCATACATATTTAAAGTAGAAGTTGGCATGAATCATCTCTGGAGGGAATTCAAGAGTAAAATCAGCGAGGGGAGCAAAAGGAAATCATTTTTGGAACTCTATAGCTTTTTCTACATTTATGAGCAGTTTTAGAAACATATCCGAAGAACCACTTCAAAAGTGCTGAGCCCTTTTGAGGGTCAGCAAACGTGCACGTAATTGTCAAATGAGAAGAAAAAAATTTTCCTCTTTCCTTTAGTTGTACTTGGTTGCTGAGTTAGGGGAGTTAGCAGCTTGAAAGGGTGGCTTGCAAGGCAAGATTGGCAATCAATTCCTTGGCTTTTTTTTTTTTTTTTTAATAAGCAAGTTGATCAGTGGGTGTGAGAAGCAGAAGTGTGGCTTGGCCCTTAATAATCCCAAATATTTCTTCCTTTGGAATACTAACGCCTAAAATTCATCTTGACTCAGAGAGTTTACTCTTACCAATGTGCCACCTAGAAAAAAAATATGACTTGTTAAGCATCTATCTATTAATTTGAATTATTATTGTCAGATATTTTACTAGGGCAGGTTTTGGGAAAATGGTAACTAGGAGAAAATATAAAGACAAGTTTGGCTGGAGAAGGCTTAGAAATGTGTAGGAAGGGGAACTTGAGTAAACTGAGTACAAATTGAACAGGAGGAATATTTTTCCCTAGTTTTAATTGCCTTATTTAATTGTTGAATTAATTGTTCTTATGTGTGGGCAGTATCTGGAAGAAGGTAGAAAATGACCTATGATTTTCTTTCCTATTTTAAGAGAGCCATGCTGAACTCAAGGCACTATTAGCTCTCAGAACAGCTCTAGGGTAGAATACATCATGTTTTTACCAGGCTTAGAGTAAAAAAGAAAATGTCTTTGGCTTGTTTTTCTCTTTATTTGATCTAAAATAGCATTTATAATCTTTGAACCAAGATATACAATATGTGTAATAGATATAAATTTACAGATTAAAACCAATCTCTGGAAGTAACCCATAAGTCAACTATATTTTTCTTGCTGAGGACTTAGGATATATAATTGGTCTCTGTTTCTAAATCTTATTAGTGCTGGTTGTGACTCATTTGAAGTTAGTACTGTCAATTCTGTCCTTGGAAGCACAGTTATCAGAATACATGCAATTTACTTTCAGGTCTTCTGTAACACATTAAGTATATACTGAGTTGAAGTTATTGTTTTATCACCAAACAAAAATGTATGTTTTGAAAATACACTTGTGTAAGTTCACTAATAGGTAATGCAATAAAAAATGCAGTTAGACTTCTCCCTTAATATTCTGTGGGTATGTATTACCCCAAAATATTGTCTATATGTGGACAAAAATAGAAATGTTATTTAATAAATTGTATTTTTGTACAGCCAGATAAAAAATTTATGACTAGCTATTAATTAAAACATCATGCATAGCTTCCCCCAACACACCATTTAATTCACAATTAGCTCAAAACAATTTGAAAGGATTGAGGACTCAAATGTCCATGCTTTATAAAATGTCAAGTTAAACACCTAACTGTGAACCAGATTGCTTACGACACAAGCCTTTCAACTGTAAATATCAAATGTATAAAAGACAGCATGAATCTTTTAGCTTTATAAAGATGACATGCAGACTCTAACATTTTGGGAAAATTAAGTCACTTACTAGCATTTATGAAGAATCATGTATTTAAGCACCACACTGGACACCTCTTGATCAATCACGTGGAAGTCAAAATGTCATACATCAGATTATACCATGGTATTAAAGGTCTTGGCTCAATAAAAGACTCAAATGACTTGTTCATAGCAATTTTAAAAAGCATGGAAAATAAGATTCTATTTAAATTCTCCTAGAAAACAAATAAAAATTCACTTTGAAGATAAATTGAAGGAACTTGGTACCATAATTTTAAAAAATAAGCATATTAGATTTGGTCATTACCAAGTGTCTACGAGATCGAGTGCTCCATGATAATATAAATATTATCAATTTTTTTTACAAAAGCACTAAGGATTTTTAAAACATTTCAAAAATAATGAAGATTATTCCTGGGAGGACATTGTCCCTAATCAGGGAACAGCAAGAAAATGAAGAAATTAAATGAACTCTTCATATGTTAAAGAAGTTCTTGGTTTGAATAGATTTAGAATAATGTCCTTTTGTCTATTTCTAAGTAGCTAGGTAATATTTATTCTGATTGAAAATAACAATTTCAAATTCCAAGTCTACCCCTACTTGGGTACTCATTTTAAAATGAACATAAAACTAGAATCTGTTTTTATATAGTTATATCCACTCAAAGCCTAATCTTTTATGATACAGCCTTTGTAATGCTGTTTTCTTAGAATCATGTTCAACCACAAGTAAATAAGCAAAACCAGTGAAGGCAGACTTGCAAGACAATATTCAAACCACCTGGCTGTGTGTCTTGCTCATTTTATGGATGATGTGAAAAATTAGTTACTTTAATCAAGCACCATAGCTTCTTGCTCATAAATTACTGGATGCGTATATGAGTAAATACAGTAATTTTCCTGAGTGAGTGGCAGATGGTCAGACAAGTCAGGGGCTCAGAAAACATTTTTCATCAGGAATGCAGTATTCATGATGAAATAAATATTTCTAACTGGCAAGGCAAATTACAGGAAAAAGTAACAATAGCCTAATGATGACCTATAATAAGGCACTCTGTTAATTATGTTAGAAGAACAAAACAACAATATTCAGCAATTATGAGTATGGGTATGGTATACTACTCAGTTATATGGAGAGCATTGTCTTCTTTCTGTCTAGAATCATAACTTTGCACAGTCGTTTATGAATTCTATCTTTCCTCCGCCCTTTCTATCTCTTGTTGATAACTACATTTTTCTGAATCTTAATCATCATCCATGCAAAGGCCTCTAAACTGACTGACTAGTGAAAGACATTTCCTTGATTTTTATCAGCTGGTATGGCACAGGGATTGGAAATCCGTCCTATACTGTTTGGTTTATATTACTTACCCATTCCTCTGATTGTTATGATTGGATTGTGTGTCACAAAAGAAATATTGAAGTTCTAACATCCAGATCTCTGGATGAAACATTATTTAAAAGTAAAGTCATTTCAGTTGTAATTAGGGAAGATGAGTTCATAATGAAGGAGGATGGTCCCTGAATCCAAAATGACTGACATATTCATTACGAGGGCAGAGAGGGCAGAGAGAATGCTATGGGAAGAGACTGATGCACAGAGAGAAGGTCATGTGACAATGGAGGACAAGGCTGCAGTCATGGCACAGTGATCAAGGAAAATCAAATATTGTCTGTACTGTCCAAAACCTAGGAGAGAGAACTCAGCTATACCAGCACCTTGATTTTAGGCTTCTAGCCTCAGAATTGGGTAGAGAATAATTTTTGGTCATTTAAATGGTACTTGGTTATAGCAACTCTAGAAAGGGATACAAGCTCACTTTATTCTCTGTTTAATTGCTTGTTATTAAGTATCTGGGAACATGTCCTAAATCTAACTTAAATTTCTGAGTCTTCAATATTACTTCTCAATTATATTACAATCTAAGAATGGAGTCCATGAATTCTATTTCTTTAATTTTTTCTCCACTATAATAACTTTTGCCATGTCCATGATTTGGGTATCATGTTGAATGAAGAAATTTAATATATTTTAATATCTTACTAAACCTTGTATTACAAGTCTGGTAAAGAGAAATCAGTATGTGGTAGTATGGCAGAATAATGCTAGTATTTTGAGTATTGAGATCACATTCTTCTTTCTTATTACATATCTATTGAAAGTGCTACCTGTATAATAAAATATGTACAAAATGCTAAAAGGGTTTATACTATAGAACAAAGTGTGATAGAGAAAATGCTTAAACAATTCACAATAGACAAATTAACTACTAAAAGCATATATTTAAACCTAGCTAAAAGCCACCATAGTTAAAATATCATGGTCCTTGAGACAGGAGAATCGCGAGTTCAAAGCCAGCCTCAGCAATGGCGAGGCACTAAGCAACTCAGTGAGACCCTGTCTCTACATAAAACACAAAATAGGGCTGAGGATGTGGCTCAGTGGTCGAGTGCCCCTGAGTTCAATCCCCAGTACCAAAAAAAAAAAAAAAAATCATGGTCTTGATATAAGAATAGAAAGACATACTCATGGAAAAAATACACATTTCAAGATTTCTATAATAGAAATATAAGATAAAGGTACTATATCAATTCAAAACAGGAAAGGAGCTTAGTCATTCACTGATTCTGGGAAAACTGATTCCTTGTTAGGAATGCTAGAGCCTTACCTCATACCACATTGTGTGGAGTAACAATGCAAATTTCATAATTTAAAAAATAATAATGTCCAACAGTGACATGGGTACAGTGAAACAGACCCTCTCATACTTCTCTGGCACAAACAAAAAGTGGTAAAACCTTCCCAAAGAGCAATCTGATAATTTGTGTAGAGAATTTTAAAAGATCTATCTTTTCTTCTTTGGTATTATATCTTTGAAGCTGTTAACTTAGCAAGTATTCTAATAGCAGGAAACAGATGCTACTTAAACCAGAGATTCTTGGACTTTAATGTTTACATGAGTCACCTGGATCTTTTGGTGATTGCAGATTCTGATTCAGGAGGCTAGCAGTGACCTGAGATTCTGCATTTCTGACTATGCAGGGGACATCTATGCAGCATGAGGCCTAGCTGATTCTTACGTGAAGAGTAGTAGGGCGCTTCTCAAATAGCAATGCATTTTAGACCATTGAAAAAATTCCTAATGAAGACCCAAGTTACATCTTCAGACATGTACCTAGGAGGTCTAAATAGCTAGTGGAAAGACATTTATTTCTTAACCTTCTCCCTCTGTTTTCTTCTTACCTGGAATTATATCAATAGTTTACAAACAAAACAAAACAAAACAAAACAGTTGCACTGGAACAATGGCTCTCAGGCTTTAGAGCTCATTATTTTTTTGCCCTGAGAAAATTTTCACCGGTAATTACCATATAAACATTCTCAAACATTGACTCCCTTCATTGAGTTAAATTCTACAATCTGTGAGAGAAGAAAGGTATGAAAATTGGGGCCATTCTGGCAAATTTAGTAGCACTTTACTGCACTGACCCTATGGGGACAGCCAACTCCGCTGTCACTCCTGTGGAGACGTGCAGATTAAGTTGTACTCGTTCAGCCTTTACTGCTCTTGCCTCTGAACAGCAGAGTTCTATAGAACATTTCCTGTGACCACTGCCAAATTTGAACTTGATAAGAATGTAGTTCAGATATAAAGCCATATGAAAAGGCAAAAATAACTTGACTCTAACGCTTTCCATACCAGAGAAATAAAGGTTCTAATTATTTTATACCTAAACATACCTGTAGGAAACCACCTCAGTAGTGGCTCACTGAGGCTATCTTTAGAGGTGTTAAGTGTCAGGAAGAAAGATTATCAAAAGAAGAGGCTTTTAAAAACTCTGAGGGAAGGCCAAAATACTTGCAATAATACCTCTATGGGTTTGGATATAACTCCAGCTACTCCCACCCATGATGCTTCCTTCTCAGTTCTGAGTCGCTCTTCCAGGAAACAGCAACAAAACGAAACTGCATTTTGAACTAAAGAGGTATCCAAACATAATTATGCTTCTCCTTTGTGTATTTGGAAATATTTGACAGATTTGATAGTATGATTGAAATCAGTCAACAAAAACACAGATTATTTACTGTTCAGAATCATGTGATCTTTGAAGCCACTTTCTAGCCTAGCAGAAGTTACCAACTAAAAAGCTGTCTCAGTATGGAATTATTTCAGCAAATCTTCTTTCCATGCAAAACTGAAATTCACTGAAACAATTATGACTGGCAATTTGATGGAAGAGATTCTGATGTTAAAATACATTTGGATGTCGTTTTCCTAGTTGGCTTTATCATATATTTTCATTTAAACACATTGAATTTGTTAAATAGGCTACACAGAGCTCTCCACAGTGAAGAGGGCCAAATGCCACTTGAACTTCAAGGATACATTAGGAAAGTGAAATAAGAGCATTCTACACTACACTCACTGAATATAAAATATAGGTAAGAGCGAGCATTTGTTCTCTCTCAAACATGAGGAGAGATTTCTTCTAGTTTTTATTTCTCTAATGGATATTTCAGAACCATTTGTCCTAAGTTTCATTTTCAGTTTGGATTTAATTGTCACTTTGTATGAATTTTACTTTGATATGTAATGATATAATTTAGAGATGGATTTATAAAGTCTTTCTTCCATATCTGTGATGAATGCATTGTAACTCCAAGAACTGCAAAGCAGAGTTAGCAACCAGTTCTTCAGTAACAGGCATATCCTCTAACAAATTGCCTAAAAGGTCTGCTATATGCATGCTGTAGATATATGTGCTTATTGTTGCTAGGTATAATACCTGCTGACACTTTCAATTCACTTCAATTCAATTTTTTCTATTTTAATGAAAGGAGGCATAGTTGATTACTTGAAAAACTACTAACTTGAGCTCAAAGTGATTTAAAGTACTGTTTTTTAAGAATTCAGTCTTGAGAAACAAAATGTGAGTCTGCTGTTGGTAAGTTATTATCTTACTATCTACTTGTATTCAAAAAACTATGAAAAAACATTAAAGTATTTTATAATCACTCTAATGCAAAAGTTGAAGTCAATTTTCTTCAAATAAAGTGTCATCACTCTCTCACAAAGAATTGGAAATTAGCACAAGTATGACGAGGAAAAATAAGTGGTGCTGTATACAGGTTGTCAAAGACTAATTTTAGTAAAGTTTAAAAACATCACTTTCATGCAATAATATAGTGAGTATATAGCAAAGATTTATTTAGTTTGTTAATGAAAGAAACATCAGAATGCTAAGGCTGGCTCAGAGGGAGCTGGGAGAAACTGGTAGTGAGTGGTATGCTGGTCTATACTGTTTGTGTACAAACGCATACAGATATACATACACATATGCACACATAAACATATATACATACATATCTTAGTGGGAAATAATGGATACCAGGACAATTTTGCTAAGTTTAATACAGAATAGGTTAATGTTCTGTATAACAACCAGCACCACAAATTTCTATGATTCTATTAGAAATCATTCATGTATTTACTGGATGAACATTACTTGTTGCTTATCAATCTTCTCAAATTAATATATAATTTATAGAGACTGTGCCTTAATTAGTTCTAAAGAGTAAGTCAAACAAAGTTATCTTCCCACTTAGACTGTCAAATTTTCTTCAGCTAGAATGATCTGCTATGATACAGAAAAGATATATAAAGACCTTTTGCTCAATTTCCAAGACTATTGTTCTCAAGAATGTAAATGTTCATTCGTAATGATTGGATTAGATTTATTTTTGTGTCTCTAAGACCTAGTACAGTGAATGATATATGTTTGATGAATGTTATGGTTTTGATATGTGGTGTCCCCCAAAAGCTCATTTATGAGACAATGAAAGAAGATTTAGAGGTGAAATGATTGGGTTATGAGAACCTTAACCCAATAAGTGAATTAATCCCTTGATAGCGATTGGCTGAGTGGTGATTGAAGGTGGGTAGGGTGTGGCTGAAGGAGGTTGCTCCTGGGAGTGTCTTTGGGGTATATATTGTGTCTTTCTTGAGCAAAGACCTCTCTCTGTTTCCTGATCGGATGTCTTGAGTCACTTTCCTCCACCACACTCTTCTGCCATGATGTTCAGCTTTATCTAAATCCCTGAGGAATGAAGCCAACTGTCTATGGACTGAGAACTCTGAAACTGTGAGCCCTAAAATATATTTTTCTTCCTTTAAAATGTTCTCTTTGGGTCTTTTGGTCACAGCAGTGAAAAAAACTAAAACAATGAATATCTGTTTAGTGAAGGATCACAAATTCATACAGGGAGGAAGGCAACTTCTGATTGGCATAAAGCTCAACATAACATTTAGAAATAGTGAACTCCTTTTTACCTAATGCCATTCTTAATCTATATAGACTGTCTCATTAGCCCACTCATTATTTTGTGAAAAGTCTTACATGACTCAGTATTGTGTAAGTACATAATATTTGGGGGTATTTTTGATCTATTTTCACCTCACTACAAGTAGTTTTTATCACCTGGCTGAAGTATCTCTGTGAACATATCTGAAAAAGTTTTTTTTCAAAGTATCTTTATGAAAGTAATAGATTTGAATCAGATCCCTGTAATTGTCCTTATAGAGCTTGTTTGACTAATTCCTTTTTTAATGCTGTTAGAATTTAGTATAATATACAAGCTCTAGTTAAAACTTAAAACTAATTAAATGCCTCATTAAAATAAGTAATAGGACAAACTACCTAGAAATGTACAACACTATATATATATCATTTTCAGACTGAAAAAAAGTTAACATATTATTTTCTTGAGTAGAAATACCATTATGGATTGTATCTAGGATGTCCTCCAAAAGCCCATGTGTTGAACACTTGATCCTCAGAGGTAGGGATTTTAGGAAATGATTGGACCATGAGGATTATGATCACATCAGTGGGTTAATAATTAGGATGGACTACTGGTAGGTGGTGGAAACTATGGGAAGGTGGGAAATGATTGGAAAAAGTAGATGGCTGGGACCATGTCCTTGGGGACTGTATCTTGTCCCTGGCCCCTTCTTCTCTCTGCTTCCTGATTTCCATGAGCTGAACAACTTTTCTCTGCTATGTCCTTCTGCCATAGTATTTCTGCCTTGAAGTCAGCAGAACATAGACTGAAACCTCTCAAATCATGAGCCAAAATAAATCCTTCCTCTATTAAGTTGTTTTTCTCAGGTATTTATAACAGTGATGAAGTGATGATAAACACAAAGATTAAACATCTTAAAGGTATAGTCAATCTCAAAATTAATTTGTAAATATAATGCCATTCTAATGCTGCATAATTTTTTCCTAATCCAAACAAGATGATTCTAAAATTCATGTAGAAAAATAAAGATTCAAAATTTCCAGGTAGAGTCTGCAAAGCATAGTAAGAAAGGAGTTAGCTTTTCATCCCTGTGACAAAAGACCTGACAAGGACAATTTAGAGGAGAAAATGTTTGTTTATTTTGGGCTAATTGTTTTAGAGGTTCAGTCCATGGTTGGCTGATTCCTTTGCTGTTTGTCTGCAACAACGATCATTATGGCAGAAGGGTGTGGCAGAGGAAAACTGCTCAGCTCATGGAAGCAGAGAGAGAGTGAGAGTGAGAATAAGAGAGAGAGAGAGACAGAGACAGAGAGAGAGAGATATAGCACCAGCAGAGAAGCCAAGGAGGAAATATAATCCACAAGGGAACATCCCTAGTTACCTACTTCCTTAAGCTACACAAAACCTGCCTGCAGTTACCACCTAGTAATCCATTCAAATTTTTAATCCATCAACCCACTGATGAGGTTATACCTCTCATAATCTAATCATTTCACCTGTGGATACTGTTCCACTGCCAAATATGAGCTTTTTGTGGGGATACCTTATATCCAAACCATAATATTAGCATATGTTTAAACATTTCATAATGCACAAGTAGACTGATTAGTGCAACAGCAATAACAGCACATAAAATTATAAGCCCAATACATTCAATACTAAAGTTTGTGATTCAGGGAGCATTTTAAGCTAGTAGCAAAATAACAGATAATTTAAAATAGAAAAAAAAACACTTCTGGGAACAATTTGGTAGATTGACTACCCCACATCTTATGCCAGTGTCAAAACTTTAAATGAAAAATAATCCAAAATGTTCTTGCTGAAATGATAAGAATTTTTCTATAACCTTGGAATAAATATAAGCGTGAACCACAATTCAGAAATAGTTGGCAAATGTGACTGCATAACAAGTTACACAGTCTGCATGTGGGAGATTTGCATATGCATATATTTCTCTCAAAATGCACAAAGCATATCTTGAAGAATTCATAAGAAACTGATAGTGAGTGGCTACAAGACATTCCAGGGGTGGCAGAGAAATTTTTCACCAGACATCCTTTTGTTTTTTTAATAGATAGTAGTTAATATAACCTAAGGGAAAATGCACATGCAACCTTGAAATACCATGGAATAACTGCATGCTTAATCTTCAGTGTAACCTAGATAACCCAAGTCTGAAAGATGAACTTCCTTCTTGCTCTACTGCTACCTTTCAAGTCACTTGGCAATTTCACACAAATATTTCCATAACTCTAAATTTACATTATATTCCATATGCTAATACAGACAACCAAAAAAGAGAAGAATATTCTTACATTTGAACTTTTCCAGAAGTGACAGATTCTATACTTTCAGGAGTGCAGATTGTGGGTAAAGGAGTCGTAAGAGAAAATTTTATGGAAGTGCAGATGGGTCTGGAAAGGCAGGGTTCTGTAATTAGGGCCAAGGAGTTGGACTTGATCTGTTGTAGGGAATCAAGGAAAGGTTTTAGTGGGGAATACAGTGTTACCTGATTTGCATTTTAGAAAGAAAATTTTGACTCCTGTGTAGAAAACTGAATGAATGAAAGGAGTGAGGAGGCGGCAACATCACAGGCTGATAGGGGCTGCTGGATAGTGGAATAACTACCTCTGGTACTACAGTGAATTACAAGGTCTAGTTCAAGACTTGAAATGTATTTCCTTTCTTTTCTTTCCATCACAGTGGATCAGGACTTATTTACTCTGCACTAACTGTGTATCAGGCATGATTCTAAGACAGTTTCATGTACTTTATTTCAACCTTGCAATACTCATGACACAGACTATCTTCACTTGATGAATGGAAAAAAATGTGATAGAAGTTTTAAGAATTTACCCAAGCTTATGCAGTATGTAATGGAGGTGGACTGTGAACCAGCACCTGGGTCCAGAAATACCACACTCCACTGCTAGGCTTAAGAGATTTTGCTTGGGTCAGGACATCTGCAATGCCAACTTGATGGTTGTCTCTGACTCTTGTGACTCCACATTTCTACCTAATGTCCACAGTCTTTCCAGAGTTACCTGTCTAAATAAAGCATTGCTTTCATCCCTTCAACTCTCTGCTTTGTATTATACAATGGCTCCCTATTTGCTAGTCAATGAAATTTTCTTCAGTTAGTTAGCATTTTTGGCATGTTGTTATCTTTATTTTAGGTCTTCAAGTCTTTTAAGTATACTTAAATTCCACCTCTCCTTAGGGGGTTGCCATTTTTGTGAAATCATCTGACTGTTGTTTGGTCTTAAACTCTTTCCCCATATCTCACCAACTATTGAATTCAGTACCAAACAACCTAGCATGTAATTATATATTATCGTGACTTATTTTGTGTGCATCAGTCCTATCTCCCCATTTTGGAGGAAGAGGAGAAGGAAAAAGGAGGAGGAAGAAGAAGTGAAAGAGGAAGAGGAAGAGGAAGAAGTAGTGTCTCTTTCTCATTTCTTTATGTTCTCTATAGTTCTAGTAGAGTGTGGACTCAGTAGTAAGTCAGTATATACACAGTTAACTTAAATGCTTTCACTCATAGGCTATAACTAGACTGATTTCTGAAACATGGTTCCTAGTGTATTCCATGAAAACTGGTTGTGCTTCATTTGGAAAATATTTAGCAAAATAAATGTAAACAATTGTTTTCAAAATTTTAATAAGCTAATAATGAAGAGGGAGATAGAGTAAATTGAGTTTGATTTCACCACACGGCTCTACCATCTTGTAAAAAGCAAAATAGAGTCAGAGTGGGGCTGGGGCTGTAGCTCAGTGGTAGAGGGTTTGCCTAGCATGCTTGAAGCACTGGGTTCGATCCTCAGCACCACATACAAACAATAAATGAATAAAATAAAGATCCATCAACAACTAAAAAAAATTAAAAAAAATAGAGTCAGAGCAATAAAGATCAGTAACACTTATTGCACATGGACTATATTCCTGATGTGTTAAGTTCTTGCCATGTATCTTTCCCTTTAGAACTGTTTATATTTCTTGGAATTCTACTATTTTCTGAAAGATAGCTTGAGACTTTTTGTCTCATCAGATACATTCATAAAGACATCAAGGCTCTGATTTCTATTTGCATAAAATTCTCTAACTCCATGTAGATGGAATATGGAGAATCATTAATGCTGCTGAGCTTGAAAGCAGAGTATATTTTTAAATGAAGTACAGTATTGGAGATTCTTGAACAAGACAGCCTTTCTTCCTTCCAAATATATAACACCATATAAATCCTCACATAACTCTGGATGTGATCACAAAGACTCTTAAATCTAACTGAGACCAAGGGTCTTCCTATTTTTTAACCTCTTTTATCTTGTGGGATCTTGAGGTCTTGTGAAAGGACACAAAGGTTTTCTTCTGACTTTGGTTGAATTGTCCACCTTTCACCTAAAGACATAAGTATTGGCTCTAATAGGTGTGAGTCAGCAGAAGTTTCTGAGTTGTTCAGAAGATAAGATAGTCTTTATTTCAGCCATAAAATACAAAGGAAATCAAGTATATATCAGGTATAATAACAAGGAAAAATAATTTCAAAGAATTGGTAATTTACTAATAGGTCAACTTTTAATTTTTCTTCATCCTAGAAAGACTGTGTAGGATGTGGAGCTCTCTGAACGTGTGTGGTTTGCTTGTTTTTCTGTTGTATGTTTTCATGGGCTACAAGACTCACCATTTCCTAATAAGGTGTGTCTACAAGTATCAGGGGGCTATATCTATGAGTATACATACTAAGAAAGAGACATATAGTAAATTTATTGATTAGAATTTAAAAATGTTATAAAAGAACTTATAGCAAGGATCTACTCCATTCTCTTTTTACTTGATAATTAGAAGAAATGGGTAAAAATCTTTTCTTATTCACTGTTTTAAATGCCCTTTTAATTATAATCTACTTTGGCAGGACTTTCACAGAGGAACAAATGACTTTGAATGCTTATTAAAAACCAGAAATAGCCGGGCGTGGTGGCTCACGCTTGTAATCCCAGCACTTAGGGAGGCTGAGACAGAAGAATTGCGAGTTCAAAGCCAGCCTCAGCAATGGCGAGGTGCTAAGCAACTCAGTGAGACCCTGTCTCTACAGAAAACACAAAATAGGGCTGGGGATGTGGCTCAGTGGTTGAGTGCCCCTGAGTTCAATCCCCAGTACCAAAACAACAACAACAACAACAACAAAAAACCAGAAATGACCTAAATAGTACCTACAGCATGTAAAATACATGACTTTCTGACCATCAGTACCACTGACATACAATGAGAAAGAAAATAATAGGAATGCATGAGATAATCTAATGCACAGAAAGCTCAGGAAGAAGAGGCAGGTTTTCTTTAATTTCTATCTCAATGAGAAAACTATGATTTTGAGCATTATCACAACATTAAGATGGCTATAATCTACATTTCACAATGTATGAATTCTTGTAGGTTCCATTATATTCCAGTAGATATAATTATCCTCCTCTTTGTGTCATTATGTTGTGATGTTATATAAATTCTACATTCAAAACCATCCCACTTCCGTGTTTCAGATTTTGTGATGTGTGAATTTAATGAAAGTAGTATCAGACTTCTTCTGTTAATGTCTTCTTTTCAAAGTTTCTATCTTATTCCTTTTTAAACTTGGTTTGACTTAATGCAAATCCAGTATCACACTTACACTGGCAATGGCCATAATCAATTGTGGCACAAAGTATGTTATTATAACAAATTCAAAATGCTATGTTAAAAAACAAACAATAAAACCTTCAGGTTGACTATTAGCCAATCATCAAATTGAGATTTGAGGAAGTCAGTAACTATGACAGGCCTGCTAAGTGTCAGATCTCCATGTGATTCCCTAGTGACATGGTCATAGTAGATAAAATGGACATAGCGCGTATCCTGGAAACTCACAATCTTTCTGAAAGTCAAAAATGAGCATGCTCGCGCTTGCTGAGTTATGTGCTTTACATTTGTCAGTTTCTTTGGTTGCTTTGGCCATCTCTATGCTCACATCTACCCCATCCTTTCCTTTTAGGTCCTTTTTTTCACAAATAGTCAAGGGCATTTCTTAGACTGAGAATTCAGTCCAGCCTACTTGCAAGGCTCCAAGACCCTCCATGCGTGAATCCTGTCAATCTTTCCAACACGGTCGCCCTGCGATACACCAGCCAACACAGTATGCACTCAGCATGGCTTGAATGAATAAATGACTTGTTCTTAACTTTCTCACATTTCAAATTTGATTGACTTTTTGCTTCCTTTAGACTTAAAAAAATGGAAAGGTACCATATTCATCCTGTCCTTCTCAACTATGTATTTTTTCCCTGAATAGCTGATATGGGCATTTTGTGAATGTTGGGAGAAAAGGATGTTGAAATACACATTTGTAGAATTTCTTGTATGTAAATTTAGAGTTGCTAACTTTCCCTCAATATGGTTGCAAAGTCCCTAGAGAACAGAACACTTTGATTTTGAATTCTTTTTGTTAGTTTTTCTGTTCCTTCTTACCCAAGAAGCAAATCTAAAACTACAAATCTGAAAAAGAAGAAACAATAAAAATTTGTCTGATGACTACTAGTTAACTATTTTAAGTTTTGGGAGTTGGTCACAATAAGAAAACACAATAAATAATATATAACATAAATATTGAGAACTTTTCATATACTATATGTCCTGTCTAAAGACAATTATTTTTCCACCTTTTTCAGTGTTGATTTCAAACCAAATTCCTTCCACCTTGTTTTACTGATTTCTCAGAAAAAAAATGTGCCAGATATTAATATCTCAGCTGGAACAGCCAAGGCTACATATTATTGAGGTTTCTTATTAAAAGTGGCATTTTCATTAAAATCCCCTTCTTTGCTGTGAAAAACCATGATGATGTATTATCTACTTCAAACAAACATGCTGCAGAAAGTGCCTAGGAGGTAATAACACAGTTTAAGAAAAAAATTAAATATGATGGCTAGCCAAATGCAATTTGCACATTTGTATTTTTTAGTGGCATGTCATATATCTTGTAAAAAGGATACACCTGAAGCATGACTGTAGAAAAAAAAGTTTGTATATTTACAAAAATAAAAAAAATGCTTTTGAAGGGTTACCTGAAGTCCAGATATTTTAGAAAAAAACATTCCTAAAGCAAAACTCAATGAGAGTGAAATTATCTTCATTTTTTTCCAGATGAAAGCAAGTCACTTGCTGCTTTTGCTATCTTGTCCCCGTGGTATGAAATGATTCTCCCTCTGAGCATACCAGATTACCCAGGGGCTCTCTATCTGCAGTGAACTTGTATGGCTATGATCTAGGATGTCAGTATCCTTGATTGTAGCACTGGAGCCCAGATAGTAAACTGAGCTATAATACTGAGATCTATGATTTTTTTTGATCCTGATCAACTACCCCATCTCCTCATATCTTATTTTATTCAATTGTAAAAGAAGATGCTTATCGGTGTCAGTACCAGTCTAAGCCTTCATCTTTCCAGCATAACCCTTCCATATCCTAGTTCCAACTTAATCTCTTTGTAATTAAAACACAACAATAATAACCACCATAACAAAAAGAATTACTAAATGTTCCTCTAGCAGAATCCTGTTTCCCAATTCTATGACATGCTGCTAAAGCCCTTTCCCTGCCCCTACCTCTAAATTGGACTCATTATTCAAAGCCCACCTATGAAGCTCTGGGGCTGTGGCACCTTCTATTCCTCTCAAACACTGCTCTAGGCTGGAAGTCATCACATACTTCGATATATTCTCCTAGTATGTGATCTATAACTCACTGAAGCACTTATCCCTCACTACCTTACAATCCTTGGGCATGTTTTTTATCTTTATACTATATTGTAGGTTCTCTGAGGGTGGTGCTGTGACTTATTAATCTTTATATCTTCCTAGGTACTCATCATAGCCTTGTGTGTAGCAGGAATTTAATTAATGTTTATTGTGTCAATGAATAAAAAGGATGGTTACACTATTTGATCAGTAAAAAGACAAGATGAAATAAGATCAGAGATGTGAATCACTTGGGAAGGGAGAAGGTTTATTGAAATGAAAGGCCTGATGACTGGAATACCACACAGGCACATTTGACAGGGGAGTAAAAATTCTCCAGGGTTATTCACGACTGACAGAACTCTGAAGTATGACTTGGCTACTAAGAAATTCCTAGGCTGTAAGTGTAGCTTTATGCGAAATCAAGATAACATGCCCAGAGAATACTGGAAGAGAGAAAATGCCAAAAAGAACAGCTTTTTCAGAGCTGTCAAGGCATCTTAATTTGTTTTCATGCAGAGAGACTTGTCAAAATGCCACTATCTTGCCTTCTTGTCATGGTGAAGTTTCTATACATTTTGCCAACTCCACTCTCTTGGTAGCCAAAAAAATTTTCACCAAAGTCTGATAAAGCCACTGCAGAGGGTATTTGTGTTAGACTGTTAATGCTGAAGTCATGTATGGTTTTATACTGTTCCTGGTGGAAATCAGATTGATTCTGAAATGCTAAAGCTGACAGTTTAGTATGAAGATTGATGTTAGATAGCAAGTCATAATAATTTTGCAAAGTCATCATCTCTTGGAATCCTTGAGAATTTCCTTTAGTTGAAAAAATTCAGTGTGAAGGGTAATTATGGGACAAAAAAGGGTGAGCAGTTCAGGGCTCAGACCGTTCTTCTGCACTTGTGGGCTGCAGCCCAGCAGCCCTGGAACCACCCTACAACTACTTAGAAATGCAGGAACTCAGACCTCACTCCACCTTGGCTCAAGGAGAGTCTGCAGTTTACCAAGATCTTAGGTGATTCAGACACAGTTGACTTTGAGAAGCAGAGGATGTTCTAAGGCATGGTCAAGGGAGAAAACCAAAACTTGTGTACCTCATTGTGATCCAAAAAGATTTATAAAATACACAAATGAAAATCATCTCACATTCAATTTATTTGAACAGGATTTTTAAAATTTGAAAATACCTCTTAAAACTGCAGAAATTAAAGCTGTATAATAAGATAGAAACAAAAGAGAAATAAATCCCTGCCCTAAGATATTGCTTGTGACAGCCATTGTACTTGATACCCTTCCAAAATTTTGTCATCTGGATGCAGAATTACTGAAAATATATAAGTACTTGCTCAGAACACCCAAATTAGTCATTAGACATGCTAGTTGCCTGCTCCTTTCTAGTCAATTATAGTTAATAGGCATTTATTATAACATTATCATAAAGCATAGAATTAACCAATGACTGTAGAATATTAATTCCATTGCAATTATGGAGAAATATTTAAAATTTGAAGTATAGTATTTTTCATAATATTAGTAACAACAAATAACTTCAGGAAAATATTCATGAGTTCCCTACTTTGCTATTTTATTAACCCTAATGTATGTTTTTTCAAAAATTTTTTCTGAAGAAAGTTTAAATATGGATTGAAATTTTAGGTTTTTCCCTCAAAATAACACTAATAGAAATAAATGTGCTCCAATGAAAATATACAAAAAGCCATTTAGGTGATGATCAAATGACTTTAATATACTGACATTGTGTTTGGAAAAGACTAAAGGGGTTCAATTCAAAGTTAAATATATTTTGGTCTCTGCATTGTATTTTGACCTAAGTGGAACTCAAAATTCACTGTTATTATTTATCTGTGCTTACTTGTGTTTATAAAGCTTTGGATATCATAGTTTATCAAATTGTACATGTGGTACTCTCCCATTAAGAATCATACTAATTATGAGTCTTTATAAAAGTCACAGATTTAATATAAATGAATTATTTTGATTTTAAGATGCAGTTTAAAATATTTGGGGAAAAATAGAATCTTTTAAATTTGAAATAGTGAATGCTTCATATATTTAAAGATCTACTGTTTGTTTTTCGTAAATATTCTTGCATATTTGGATTTTCTATCTAAAGAAAAGAATAAATTAGTGCTAATACAGAAAATCACATTTTGAGTTAATTACTCAAAAACCTTTGTATAGCATCTGATATGTGCCAGGTGCTATGCAATATTTTAAGAATCCAGACAGTAAGACAACATTTTTTCCTTTAACAAGTTCAGTTTTATATGGAAATAAAACTGTTAAGCCAATGTAATGCCAAGCATTTTGTATTATAACAAAGGTAATGGAATAGAATTTTCATAGCAGATGTTGCTGGATTGGTCTAGAGAAATCTAGAATGATTTGAAATGGTTTGGATTTCCTAGAAGTTGAGCATGAAACAAGCAGTCTTAAAAATGATTCCTTAAGAAATGTTCTCAGAGGCATGGCAATGTTGAAAGGATGACAGGAGGGGGAAAGCTAAGCAGGGTGTGGTCTCTGCTGAAAATAAGTTTTGACCTGGGTCAAGAGGGGCTCACGATTCGGTTCCCACTGAAGCAAGGGGCCATGGTAATGAATCCTCTACTGGTAGTTTTGGGGTGGGGGAGGCAAGCAGTAAATGCTGGTGCTAAGGATGGCTCCAAGAGGGTCCACAGAACTGGTAATGCTGGAATCCACAGGGGAATAAGAAGACACAGTATATAGAAGAGAGACCCAGAAATATCAAAGTATGTTCTGTGTAGGTAATGGTCACAGGATTCACAAGAAGTACAAAGAAAAGATAGTTCTAACTGACAATTAGCTCTTAACTATAGAAATTAGTTCATGTAATGTTAGCAGTCTAAACCCAGAGGACATGCTTCCTGTTCATTATCAGTCAATTATATGCTAGCTCATTTAATATAGTTTGGATGTTCATGACAAAATCTATTTTCAATTTATATTACTCTGAATTCATAGGGGTATTTCCCAACAGAGAATGTTCTAAATGTATTTCTTATTATTGTCCTTCTTATAAAGCAAAAATCACTCTGTGGCATTTCTGTAGTTGAAAGTTGTCATACTCACTGACATTTAATTTATCTGAAACTTTAATATGTTCCAAGCACTATTATCTAGGCTAATTTTTAAAAATTTTTAATTTTGGGAGGATACTAGAGATTAAACCTGGGGGCACTTAACCACTGAGCCACATCCCCAGCCCCTCTTCATTCTCTTCTTCTCCTTCTCCTTCTTCTTTTAATTTTAGATGGAGTCTTGCTAAGTTGCTTAGGACCTTGCTAAATTGTTGAGTCTGGCTGTGAACTTGGTGTCCTCCTGCCTCAGCTTCCCAAGTCGCTGGGATTACAGGCATGTACCACCACCATGCCTAGCTGATTTATGTATTTTTGATTTGGCTCATTATACCTTAAAAAAGCTCCACTATAATAAAATGTGATGGATTTGATTCTGGCTGACATACTTTCAATAATAATAATAACAACAACTACTACTACTATTTTATGAGAGTACTCATTGTGTAGTAAGAACAATGTTAAGTTCTTCACATTTGTTTTCTAATTTAATTACTAGAGCAACCCTCTTAATAGATGCCATGGTAACTCCATTTTATGATGGAAACACAGGCTTTCAGAGCCTGTCTATTCTTGATTCACTTAGCTAGTATACAGTAGGAACACAATTCATGCTTGCTTCTATGAGACTATAGAATATGTCTATTGACCACCATGATTCTCAAGAAACCAGAGAGACTAAATGTCAAGAATTACCAGAGGCAAAATTTTTCAGTATGCTTGTTTTCATTTGAGTTGATTTTGTTGGAAGTTCCAAGTTGCATTTAATATATTTGTATATGTTAAAAATAATATGTCTTAAATTATTTCAATCTGGCATTTTAAACATAAAGTTATTTTGTATTAAGCATCACATTGGTTCTAGGGACAATTTATTATAAGAATCAAAGCAATTATACACAATAAATTCATTTAAAATCTAGGATGTAAACCAAAGCATAATACCAAAACATAAACAAATGCATTATTCATCAATTATAAATTAATTACTTGGTTCTCAAAACTGACTTCTATCACAATGGCTCTAATGAAACTATTCTTCTAGAAACATGTACTACCTACACCGCTAACAGAAGATCAAGAAAATGTACTAAAAGCCGGGCGCGGTGGCTCACGCTTGTAATCCCAGCACTTAGGGAGGCTGAGACAGGAGAATCGCGAGTTCAAAGCCAGCCTCAGCAACGGCGAGGCGCTAAGCAACTCAGTGAGACCCTGTCTCTACATAAAACACAAAATAGGGCTGGGGATGTGGCTCAGTGGTCGAGTGCCCCTGAGTTCAATCCCCAGTACCCAAAAAAAAAAAAAAAAAAAAAAAAGAAAATGTACTAAAACATTTGTCACCTATAAATACTGGTAATAGGCTATTACAATAATAGCCATTAAATTTTTCTTCACCTTTATTGCTTTATCTTTTTACTGATGTTAATTCAGTCTTTTCAAAATTCATCCTTAATCTTCGGCTTTCATGGTCCACAGACACGTGCTCTTTGTTTATATTGACCGCTATTTCTCCATTGTAAACTTATTCTAAGTTCTAGGACATTTTCTCAGACAAATGTGAGCATATCCTTATACACATTCTCCTCTTTTCTTTTTTTTCCTTAAATTAAGATTTTAAATTTATTAGATATAATTAGTTAAAACATTCAACTCTTTTCAGATTCATTATGTTGTCACTAACCTCAATTATACACCATTTTCCTCACGTTTTGGAATTAAGCACATTCTCTTTTGTATTGTATCAAATTACCTAGTCATTTGCAAATTTTAGATTTATCAATATTGTCAAACATTGTATTTAAATACACTTATAGTTTAAATATAAATCATTCACATCTGTTGTGGCTCCCACATAATGAATTCAGAAAGTGCAAGGGTAAAAACAGTAGGAAAACTTTTAAGAATCTTGATTGATATTTTCAAATTGCTCTTAAGTTGTACCCAAATGTAGTTTATGACAGTGACTATCTCGTAATGTTCTTTATAATATTTAATACGATTTATTTTTTAAATGAATGAAGTCAAAATATCCATCTTATCAATGAGAGAACTGAAATTCATAAAGGTTAAATTATTGTTGGATGAATACATTGGAAGCAGAATCAGGAACAAAAGAGAACTCAGGGCTCAAGTATAGTACATTACCACAGCTCAGGTTCTGGAGTCTGACTAATGGGTTCAAAGCCTTTCCCCACATTTCCCCACTGCTCACTACCATGTGGGCCAACCTCCCTATCTGCAAATGGGCATGCCAATAACTATTGGTAAATTATTTTATAAAATGAACATGTAACACATGTGTAACACTTGGCTAGTGCTTAGTGTACAGAAAAAGACCTCACGACTTTATAAAAAATGTTATTTTCTCTAAAGATGCTAATTTGAGGGAATATTTATGTAAATATTAAAACCAGAACTTTCTAAATACAGAAAATTATTTATCCCAGCTTGCTATATACCCAATGCAAACAACAGAAAATAATTAAGTTGCCTTTAGAATAATTGAGTTCTTTCTAGAAAATATCTTCCTGCCTAGAACATCAGCTAAACATTAAATAAGATCTTCAGAACCTGGAAAATATCATCCACTTCAAAGGATACAGTGATTAGACAAAATGGACTCTAGCCCTATACCCTCATTTATAGGAAGATAAATGCAAGAACAGTTTTTTTTTGTAATGCCATTGCACTGCATTCTCTTTTACTAAACACTGCCAATTTCCAGGCTCAGGGATTATAAAGTAGAAGATATTCTAAATGAGATTTTCAAACTAATTAGCCTCTTGCCTGATGCATTCAGTGACAAGAAAAACAAATAGTACATCATGATTCATTTATGCTCACATGACTGAAAAAATGCTATTTCTACTTGCTGTTTTACTACAGAGAAGAACAATGTATAAAGCAACATAACCTCACTGCTAACCGCTCAGTTATTTGTGTTTAAGTGAATTTTTTTTCACATTTTAAACCATTAGCATGAATATGATAACAAGGAAACAGTGAACCATGAACAAAGATTACTTAAAAAAAACAAATACATTGTTCTGTGTGTTCTTTGTTCTTTGAAGGAAATTCCATAATCCCTTGTTATGTGCATATAACTCTGTTTAGAAGTATTTACTTAGCCTCACTCTAATTGGTGACGATGACATTTTGAATCATATACTACAGGGAATTGATTTTTTTTTTTTTTTTTTACTTTCTAAAATGCTCCAAGCAAACTGACTAACTCTTAAACATGCTGGCTGAATTTTCTTTACAATCAACATTCTGTATTTTGAGTTCTGCTGAACAAAGTCAAGTGTAGCCTGGTCTAAGCAGCAAAGCCAATATAACTTGGCCTTAGAAGCCAAGTATATAATAGTATATAATAACTGACCCTAAGAACACTCACAATCCCATGCACACCTATTCAATTATCTTTCTGAAAATGCCCAATAGCCTACTATTTGTAGCATCAACTCCAGTTCTCATGTGATTAGAACACTACACAGAGCTAAAAGGTGATATATGGTGACAGTGGAACACCTGACCACTTAGTAGCTCTCATTGAGAAAGAGGGTTGAGGACAAAGTACCACAACCACAATTATATTTCATGATAAAAAATGTGAATATGTGACAAAATGTTTGATGACACCAGCATCTAGATTTTTAATACTCTGAGGCAATGCTGGTTACAGTTATGATGAATGAAACCAGAGCTTGGAAGTGATAAAAATTTTAGTTCCAAATTTTCTTAAAAGTGAAATTCATTGTCAAAGCCACAAATGGTATGACATCATGACTGCTCAAATCCTACCACCTACTTTTTTAACACACATAAAAAAATTTTTAGGAAACTTAGAAGTGCAAAAATAAAGAGCCTTTTATTAACCAAAGTATCTGGGCAAAATTTATCATCTCTTTTATTAATTTTTCATTCTTTCAATAAGTATTTATAAAGCATCTATTTCACACCATATATGACACTAAGCAGTTACAACAGATTTGGAATAAATTATAGTTAACTCCCAGAAATTTTATTTTCTAGTGGTAAGTCAGCCTGAAGCCAATAGGGGTTCAAATATCCCATATGCACTATGGTAATGGAAAAATATTGAGAAAATAGAGAGGAGCAAATGACTCATTTCCTTTCCCATCTATTAACAAGTAACTCCTTCTTATTCTTATCATGATGATTAGGTTAATCAGCACATAGTAAAATAATTCGCACAAAATAGTCCCAGCATAACACAAATTTATAAAGACAATAAAAAGTAATAACATGAAAACACTAACTTATTTGTATCATGTACAGGATTCATAGTTTTCTGTATCAGAATCTACCATTCCAGGAAATCAAACCAGTGATCTCTCTCCAAATGTTTATCATCTTAAAATGAGATTTGAAGCAAGTATAATGTCATGCAGGTATACTTTTTGAAGACAAACTCTTCCTCACTGTGGTTCACTTTCAAGTCTATCAACCAACTAAAGAGGTGTTAAATGATAACTACATAAGTCAGGGACTTATGATAGACATACCTGGAAAATGGACAGATAATATCAAGAGGAACTTTATTTTCTTCTTGAAAAAAATACAAATAACATGGTTGGGTATGCCATTTGAATTTTTTTCACTGTGGTTTCTATTCTGAGTAGATATGATTATAGAAACAAAGTAGGAATACTTCATATTGCCTGGATAAGGTTATGGCTTAATTTAATTATGGTAATTTACAGCCCCATTGCACAAGGTTGTTAAAAAAATGTGCTGCTTGCAATGGGCAGTAGGTTGACACAAACTAACAATGTACATTTAAACTAAACTACCTCATTAAATTTTAGGATGTCATTATTCCTTGTCTTATTATTATTCTAAATATAGTACTGTGGCTTCTATGACTCACACAAAGTAGTTTATGACAGATTAATTTTGATGCATGCTGCATTAGTCATACGTTTTTATCCATTCAAGTGATGTGCAATGCAAGATACATTGTGGTAAAGTTCCTTGAGGGAATATCCAGTGTATTACCTGACATTGTCATTAACACTATGAATATAAACAAACATCTCACTGAATAATTCTTAGAAGACAGGAAACTAAATAACTTGTTTCTTTCCCCCCATTTTTATACAATAAAACATGAAAGATGTAATGAAAAGATGTGAAAGAAAAAGAACTAGGGAGAGGTTATGGTTCCACATTGGCGAAGTCTTCATATCCACTGTAACCTTGGGCAACTACCCTTTGGGACTCAATATTCTTGGAACATATTCCCTATTCTCTCTCCTAGTACTAACCCTCAAAATTCCATGAATATGTTGCTCTGTAAAAGTGATCTTTCATTTGCTTCTAAATATGAAATAAACATAAATATAAAAAGAGAATGATCTTTAACATACAAGGATATTGGTAATTCCGATTTACAAAAAGGTACATTACCATTTATAAAAATCACTAGCAATTGCTGTTGTGGGTGTTAAAAATGAATAATCTATATATTCAAATATGTAGTCCTCATGGATTTGCCATGTAGTCTGCAATTCTCATATTAGTTGTTCCTTTGAAATCCCTTGTTAAAATGTTATATAATTTGGGAAGATTAATACAATTTACAGTTCTCAGTAAATTGAGCTATTGGAGTTTTAGAATGTGACTATTTCAATAGTTCAGAAGTTTTTTAAAGGGAGTCTTTTTCTGGACCAAATATATCTGAGTATCCATAATCAGATAAAGGCATTTTAAAAAGATTGAAGTCTAATATCCCAATATGGAAATGTTTTTCATGCATCTAAGGGAAATTGGTAAATAATTGGACACAAATCATTGAAATACATCAGGAATCCAAGTGAGAAATTCAGACACCTCTGGGTATACTGACCAATAATACAGTTCATTAGTGGGAGTAAAAATGAAAATTTTTTCCAAAATGTGCCTATGATGTATGTTACCAAATGATTTAGCATCAATTCTAAAAAATCTCAGGCTGTGAGGAGGCAGTTTACTTTCAATGATGAGGCTCCTTACTTGAAGGTGTGCCCTAAGCCTGAGCTTACTTGGATTTTAGCTTAAGCCAACTTTATGCTTAGCCTACCAAAGTCTCACCACTTTGCTAAAACCACTGCCTTCCTTTAAATTAGATTATCATGGTAGTTAGAAGTCAAGATTTGTGAGGGAATACATGCATGGTTTGAAAAGCAATTGTGGAGAATGGGCAGATCTGAGGGTCATATTCAGTGAGGCAACCTGATAGGTTCTCTTTGGAACAAAGAAAGGACACAAAGAGGTTTCATACATAGGAGAATGTGTCAGAGGCTGAAACCAAGAATTACCTTCCTTTCTTTCATATTCTGTAAAGGGTAAGACACCAAATCCTTTTAAATGAAGTTTACTGATTACAGTAATGTAGATCATCAGAGATTCTAGCATTTTCAACAACATTAAAAATGGATGATACTCACCATATATATTTATAGCTCATAGCATTTCATTGTGTGGCTTTTAAAAATGTTACTTTTGTATAAAGCAATGAAAAGGACTAGTACAACCAACATCAAAACTTAAATACACAGAAGGAAAGCAAAGTAAAGGCAAATCAAAACCACCCAAACTCACTTCAACTCAGTAAGATTTATCAAAAAGATAACGAGTGCTAGCGAGGATGTGGAAATGAGGAATACTTGACCTGCTGTGGGTAGGAATGTCAATTAGTACAGTCATTCTAGGAAACAGTATGGAGATGCCTCCAAAATGTTAAAGTAGAACTATCATGTGATTCAGCAATCCCAATATTGGGTGTATACCAAAAGGAAATGAAATCAGTCGTTGGAGAGATGCCTGCCCCAACCCCCATATTCACTGCAGCACCATTAACAAAGGACAAGAAGAGGAAACAACCTAAATGTTCATTAAGTAATGAATGGATAAAGAAAGTGTAGTACATATACACAGAATAGTACTATTCAGCCATGAAAAAGGGTGAAATCCTGTCATTTGTGACATTGATGGAAATTGAGATTATGATTTTAAGTAAAATAAGCCAGGTACAGAAAGACAATTACCATATGATCTCACTCATATGTGGGATATAAAAAGTTGATCTCATAGAAGTTGAGAGTAGAATGGTGGCTCCCAAAACTGGGAGAGGAGAGGAAAGAGAGGGATTGGGAAAGGCTAATCCGTGAGCATTAATTTAAATTAGAAAGGAGAAAGAAGTTCTGGTGTGCTATTGCAGAGTAGGGTAACTACAGATAAGGATAATGTATTATATATTTCAAAAAGTTGTAACAAAGGATTTTGAATGTTTTACCACAAAGAAACGATAAATGTTGAAGGGGATAGACATGGTCGCTCTGATTTAAACCGTCTGCAATGTTTACATGTATCAAAATACATGGTACCTCTTAATACCTACAATTTTTATATTTTTATATATCAGTTAAAAATAAATTTATTCTACTGGTCTTCCTTCTATTTATGCATTTTTGAAAATTAATACTTTACAGATATACATAAAAGTGAAATTCACTTATGTGCATAGGATACTTTGGTCAGTTCCATTCTATCATTCATCCCTTTTCCTATTCCTCCTTCCTTCTCCTCTGTCCCCTTCCTCTGCACCATGGATATTACTTTTATTTTCATGGGATCCCCCGTGCCACTCTTAGTTTGGTCTAGCATCCACATAGGAGAGAAAATGTTTGACCCTTGACTTTCTGAGTCTGGCTTATTTTACTTGGAATGATGTTCTCTAGTTCCATCCATTTATCAGCCAAATGCCATAATTTCATTCTTCTTCATGGCTGAGTAAAACTCCATTGTGCACATATACCACATTTTCTTTACCATCCATCTTTTGATGGCCATCTAGGCTGGTTCCATAACTTAGCTATTGTCAATTGTGCTTCCATGAACATGGATGTGGCTGTATCACTATAGCATGCTGATTTTACTTATTTTGGATAAATATATAGAAGAAAGACTAGGAATAGGGGAAGAGGGAAGGAGGAGAGGAAAAATACTGGGAAATACTGGGAAACCTATTTTATACATTTATAATGCAGCAAAAAAAAGCTCATAAAAACCTATATTCTTAGAAACAAAAGCATAGGCTATCATTTCAGAAATACTGGTTCTAGTGATTAAAACAAGTAGAAGGTTTAATGCTAATTTCATAAAAACCATGTTAAATGAAAGTTACATTTAGGTCTCCAGAGCATTTGGGTAAATCTACCTTTGCATATATTTGAATAGCAAATTGAATTTATACATTGTTATGATCTGAATTGTGTTTGCCAAAAAATTATGAGTTGAACCTAACCCCCAGTAACTCAGAATGTGACCATATTTGCTTTAGAGAGGTAAATGAATCAAAAGAGGCTATTAGGGCAGATCCTGACCCAATAGGACTGGAGTGTTTGTGAGAAGAGGAGAGAAAGACACAGGCATGTGCTAAGAGAAGACACAGGGAGAAAGTGGTCAACTACAAGCCAAAGAGAATATGCAGAAGAAACCAACCCTGAGGACACCTTGATCTTAGATTTCCAGTCTCCAAAAATCATGAGAAAATAAGTTTCTGTTAATTAAATCATCCAATCTGTGCTACTTTGTTATGGCACTAGTAAACATATATACCAAAAGAATAAGCTTAATAGGACTCTAAATCTCTTAGTGATTATCTTCAGAAAGTGAGTACAAGGTTTTAAGAAGAATAAAAATTTGGAGTATTGAGGACTGAAAGGGAGCAAGTTATATTCTGTGCCTGTATGACTATATAAAAATGAATATTTTACATTATAGTTATATCATATATAACTATATGCACTAATAAAACACTTTAAAACAAAAGAATAATACTTTAAAATAAATAAATTTAAATTTAAAAAATCCAAATTGAAACTAGCAATTTTTTTTTTGGTACTGGGATTGAACTCAGAGACACTCAACCACTAAGACACATCCCCAGGTCTGTTTTTGTATTTTATTTCAAGGGATTCCTCTGAGATGCTAAGCACCTTGTCATTGCTGAGGCTGGCTTTGAACTCATGATCCTCCTGACTCAGCTTCCCAAGCCACTGGGATTACAACATATGCCACTGCATCCAGCTCTAGAAATTTTTAAAGCCCACTCTTATGAATGAAGGGGACACAGGATCAATGGCTAAAGCAGATATTTTCCCCTCAACAATATGAAAGAAATTCATACCTTGCAGTCAAAGTCATTGTCCAGGTGACTATGCTTACTGTAGGACTTCAAGATGTCAAACTAGTTGTACTCCTCACAGGACACTGGACCATAGAAGAGGAACTTTGGTGTCATCTGGAACATATGGTTCTATCCAAATGCCTTACTCTATAGATGAAGACTCAAGTCATTTGACACAAAGTATCCTGCTACTGATAGGTAGAGCTTCATTAGAGGAGCACTCCACAGAAACTCCATCTCTCCCTGTGAGAGATCACAGGGCCAGGAGATTATCTGAGGGGTCCCAGAAAAGCCTAACCAGGTATTACTCCTCTGGTATGGAAAGTAAGGGTAGCAAACTTAGCAGGAATAAAATACAATATCAGGCTAAAATTCATAGTGTATGTAATATATATCAAAATAATATCTTAATTGTAATTATATTTTATTAGAATATATTATATTTTATTATAATACATTTATGATGCATGGATGTCCTCATCTCTCTTCAGGATCTCATGGTAAATTCTTTTTGAGAATTACCACTTGTTGGTCTAGCAGGGAGTGGAACATGATGTAGGGCAGTAGGCTCCCAAATGTTAGCAAGAATATGAATCAGAGTGCTGGGCCTCACCCAAGAGTTTCTGATCCAGTATACCAGGCCTGAGACCTAAGAACTGCATTTCCAACAAAGTTCCAAGTGTTGCTGTGGCTAGTTTTGGAACTGCTATTCTTTGAGAATTTCCAATTATAGAGGGCATAGCTAGTACCTGAGTGATGGCAATTTGATGTAATGGAGAGCCTTTCTTGATGCTGGGTTCAAGCCATAAGTAAGGACTGGAATCCAATCCTGCACTGCCTTCCAACACATACACACACACACACACATGCACACAGCACACAAATATGTATGTATTTGTGCATGTGTGCATACATATACATATATATGTATACTTATTCATTCATAAATGTATGTACATATATATTTATGTATACATTCTCCTGTTTTGGAGGGTTTTTACGCACAAATATATATGCATGCATACATATGTATATCCTGTTATATCACAAAAATCTTGTTTTAGAGGTTTGTACTCTTTAAAAAATCAAGACAATCAATGTGTAGAGCTGGAAATTAATTGCCACTGTTATATAACCAGTAAAGAAAACAGTGGAATTCTAATACAAGTTTCTGCCACATACTCCCTTTACTTATTACTAGCTAAGGTGTTGCTAACAGTTATTAGTAACTTTTCTTTTCTACCTTCACAAAGATATTGGAAGCCTAGATATTTTGACTGAGGGATAGAGACAACAATGACAAAAAATCCAAATAACCTGCCCTCTTATCATCATGAACAACTTAGGGCCTGAATAGTAGTGCTAGATCACTCAATAGCACTTACATATACATACCTTTCCCCTTGAATCAGGTTGTTGGACTTGTCCTTGAATAAGCTTGGGCCAATCTGTATACCACAAATATAATTAAGCAAAAAAAAAAAATCCACTTGCTTTCTGCTTCACAATTTTAGGTTCAAGCAGTCTATGGTACTTAAAATGAATTTGGCTGAAAAACACAGAACCACAAACAAAAGGAATGAATATTTCCAATTCTAGTAATTCCTATTCAACTTTCCTGAACCCTGAGTTTATGTAAGCAATGATCCTCAAGAATTGCACACAGTGAGTGGCTTCTAGAATATCTACAATGTTTCAAAATGAAAACATTTTGGAATATCTAAGATTTTCTGAAGAGCATTTACATCACTTTTAAAAATTCCTCTCAAGTTTACTATGATCTCAGCACTTTAGAAACATGGATATGCATACAGTCCAACACCCTTCTTTTTTATTGGTTCTTTTTATTTATACATGACAATAAGATTCATTTTGATATAAATATAAAAGCATGGGATATAATTTATTCTAATTTAGTCCCCAGTATTTCTCCTTTCCTCCCTATTTACTTCCCCTATTCCCTTCCCTCTACTCTATTGATCTTTCTGCTCTTATATACTTTTAAAATTAGTGTCTTGTGGATATACTTGGTGAGATTCACTGTGGTATATTCACACACACACACAGGAATGTTATGTCAGGTTCATTCCACTGTCTTTGCTTATCCTATCTTCCCCATCCCTGCATCCTCCTTACTTTGTCTACTCCATTGATTTTCCTTGTATTCATTTTTTACCCCCCTTCCCATTATGTATTAGCTTCTGAATATCAGAGAAATGTTCTATCTTTAACTTTTTGTGACTGGCTTATTTAGCATGATAGTCTCCATTTACTGGCAAATGTCATAAAGTCATTCTTCTTTATGGCTGAGTAATACTGTATTGTGCATACATACTTCATTTTATTTCTCCATTCATCAGTAGAAGGGCACTTAGGTTGGCTTTATAACTTCACTATTGTGAACTGTGCTGATATAAACATTGATGTTGCTGCTTCACTGTAGTATGTTGTTTTTAAGTCCTGTGGATACATACCCAGGAGTGGTATACTGGGTCATAAAGTGGTTCCATTCTTCCATACAGTTTTCTACAGTGGTTGCACCAATTTTCAGTCCCACCAGCAGTAAGTAGATCTTTTCCCTTCACATCCTCACCAATGTTTATTGTTACTTGCATTCTTGATAATTACCATTCTGACTAGAGTGAGATGGAATCTCAGTGTAGTTTTAACTTGCATTTCTCTAATTGCTAGAGGTGATGAACATTTTTTCATACATTTGTTAACCGATCATATTTCTCCTTCTGTGAAGTGTCTGTTCAGTACTTCTGTTCATTTATTGATTGATTTATTTGTTTATTTGTTTTTGTTGTTAAACTTTTTGAGTTCTTTATATATTATTGGTATTAATGCCCTATCTGAGGAGAAAGTTGCAAAGATTTTTGCTCATTCTCTTCGATCTCTCTTCACACTCTTGTTTCCTTTTCTGTGAAGAAGTTTTTTAATCTGATGTCTTTCCATTTATTGATGTCTAATTTTACTTTTGGGGCTTTAAAAATCTTGTTAAGGAAGTCAGTTTTTGAGTTGACATGTTGGAGTGTTGGGCCTACATTTTCTTCTAGTAGATGCTGAGTTTCTAGTCTAATTCCTAAATCTTTGATCCACTCTGAGTTGAATTTTGTGCAGGTGAGAGGTAGGGGTTAAATTTTATTCTTCTACATATGGATATCCAGTTTTCCCAGCATCATTTGTTAAAAAGGTTCTCTTCTCTCTAACATGAGTTATTAGCACCTTTTTCTAGTATCAGAAAACTGTGTGGGTTTGTCTCTGTGTCTTCTAGTCTATTCCAACACTTTTCATGCCCAGTTTGGTGCCAATATCATGTTGTTTTTGTTATTATAGCTCTGTAGTATAATTTGAGGTCCCATATTGCGATGCCTCCTGCTTCACTTTTCTTGCTAAGGATTGCTTGGGCTATTCTGCACCTCTTATTTTCCCAAATGAATTTCATGACTGCTTTTTATATTTTTGTGAAGAATGTTATTGGAATTTTGATGAGAATTGCATTGAATCTGTATAGCACTTTTGGTAGGGTGTCCATGTTGACAATATTAATTCTGCCTATCCAAGAACATGGGAAGTCTTTTCATCTTCTAAGGTCTTCTTCAAGTTTTTTCTTTTGGGTTCTATAGTTTTCTTCTTTAGAAACAAGGAAATAAACCAGAGATGTTTCTCAGGTGCTTATCAAGTACACTCATCCATTGACTCTAGTCTAGTGCTCTTGATGTGTCCTCTGTTGACTCTCTGACCTAAAATTGCTATGGCATATGTTTAGCTGTTTAGCTAATGAAGATTTCATAGGACAATTCAACAGAATTTTCTAAAGCTTTAATAATTACTTTCACCATGGTTAGTGGTCATAAATTTTATTAAGATGATGTTTCACTACCTAACTTTAGTTGATTTGAATAAAATACAATTTATAATATTTGATGCAATCACTTATTTTTAATATAGGTTTGTATTAACACTTTACTACTGTATATAATTTTAATTTTCTTAGTGATTCTAAAGAATAAGATTGTCCTGTGGTCTCCAGCTCTGCCCTTGTACAGATTTGAAAGCAGATTTTATTGACCATAAGAAAGGATATAGAACCTATATTCTTATTCATAATTTACCTTCTTACTCATGTTTATTTACTTATTTTCTTTATTCTATCATATGACATTTTTTCTAGTCATGAACATAGACTGACCTAGCTCTTTTCCAGGTCTGAATGAAAAAGTGAAAAATCTGAAATATGTGTACCAGCATTTCAATTAAAAGTATAAAAATATGAAGATATAAGCTGATGCTCAGTGTTGGAAGATGGGCTGCAATGTGTTTCCATATTCAGATTTGGTTTCTTCTATCATCTACACTTACTGCTTTGTGACCCAATTCCCACAATTTTTGGATGTGATTACCTCTTAGTGAATTGCCTGATGTATAGATGCAACACACATTTTTTTTTACCACTTATTTCATTTCTATGGCATATGGAATGATGTTAGCAAAAAGAAAAAGTGTAACAGCATTGGAACATTATAGATTTACTCTAATAGAAGCACTTTACAGTGATGCAGCTATAATTTAGGTTTTGTTAGTATGATTGGTATGATCATTTGCATATTGCATTTCTTGAGAATAGGCAATTGCCATTGGTATTAACAAAACATGTAAAATAACCAGCATGAAAAAAAAAACTACTACCATATGACACAAATTGTGCACACATCATGCATAAATGTGTTCAGTAGAACTAAGTATTTTATCATGGGTCTGCCTCTTCTTTGGTAATGATGAATGATAGAAGTCAACCTTAAAGTATAGGAAAATTCTTAATTTCCTTAAACAAAATACAAATTTAGTTCTGAAGAGGACAACTGCTTCCTTCCCCTGGATTATGCTTATGTGGAATTAAAGAAAAAACAACATTCTCTCAAAGATTTAGCCTATAAGTCCATGAGAACATATGTGTGCATATACATGCAAATGCTCACTGCCCCCCCGGCCTCCCCCTGCCCCACGGCAGAAGGAGAAGACATGATTTTTGTGGCCTACAGTTTGACTTAGTTCATGTTTGTGTTTTAAATGTCAGTTGGACACATTATCATAAATCCAACATTTTAGACATCATATCTTTATTGAATTATAAGGAAATTTTATTACATGATTCAGAAATACATAGATCAAACTGTTTTCAGAGCCAAGAGAAAATCAACTCTATTACAAGGTGCCAACCATAATCAGTTTCAATTAGGCTCACAAAGAATGTTAGAGGATTTCAGTCTTTGCAGGAATTTCTGTAGTTAAAGATCTGTCTGCATGCTCATTATAAGTCTAATTTTTGAAAGGTTTGTAACTCAACCAGCTTAATTTGCCTTGGGAAGAGACTTGGCACTTTGCTTTCCAACCCAGATGAATTTTTGAGGATTTAGAAAATATATTTAAATTGCTTTGGTTTTACAGTAATTTGGATTTTTATTATCACTTTCCCCACCCAAGAAACCTTGTTAAGACATTCTTTTTCTAATAACTCCCCAGAGGATTTTAATAGCACAGATACACAGAAATATGCTTTTGTACTAAAACTCTTTGGAAGCCTATTATAACCATTGTAATTGGTAGTGTTTTTTTCCATATAATTGGTAGTTTTTATTTACCCTGTAAATAATAAATGAACAAATGAATGAATGAATGAATAACATCATTTCCACTGCTTTTGGAAATATACTGTCCCTGCTGAACGTGCACAATTTATAGAAACACTATAGATGTACAGATTTCAGAAATTCTCAGTTTATCAATTTAATGAATATTTAAACAAATTTCCCAAAGTGTGAGTAAATTATACAAGAATACAATTCAGTTATGACTTGCTTTAGTATAAAGAGCTGCTAAAAATAATGCTAAAAATATTTCATAAAATATGATATAAGAAATATTTTGTAATCTAATTTTCAATACTGTTAAGTCTGTGTTAAAGATTTAGAAAATAGAATTAAGACTAATAGATACATTAGCAGTATGAGTATGACAATACTATCACAGATGAAAATGAATTGGAATTTTCTATTTGATAATGGCAGATGGTGATATAACCATGCTTATACTTTTGTAAAATGATATACTGTAGTTATTTTGTAGAGATATCTATGTTTAGAAAATAAAATAATTTTATAACTTGAAGAGATTTTTGTAGTCCATTCTTCCCTGATCATTTAAAAATATAGTAGAATCGGGGACCCAATGGCCATTTAAGTTCAGTTTAAAGCTGGTAAAAAAAATATCTTCTGAGCCCAGAGCACTTGTCATAATATTTACAATAATTCCTTTCTTTGGAGTAGCCCCCTGAACAAAAATTATAAGTAACCTTCCAGAAAATCAATCACCAATAAATAATTTAATTAAGATGCTATTTGAAGACAGTTTCCACCCATTCCTTGCTTAGATGATCTCTCAATGTACAATGGTGTGGAACTTAGTATGAAACTTAGGGACCTGAGGCTAGGCTTTCAGAATGAAGATACCTTTTCTAATCATTCAGTGTTACTACTAATGGAAGTTTACAAAATCCTCGAACCCCTTTTAAGTTGTATATAGTCTTGTCTGTGGTATAGATAAGGCTTATTTCAGTTGATCATTTGCAAGGGAATGTAAAGCTTAATTATTATTAAAGTTCCTATAGTTACTGAGCTTCATAAATTTGTTATTGAGATTATAATTGTAAATCAATTTTAAATATTAGTGTTTCCTATTACTATGCCCACACCTGGTAAGTAGAAGCATGCCAAAGAAATCTTAAGAGGAAAAATACCTAAGGAGTTATTTTTTCAAGGCATTCAGATGAAGCAACTCAAAGTCCTACTTCTAGTAAAGTTACTGATAAAAACAGGTAATGATGATAATAATAAATAATACCTCAACATTTTAGAAATATAATGTCTTGAATTTCATTTGCAGTTAGAAAATATTTTAATTCTAATAAAAGACAAAGGCATACTTGTAAGAAAAGTGAAGGGTAAGTCAAAAGATCAAATGCTGACATGCTTCTTAACAATATGTTCTCTTTCACATTGCCACCCTCCTTTCTTTCCATATACCATAGGCTTTTCCTAATGTACTTGTAAGCCTATTAACCTTGACCTTAAGGGGCTGTAAAAATAGCCAGGGCTGATATCTGTAGTTTTGGGTCCACACCTTCCCCCCAACACACACACCTCTCTTCACAGCTGATGAGTGGTAAGTTGTAGCTGGCAGTTAACCACCTGCTTGCTAAATATTGTAAATCTTAAATGAAATGCCTCTCAATATGTTGTATAGGTATCCCCCCAATAAACAAGATAAGAAAAAAATAAAAATGAATTTCATTGCCTCACTTACACTCCAATGGCATTTAACAAGGTAAGAGAAATGTCTTTGCACTGTAATGAACTAAAAAGCCAGTGACTTCAGAAGTTGGGAGATGGTGCCAAAATCTGAATTGCATTCAAAGGAAGGGTTGTCTTTTCCTCCGCAATCTGTTTGATGCAGAGTGCATTACTGTCCTGGCATCAGATGGCTGCAACTCCATATAAGGAGAGGAAGGTTTGCTCCTGTGTTTGTTTCTTTCTTGTTTTGTTTCTATTTTGTTTTAAATATTCTAATTGGCTTTAATATCATTATTTGAATTCAATCTTCTGTATATTTTTATTTGGGATGTTTGATATTCTTTTTTTTTAAAATAACTACATGCTAGTATTTTTTATATATTCATATTGAAAAAATACCTTAACAGTATTTACAATTTCTTTATAAACTCAACATGTATTCTATTTTTGCCTAATAAACAAACAAAAATCAAGAGGCAAAGTGACAATTTAAGATAAAAAGTTATGCCAAGATTTTTAAAATTTTTGACCATACATTGATTTGGGCTAAATTATTCAATACAAAACTTAAACTTCATAAATAAATAAAAAACTTAAAGATTTTTAATCTTTCAGTACTTAACCTACTCCACGCCTTGACCATTGCTATTGGTAGAAATCTTTCCATCATTTCACTGTGTGAAACCAGAGGGTGGTAACCTTCACCAGGAAAGCTTGAGAGCATGGCTCATTCTATCCCATTCTATTTATGGTTATGATTTGATATTGCCTAAAGTAAAAATCCATGTATCTCAGTACCAAGTGTTCCCATATACTCTTAATCAGTTCCCCTATAATTAACATCTTACATGACTACAGTATATTCACCATAACTAATGGCATGGAATTGATAAGCTATTATTAACTAAAGCCCACATTTTATCCACATTTACTGTTTTCTAATATTCTGTATGTTTTCTAGGATCCCATCCATTATACCACAGTGTGTGTGTGTGTGTGTGTGTGTGTGTGTGTGTATACACACACACACACATATTTGGTACCGGGGATTGAACTCAGGGGTACTCGACCAATGAGCCACATCCCCAGCCCTATTTTGTGTTTTAGGTAGAGTCAGGGCCTCACTGAGTTGTTTAGTGCCTCGTCGTTACTGAGGCTAGCTTTGAACTCTCAATTCTTCTCTCTCAGCCTCCCAAAGTGCTGGGATTACAGGTGTGCACCACCATACCCAGCTGATACCACAGTATATTTACTTGTCATATCTCTGTAGCTCCTCTAAACTGTGTCAGTTTCTCAGATCTTTACAGTTCAGAAGAGTACGGGTCCCTCAATTTGCATTTGTGCGTTTTCCCCATGATTAGACATGGTTAATGTGTTTTAGGAGGAAGACGTCAGGAATAAAGTGCCAGTCTCATCAAATTGAATCAAGGGTACATGCTACCAAAAGGACTTATCACTCTTGATATTGAGCATGCTCATCTGCCTGTGGTGAAGTCTGGCACATTTCTCCACTGTAAAATCACTCACCCACCATTTCTATAACTGGACTCTTTCTTTAGAAGCAAATCTGTATGTGTAGCCATGCTCAAGGGGCGGATGATATGCCTCACCTCCTTGAGCACAGGATAGCTACATAAATTGTTTGGAATTCTGCACAGAAAAGTTGTGCATTATTATCCATCTGTTTATGGACTCAGTTATTTAGTTATATCACCACAGACTTTCAGGTAATTACTATACACTGAAGGTTAAATCCAATACTGTATAATTTATATCATTGTTCACATTGTTTTGGCTTTGGCCATTTGGGGCTCCTATGCCCCTTGGACATACTCTACACTGTGTGTGTACATGTGCATGCAGGCTTTAGAATTTCCTTACTTTGGGGTCCTAAAAGATACTCCAGGTTCACTTTGCTTAATCCCTGATGCAGACCTAGAATCTATCATTTTTCCAAGGAGCTCTGGTTCCTTTTGTCTAAGAACTGAGCAAACTGTTTAATTTTTACCTGATAATTAGAGCAGTATTTTTAAATAGCATTTCTTTCTGATCTGACAAGTGTAACTAATATTAAAATAAATACATTTTCAAAGTCTTTTCCTTATACCTGTTAGAAATATTCAACTTAACTCCTAAAAGCTGAGACGTTAGAGAAAAAGTTCTTTGTGCTTTCTTGAAGAGAAAGGCAACCACTCTGAGCTGAGCTACAGGTTGTAAGAGGAAACATGGGTGTCTTGGTTAGCATTTTCTCCTTTTCCTTTCACTCACCTTAGGATATACTTGCATTTGTGCTCCTTGCCTCAAAGGAGAAATGTGGCAAGGTGGAAACCAGAATAACCAGGGATTCTCCATGGTTTTGTTCCTAATTCAGAAGTACTTTGTAAAGAAGATTTATTGGCATTGACAGAGTTTTGACCAGATCATGAGACAAAATGCTGAGATTCTCTCTCACACACCAGAAAGACAGACTGACAGACAGACAGAAGCAGAGACATTATTAATTAGGGGAAGTAGCAAATAAGATTATATGCAGCCTTGCAAAAGATTGTTGGTTCTCACAGATCACACAAAGCTGTAGAAAGCTAATGGGACTTGAAGCCTTTGCAATCAAAGAAACAGACTTCCTGCTGACAATCAGTATCAGACAGTGAAAAGAGTAGATGTCCAATCTCCCTTCCCTTCCCAATGGCCAGACTCTGAGAAAGACCTAGGTAGGGTAAGCAGAAAGCCAGTGTAGGTGGACCAAGGGTCGCTCAACGCTGGAAATGACGTGGAGCCATAAAGATAAAAAATATTTCTAGCTCATCTGGGTTTTTGGACTAAGACTCATACCCACAATAACTTTACATTCTCCTTACTTTGGTTAAGGATTAGATCAAATCCATTACCCCTTGAAAAAGCTTTTTAACAGGATGCATTTTAAGTATTTTGGGATATCTGACAGAAAAAAAATTAATGCATAATGGTACAGCTTTTGCCTTTCTTCCTCAGGATTACCTACTTATTGTTGGAAGTCTCAGGCTCAATGCTTGTAAAGCACTTTCAGCTCAAGGGGTGATTGATCAAGGCAGCTAAGAACAGTGGTTAAACATAAGGTCACTGGTGCTGTCAAAATGGTGGTAATGAGCAAATGCCTGCCTAAATTAATATGTGGGGCCCATCACTCTCCTGAGCTGAGGGACTTCCTGGGCTGTCTGTACTTCTGTGTCATATGTATGGGAGAAATAATTTATGGATACTAACAATACCTACTTTAGTATTGTTACGATGGAGTTCACATATGCAAAATATTTAGAATACAGTAAGCAAGATGTAAGGCATGGCTAAATAAAACAAATGTAATGATTTGATGCTGTATTCCTGTATACTTCCTTTGTAATCATAACTAATTCAGCATTACTTTAGAAAAGAAAACTTTTCTGGTCAAAGTCCTAACACAGAGTATATTTTATGAGTTTCTAAACCTGATATCTGAGAATTTTGATGTTTTAAATTTGCTTCTGATTGCTTTAGCAAATGAAACTATCTATGCCTTGCATATGTCTGCCTAATATCCCCTAAGTTTTACACAGACACATGCAAACATACACACAACTGAATTCAGAAAAATAAACAAGTTTGATTAGTTTCAAGCATCCTTAAGAAGTAGCAAACTGTTTGAATGAGATTCATATGCCTTAGAATTTGACTAATAGGCAGATACTAGCCAAAGCTTAGCTCAGATTTTTTTTTTTTTAATTTTAAGATGCAATCACCAGGGGCGGATCCAGAATGGCAGCCTAGATGGACGCTGCATTCCTAGTCTCTTCAGGACTGAGGATTAAAGCAGTGGAAATACTGTTTCTCTGCAAGTTATCAGAGGATCCAGACAGCTACCTCCAAACAGGAATTCCAGTCGCTTCCCCACGTTGGGGGCCAGACCCCACTGTTTGCGCAGGATCCCAGCTGCTCCCGGGGCAGGACCAGAGCTGGTCCCCTGAACAGGACCCTGGCCAATCCACTGTGCAGGACCCCCGGCTCCAGCACCCACACATTGCGCAGCATCTCCAGTCACCCACCCACGCAGGACCCCTAGCTGTCTCTCCCATGCCAGACCCGAGCTCCCGTGCAGGACCCTTGGCTACTGCTCCTGTGTGGACCTCCATCTACCAACATGGAAATCCCCTGTTTGCTTACACCTGGGGACACTGGACAGGATCTGGAGACAACCTTTTTCTGCACAGCACGCCACAGAGCTGCATCTCTGAACACCTCGCCCAATGCCATCACCCTGCCCAGCCCTACACCCTATCTCTGAAAGCAGACACCTTTGTGGGATTCCTTCCTCGACATCTTGGACCTGAGTGGGGAGATAACCAGTAAACAACAGACAACACCACCTAGTGGATGAGAAGGGAAGCAATCTTTTTTATTTATCTTGAGACTTCCCCTCCATTATCCCTTTGTTTTTCTTTTCTTCCTTTCTTTTTCTTCTTTTCTGTCTCTCGCTCTTTTCCCATCCTCATATCCTCAACATTTGTGAAACTAAGTATTTTTTATGCATTAGGCTACTGAGGATTGGGATATCTGATTAGTATATTACAGTTCTATTATATAGTCTCATATATTTTCACGTTTTATTTTTCTTAATTTTTATGTTTCCTTGTTTTTTGTACTCTGTTTTCTTCTTACTTACTTGTCTTCTCCAAATCTCTTTCTCTCTTTTCTACTACTAGGCAACTTCTTTTGGATTCCTTGTTCATGCTTTTGAAGATCTAATAACTCCATATCCTCACTTCCTACCTCCCTAACATCACATCCTACACCACACCCCTGGTTCTCTTTAGTCCACCAGCAAAAATTGTATACACTTTTGCAAACCTGCTGTTTATATTAGATACTAATTAAACTCATAGTTTCTGTGTATTGTGACAAAGCCGTAAATGTCCTATTAGGAGCTACTTGGTTTAAAACTGTATATTGTTTGTATTGAGATCTGTTAATATTGGTCTCCTCCTTAAAGGAGAGGTACTGGAACCTTGTAGGGAATCTATAAGCCTATAGGATAAAGACTGTAACACCTCAGATCCACAGTGCTAGAATGGAAGACACACAAATAACATGAAAAAACAAGGGAAGAAAGTGCCCCAAACAAACCAAAATAATACATTATTAGAATTCATCATTGGCACAGTAGAAAAAATATCAGAGAAGGAGTTTAAGATGTATGTAATTAAAATGTTCTGTGAATTAAAGGATGATATATGAGAGCAAACCCAGGCAGCAAATGATCATTTTGATAAAGACATACATAGGCAAATACAGGAAGCAAAAGATTTCTTCAATAAGGAGGTAGAGATTCTGAAAAAGAACCAAAATAGAAATCCTGCAAGTGAAAGAAACAATAAACCAAATTAAAAACTCAATAGAAAGCATCACCAACAGATTATGTCACTTGGAAGACAGAATGTCAGACAATGAAAAAAAAGTATTTACTCTTGAAAATAGAGTTGACCATACAGTGAAGATGGTGAGAAACCATGAACAGAACATCCAAGAATTATGGGATAACATGAAAAGACCAAACTTAAGAATTATTGGGATAGAAGAAGTCATAGAACTCCAAACCAAAGGAATAGACAATCTATTCAATGAAATAATATCAGAAAAATTTCCAAATATGAAGAATGAAATGGATAATCAAATACAAGAGGCTTACAGGACTCCAAATGTACAAAATCACAACAGATCTATACCAAGGCACATTATAATGAAATTGCCTAGTATACAGAATAAAGAGAGAATCATAAAAGCCACAAGAGAAAGGAATCAGATTATATATAGGGAAAAACCAATTAGGATCTCGCAGACTTCTCAACCCAGACCCTTAAAGCTAGAAGAGCTTAGCACAACATATACCAAGTGCTGAAAGACAATGGATGCCAACCAAGAATCTTATATCCAGCAAAATTAAGTTTTAGATTTGATGATGAAATAAAAACCATCCAAGATAAGTGAAAATTAAAAGAATTTACAGCAAGAAAGCCTGCACTACAGAACATTCTAGGCAAAATATTCCATGAGGAGGAAATGAAAAACAACAATGAAAACCTGCAAAGGGGGGAACTACACAAAAGGAAAGGCCAGTCAAAGGAGACTTGATTTGTCTGGGAATACAAACCATATCTCAATAATAACCCTGAAGGTCAATGGCCTAAATTCATTAATTAAAAGCCACAGACTACCAGATTGGATTAAAAAAAAAGACCCAATAATATGCTGCCTCCAAGAGACTCATCTCATAGGAAAAGACATCCACAGATTGAAAGTAAAAGGAGGGGAAAAAATATCACTCACATGGGCTGTGCAAACAAGCAGGGGTTTCCATCCTTGTATCAGATAAAGTGGACTTTAAACCAAAGTTAGTGAAAAGGGATAAAAAAGGTCATTTAATGCTGCTTAAGGGAATCATACATCAATAAGACATAACAATCTTAAATAGCTATGCCCCAAACAATGGGGCATCTATGTATATCAAACAAACCTCCTCAACTTCAAGAATCAAATAGACCATAGCACAATAGTCCTGGGTGATTTTAACACACCTCTATCACCACTGGATATATCTTCCAAACAAAAACTAAACAAAGAAACTACAGAACTAAAAAAAAAACAAACAATAATCTAGACTTCACAGGCATATATATAATATTCCATCCTTCAACAAGCAAATACACTTTATTCTCAGCAGCACATGGATTCTTCTCCAAAATAGATCATATGCTATACCACCAAGATAGTCTTAGCAAAACACAAAAAAATAGGGATACTACCATGCATTCTATCTGACCCTAATGGAATGAAATTAGAAATTAATGATAGATTAAAAAATAGCAGCTACTCCAACACCTGGAGACTCAATAATATGCTATTGAATGATGCATGGGTAACAGAAGACATCAGGGAGGAGATAAAAAAATTATTAGAGGTAAATGAGAACTTTGATACAGCATATCACAATCTCTGGGACACTATGAAGGCAGTACTAAGAGGAAAGTCCATTGCATTAAACTCATTTATTCAAAGAAGAAAAAATCAACAAAACAATGACTTGACACTACATCTCAAAGCCCTAAAAAGGAGGAACAAACCAACACCAAAAGAAGGAGAATATAGGAAATAATCAGAATCAGGGCTGAAATCAATGAAATTAAAACAAAAGAAATAATTAAAAAAAATGACAAAACAGAAAACTGGTCCTTTGAAAAAATAAATAAAACTGACAAATCTCTAGCCACTCTAACAAAAAGAAGGAGAAAGAAAACCCAAATTACTAAAATTTTTGATGAAAAAGGAAATGTCACAACAGATTCTGCTGAAATACAGAGGATAATTAGAAACTGTTTTGAAAATTTATACTCCAGTAAAATAGAAAAATTCAGAAACTCTGACAAATTTCTAGAGGCATACGACATAACCAAACTGAACCAGGAGGACATTCACGACTTAAAACAGATTAATTACAAGCAAGGAAATAGAAGATGGCGTCAAGAGACTTCCAAACAAGAAAAGTCTGGTCTTCCATCCAAGACCAGATGGATTCTCACCCGAGTTCTACAAGACCTACAAAGAAGAACTAATTCCAACACTCCTCAAATTATTCCATAAAATAGAAAAGGAAGGAACCCTTTCAAACTCATTCTACAAGGCTAGTATCACCCTGACACCAAAACCAGACAGAGATACATCAAAGAAGGAACATCTTAGACCAATATCCCTGATAAATATAGATGCAAAATTCTCAATAAAATTTTGGCAAATTAAATACAAAAACATATTTAAAAAATTGTACACCATGATTGAGTGGGATTCATTCTAGGGATGCAAGGTTAGTTCAACATATGGAAATCAATGAACTTAATCCATCACATAAATAGACTAAATGACAAGAATCATATGATTTTATCAATTGATGCAGAGAGGGCATTTTACATGCTTTCATGTATAAAACTCCAGAAAAACTAGGGATAGTAGGAACATACCTCAACATTATAAAAGCTATCTGTGCTAAACACAAAGCCAAAATCATCCTAAATGGAGAAAAATTGGAAGCATTCTCTCTAAAAACTGGAAAAGACAGGGATGCCCTTTTTTATGACTTCTATTCAACATAGTCCTTGAAACTCTAGCCAGAGCAATTAGACATTAAAAATACACGAATATGAATAGAAAAACTCTCATTATTTGCAGACAACATTATATTATACTTAGAGGATCCGAAAAGTCACACCAGAAAACTTATAGAATTAATAAATGAATTCAGCAAAGTAGCAGGATATAAAATCGACACCTATAAATCAATTGCATTTCTATACATCAGTGATGAATCCTCTGAAAGAGAAATTAGGAAAACTACTCCATTCACAGTAGCCTCAAAAAAAAAAAAACTTGGGAATCAATTTAACAAAAGAAGTGAAAGATCTCTTCAATGAAAACAATAGGACACTAAAGAAAGAAATTGTTCAAGACCTTAGAAGATGAAAAGATCTCTCATGCTCTTGGATAGGCAGAATAAATATTGTCCAAATGACCATACTACTCAAAGTGCTATACAAATTCACTGCAATCCCAATTAAATGCCAGTGTCATTCCTTATAGAAATAGAAAAGGCAATCATGAAATTCATTTGGAAAAATAAGAGAACCAGAACAGCCAAAGCAATCCTCAGTAAGAAGAATGAAGCAGGAGGCATCACAATACCTTACACTATGCTACCAAGCTACAGTAAAAAAATGGCATGGTATTGGCACCAAAATAGACATGTAGACCAATGGTACAGAATAGAACAGAGACTAACCCACATAAATACAATTATCTCATACTAGACAAAGGTGCCAAAAACATACACTGGAGAAAAGATAGCCTCTTCAACAAATGGTGCTGGGAAAACTGGAAATCCATATGCAGCAAAATGAAACTAAACCCCTATCTCTCACCATGCACAAAACTCAACTCAAAGTGGATCAAGGACCTAGGAATTAGATCAGAGACATTGCACCTAATAGAGGAAAAAGTTGGCCCAAACCTTGACCACATCGGATTAGGCCTCGACTTCCTTAACAAGACTCCTAAAGTGCAAGAAATAAAAATAAAAAATCAATAAATGGAATGGATTTAAACTAAAATGTTTCTTCTCAGCAAAGGAAACAATGAGGTGAACAGAGAGCCTACATTCTGGGAGCAAATTTTTGTCACACGCACATCAGATAGAGCACTAATGTCCAGGATATATAAAGAACACGAAAAAACTTAACAACAAAAAACCAAACAACCCAATCAATAAATGGGCTAAGGAGCTGAACAGACACTTCTCAGAAGAAGATATACAATTGAACAATAGATACATGAAGAAATGTTCAACATCTCTAGCAATTAGTGAAATGCAAATAAAAACTACTCTAAGATTTCATCTCACACCAGTCACAATGGCAATTATCTAGAATACAAACAACAATAAGTGTTGGCGAGGATGTAGGGGGAAAGGCATGCTCATACATTGCTGGTGGGACTGCAAATTGTTGCAATCTATCTGGAAAGCAGTATGGAGATTCCTTAAAAAACTTGGAATAGAAACACCATTTGACCTTTCTATGCCACTCCTTGGTCTATATCCTAAAGACATACTAGTCTCTACATAAAACAAAAAATAGGGCTGGAGATGTGGCTCAGTGGTTGAGTGCCCCTGAGTTCAATCTCCAGTACTAAAAAACAAAACAAAAAAATGAAAACAGCATGCTACAGTAAGGTAGCCAGTTCAATGTTTATATCAGCACAATTCTCAAATGCTAAACTGTGGAACCAACAAAGATGTCCTTCAATAGATAATGGATAAAGAAACTGTGGTATATATACACAATGGAATATTACTTAGCAATAAAAGAGGATAAAATTATGGTATTTGCAGGTAAATGGATGGAGTTGGAGAACATCGTGCTAAGTGAAGTAAGCCAATCTCCCCAAAACAAAGACCAAATGTTTTCTCTGATTAGTGGATGCTGACACATAATAGGGATGGGGGTGGGGAACATGGGAGAAATGGAGGAACTTTGGATAGAGGAAAGGGGAAGTAGGGAAAGAGAGGGGGCATAGGGGTAGCAAAGATGGTGGAATGAAATGAACATCACTATCCTAGCTACATGTATGAAGACACAAATGGTGTGACTCTATCTTTTTTAAAACCAGAGAAATGGAAAATTGTGCTCCATATGTGTACTATGACCTGAAATGCATTCTTTTGTTTTGAAAAATAAATTAAAAAAAAAAAACCTTCAGAAATGGCACATCATATCTTACTCATATCTTGTAGGCCTTTTTTTCTGGTTTTTGCCTGTGGCATTTACCTCTCCTGACTGACACCAGAGATGAGTCTTAGCCACAACAACAAGGATTGCTGGTGTGTGCATTTCTCATTCTCCTTGCTAGACCTGATGTGCACTCTTTTTCCAGGGAGCCCTCTGCTGTCCCCTATGGTGGACCACGTGGAGAGCTCACAGCTGCAGGAGTGGCCCTCCCTGTGGACGCTCAGTTCACAGCCACATCTCAATGGGTAACCTGGCTATTTTGTCCAAAACAGTATGAGTAACTCTCTGGTTCATGATTCCCCTCTGCTTAATTAACCTCATCCGACCATTTGGATAATGGGGAATTCACTTTTGAACTTCAATACATTGCCAATCAAAAATAAAGTGCTGCCTCTTTACATGGCTTAACAGAAAAAAAAAAAGATGCAATCACCAAAGAGTTTATTCCTGGTCAAAATCATTTCTGTATCATCTTAGTTAGGGGGGAATTTATTCTGAAGTCCAAAGATGAGAAACTCTTCCTATGCTGCTTTTACTTATACACACACACTCACACACTTCACTGCAGTTGGAAGCTATTAACAAACGTCTTCGTATTTAGAAATTAGAAAAAGCTATCTTCACATCAGTGTCTGAGAAGCCCTTTAGAAATCAGTGCTTTAAGTTTTTCAAAGATTTATTTATTTATTTAGAAAAAAAGCAAGTACCTCATCAGTTCCCTCACCAAAAAAAAAAAAAAATCTTCAAATGATTGTGGGAAAGAAATGAATTTTAAAGTGTGTTCAGTATACTCTATTCAAGCAAAGCAGTGAAAAAGTCTTTGAATCAGAACTCCAGCTCCCCATAATCTGGTTAAAATTATCTCCCGCACCACCTGTCATTATTAATATGCAGGAAAGGGAAAAGTATCTTCAGCCTGGTGCCTGTGCTGTGGAGGTGGCCCATCAGCACCTCATGTTCTCCTACCATAGCAGCAGTGACACTTTCAATTCTTCCTGAACTTTCATTTAATCATTGAAGGTAGCTCATGGCTTAATTTAAATGTGTTTTAAAGAACATTTAATTAGCATTTACGTCTACTGATTGAAACAAAATCCACAGGTCTTTTACATTTTCTATCTTTAGTTTTGGTGAAAATTTCAAGCTTAAACATCTTGCTTGGCTTTAGAAAAGTGTTACGTTGCTTCAGAAAGTGATAATATGCTGTAGTGTAAGTACCAAAATGTTAACAGTTAGACTCATTTTAGCAGAAAGTAGAGATAAGTGTTCTAAATGCCTGGTCCTAAAAATGATTGATAATGAGGAAAAAACAGAGAAGGTGAGGCCATCCTATAAGCTTCACAAAGGAGAGACACATGTGCTAACTGAAATCCATCTTTTTTTGTGTGTTTTTGGTCACATGAAAATCAGTTAAATTGCATCCTTCTTCTGACTTAAGAAGTCTGTCCACAGGCTTTCAAAAAACTCATTGGGGATAGTTCAAGAATGTTCCACTTTTGACCAAGCATTGCCCTATGTCCAGTTTAATCAAAGGAACCCTGAATCTACTCCTGTACAGGGGTAGAAAATCTTCTTCTAGATAGGTTTACAGGTAAATATTACAGAAAGCTCAAAAATAGCCTCATTGCATTTAATTTGTAGACATAATGTTTTATGAAATTTATTACTTCTATACTTAACAAAATTTGAAAAAATAGTGAATGCTTAGTATGTGCTACTCATGGCATTCTTTTGGCTTTTTAAAATATTTCATTTTTGCATCTATCTAATTGAAAGCGTGTGTGTATATAAAATCTGTACACACACACACACACACACACACACACACACTGCTAGGACAAAAGTCCTGATAAAATTATCAGTGGCAATTTGAGTGCTGGAAATGGCTCTGTTTGAAGACTCACTTTGTTCTCCCAAATGGAACAAAAGATACACTAATTAGTTTTACAGCATGTTCATGGACACTACAGCCAAACCCCAGCAGTGGCAAGTTCAGAGCATGTTTGCTGTGATATGGTATATGATGATTTTCCCCTCTTGAGTATCTCCCTTTCCTTCTTTGTGATAAAGAATTGACTATTTCAAAGGGGGAAGAATCACATTTAAAATGATATTGGCAGATACTACCTGGAACAGGTAAAAAAAAATTCCCTTAAATATAGTTCTAAGCAAATCTAAAATATTAGCTATTTACTGGCATTGTACTTTGACTTCCACTGGTATCCAATAGTGATTTGTGCAGGAGATGACAGTGCTGATTTTTTGTTTGTCTATATGTGTTCATGTGGCTGAGAAGAGCTATTAATGGTTGGTACCTGAAGATTGTCCTTTTACCTGTGTTTATATTTCTCCTTTAATGCCTGTGTTTCATCTACAGCCAAATGATCCTGAATGAGCCTGATTTCATTTTGTTTGCACACTGGGTCTTGTTGTGTCTTTTCTGATGTTTGACATGTCGTTTAGCAACACTGATATGAAATTGGTACATTCAATAAGATTTCAGACAAATGGTTGGATACGAGATGATAGTGGCTTGTCATCTCAGAAGTCGCACATGAGTACTACACGAGTCTTTTTCAAGGAGTGTCATCTAATTCCTCAGCAATGGAGCATATAGAAGAACATGAAATTGTCACAGGTCATTTCCAACAGCATTTTCTGTGCTTTATTAAGTATACTGCGTTTGTGGAGCACTCGTATGCGGGATTGATTTTATACTAAAAAGGTGCTAACGACTAGAAGAATTTAAAAATTCATCTACATAAATCTCAAAGAATAAAAACAAGTGTCTACAATGAATGAATGGAACTCCAAAGCCATATATTTTCTTAATCAAAGAGCTACAACCTGCATAGCTAACTAAATTGTGCAAAGTTTTTCAAATTAGAAGAACAAAAAGGTATGTTTCAGATTCAATCCTAAGAACTTTGCTTTTATCTATAGACACTGCACTAGTGGAAGGATGGCCACCACACTCCTCTCACCATATTGGACAGTTCTCATCTCCTTTAATGGAACCCTAGAATTCCAGTGCACTGCCAGAACCCTTTATTAGTGTTCTAGAAGGATGACCTGCAAAAATAATACTGCTGGTTTTTAAACCAATCAATAATCTCTTAGTCTTTTATTACAAACTATTTTCATTGTCCTGTGCTAACAGAAATTAGACACTTTAAAGGTATGATGTTATGGTTGGGAATATTAATTAGTGAGGTCTCTAACATAGGACTTCCTGATTCCTTCCAAACCTGTGTCTTATAGGTGTGCACCCCCTAGTGAATCTGTTGTTCTCCAGTAAGGAGGGCAACAGGGATAAGAGGCAGATAGTATGAATTCTGAACCTATCTCTCCCAGTGCAACACACTGTTTCACTTTGAGTTTTATTTATGCATTTGGACAAGACACACATTCTGTGTATGTCTGTCTGTATTGTGTGTGTGTGTGTGTGTGTGTGTGTGTTATGTGTGTAGTATTATGATTTGGATATGGCATACCCCCAAAAGCTCATATGTCAAGCAATACAGCAATGTCCAAAGGTGTAATGATTGGATTATGAGAACTCTGAGTTCATTAGTGGATTAATCCATTTGACAGATTAATAATTTGAGTGGATCTATTGGGAGGGGTGAAAATTATAGGTAGGTGGAGCATGGAATAGGAAGACAGTCACTGGGGGCACGCCCTGGATGGGTTTATTTTGTCCCTGGTCCCTTCCTCTCTCACTCTGGTTCCAGGCTATCATGAAGTGACATGAAGTGAACAGCTTTCCTCTGCCACATCCTTCTACCATGATGTTCTGCCTCACTGGAGGCCCAGAGGAAAGGAATTGGCTGATCATGGATGGAATCCTCTGAAATTGTGAGTCAAAGTGAACTTTCTCTCCTCTAAGTTATTTTTGTCAGGTACTTTAGTCACACTAACAATGTATATGGATGTGGAAAAAGGTCAATGGATGTGCACAGATGTGTGAGTTTATCCACTAGACTCAATAATACAATCTAAAAGTCTAAAAAATACAATATACAAAATCTAGTCTCTAAAAAGTATTGAGGTCCTTTCTAATCCAGTATTTTTTAACTACTCATTCTCTCCTCCCTTCTCCTCTTTCACAATAATCACTAAGAAAGTAGACATACATTTGAGTCCTCTTGTATTTGTTCAAGCCTATATCATTGATCGTGATGCTACTTGTGATTGATTCCAGTCCTTGCTGCATGGAAAGCTTCTTCTGATTCTTCAAGTCTCTGAATTCTTTCCCTCACTCTCTGGTGAGGTGCTCCCTGTCCATAGAATGTGTGCCACCCTAAGCTTGCAGCTTACGTGCAGGTGAGTCTTGAGCCTTCACGCACTGTTGTAATTGTCGCATTCATCCTATAAATGTTCCTTGAGTATCAGTTATGTGCTCCATCTGCCCTGGCATGCTAGAGAGCAGGATTATATCTTCATATTGTAACATTTTGGATATCATATAATAATATATATTATTCAAATTATGTACCAATAAAATCATTTGTGAATGAATAAAATCAGTCAAAATTTTGTTTTCCAGGAATTGGTCTAATGTATCATATTAGGAAGCCTTCTCCTTCTTTTTTTTTTTTAGAAATTAAAGATTTTTAGGTGTCTGTTTTAGGTATTTTTATATGCTAGTAGTGAATTATCTATAATTTTATTTGATAAAATATGGCAATGAAAATGTAGGCAGAGCAGGGCGTGGTGGTGCAAGCCTGTAATCCCAGCACTTTGGGAGGCTGAGACAGGAGAATCACAAGTTCAAAGCCAGCCTCAGCAACAGCGAGGTGCTAAGCAACTCAGTGAGATCCTATCTCTACATAAAACACAAAATAGGGCTGGGGATGTGGCTCAGTGGTCAAGTGCCCCTGAGTTCAATCTCCAGTTCCCCCCCCCTAAAAAAGGAAAATGTAGGCAAAATTTCTAATCTAATTTACTATTCATTCAGATGTTCTAAATGTATCAAAATGGTGAAAAGAAATTGAGGAGCTGTGACACTTGCCTACTGGTCATTCCACCTAGTAAAAAACAGAAGGTATGTAGAAGAATTGAAGAATAATAACATATATGTTCATTAATAATATTTCAGGCATGTTGAAAAAATGTTTTATCTTGATTACTTTCCCCTGTGTTAATTCAGCCTAATTTACAAAAATCATGATACAAAAATAGAATAAACAAAAAACAAATATGAAAGAAAACATACATGAGTTTACCTATGTCTAAATATCTGTACTTAAATTATTTAATATGTTTTCATTGAGTTCCTTCATACCAATAGATTATGAGATTAAGTTTTATAGGAGAGTGGCCTCTCAGCACATTATATCAATGCTTTCTTATTACCTCTGAGATGAAGACTTTTATTCTTTTAGTAAAGCATTTAGACTCAGAACACACTATAGAGTGTGAATATTTTCCAAATATTTTAATAAAGCAGCTGATGCATTGACATGGAATATGTTTAAGAAAAAATTGAGAGTTATATATGTAATCATTCTGGGATGACAACTATATTTGAATATGCCAGAGATTTACTAATGAAGTATATAGCAAAAAAATATTCAAAAAAAGTTTGATTTTAAGGATGTTGGACTGGAATGATATGTATTCCAGGGCCCCCCAAATTAGATAAAAAATTGTTTATCTTAAATAAATAAGGAATTAAAACAAAGTAAAAGATGGCTTTTCAAAAATCTACTTTGCTCTCATATATTTGTATTTAGTGTTTTGAGTCTCTGTCCAAAAGATCAAATTCCAAAAATGAAATCTATAAATTTTTATTTGAAAGGAAGGCACAAATGACCTCATCAAACATTTAGTGAAGGGAGAACGAAGACAGAACAATCTTTAAACCTAGGAAGCAGTGAATTTTTCTATAAATGGCCAGTTCAGAAATAATTCAGACATTGTAGGCCATCCAACACCTGCTGCAATTATTCCATTCTGACCTCATAGTCTAAGAAGCTACATACAACAGGAAAGGAATGGTTGTGTCCGTGTCCCAATAAAGTTTTACTTACAAAAGCAGAGTAAGGACCAGATTTGATGGTTGGGTTGTTATTTCAACAATCTCTATTTTAAATGAAGTCAATAAAGGAAAGAAAAATATAAGTTTAGCAAAGTACAACAGGGACACTAAATGGACTTAATTGAGGGATCTTTTTTTTTCAATGAATAGATTCATGGTTTTCAATTCTAAGGTTCTTCCCATTACATCAATATTATCCTAACAATTTAAAATGCATGAATATTTGCCCAGCATGAAGAACACCTTCACTTTCTTTTGAGTTTGGTACTCACCAAGTTTCTATTCCCCTCATTACAAATACAATATTCGTAGTGTTCTATTTCTGGTTGTGTATATTTGTGTGTGTTCAACATATTGACCTAGTTGTCTTTCCTAATTACAAGAAAACCTGGAAGTTATTCTTGACACCTCCCTCACCTCTTGTCCAGACTTCTGCAAAGCTCCTCACTGGAACCCACATTGCATCCTTCCTCTCTACCATAGCCCCAATGTTACCTTTCAAAAAACAGAGATGATCATGTCACCGCCTTGCTTAAAGTCTTGCTCTTTCATTAACAGAGAAAGCAAAATCTTTCACAAGGCTTCCATAGCTCTGCCTGGCCAGGTCCCACACTCCTGCCTGTTTCTCACCTGCATCCTTTGATGCTCTGAGCTGCAGCCATGCAACCTGCTCTTCATTCCTCATGCTGTCATCTCACTGCCATCAACAGAATTTGCACATGCTCTTCTTCTGGAAGTTTCTCCCAACCCTAAGAATACTCCTCCCCCATATGGTTAACTTCTACTCATTCTTCAGAACCTATCTCCAGCTTCACTTCCCCAGAGAATTCTTCCCTGATTGTCTCCAACCCTGCCAGTGGGGCTGTCTTTGCCCCATTGGAGCTTGGACTAGGGTGAGGTGAGACATAAGGGGACACTTACTCTCAGAGCCCTGCAAGTGGTGTTATGGTCTCCAGGAAGACAAGAACAGGGGCAGAGAGCAGAACAACTAAACAGCATTCTATTCTAGGCCTGGGCAGGGGCCACAACTGTGGGGAAGGAAATAAGTATCATGTCTCTCTCTTTTAAATCCTGGACTTATGTTCTATTGTGAGCTTCTGGGATCCTTACTGTGAAAAACTGTCCCAAAAAACTGACAAGATAAGTCCTATAAGGAGGGTTATGTCAGGAGTGTGAGAGTGTGAAATCTATTTTTAAATGAAAGATTATTCAATTTTTAAAAAAGACTATTCAATTTTAAGTGAATTTATAAGTACATAATTCTTTACATTAGCCAAAATAATACAATGTATAATAGATTTGTGTTATATGCAGTTATTATCAGGGTAACACTGGATATAAGTAGTTTGCATTATGACCAGAGATTATTTTCCATTTCTTGAATATGTACAGATTGAATATATATGTATATAGATACACATATATACATATATATATTCTTGCACACATCATATCTCATATCTTTATATTCTGGCAGCAATTGCAAAGTTCACCATCTGGCGTTGGAATAAAATACCTAAACTTACAAGGAGAAAAATAATATTAAACAATTACTTGATTGATATTTATATGGAATCATTTGGATTAGGGAATTTGATTTCTTTCTTTAAAGGGTCATATAATTATACTGACTATGGCCCACAAATGTATGTATTTTACCAAGAAAATCTTGGCTCTCTTGAAAAAAGAAAACACTGCTGAGCAGAATTATTTTTTATAGGCTTGTTGAGTTTTATGTTGTTTTATCTTTGTGCACTAAAATTTATTGCCAAATGTTATAACTTTGTAACACCATAACGTTGTACACTGCTTCATCAAAAAAGAAAAAAGAAAAAGAAAGAAAAGAAAATAAAAGAAAGAGAGAGAGAAATCACCTAAGGGAATAATTTGTAACCAACAGTTACTCTGAGAAATATCTAAGATCAGGAAAAAATTCAATCAACTGTTCAGAGGACCCCAGATGAGGCAGGGCTTCTTCCTGAGACATTCTAGAAGCACCATTTACATGGCCTTCTCTGGGAATGCTGGTGCTGGAATCAGTGTGGGTTCCCTGAAGGCTGAACTGGTATAGATTGGCTAGGCCAATGCTGTGAAGTAGAAAGAACATGATCTTGGGCTTTACGTAATTACAAGATAAAAATTAAACTATCCAAGGAAAAATATGCCATCTTTCATAGGAACTTTACTTAAACAATTCGTTTCTATGGCTTAAGGTTTTGTGGCTCATCTTGAGTTGGCTTCAAAATGTCAATGTATTGGTTTGCTACAGTACAATTGTACTCTGCCTCAAGATACAAGCTTCCCTCTCCAATGGCAACTTGGACTATATATATTACAATAATCAGGGTTTCTTATGATTTTTTTCAGCACTTTATAGAATTAAATGTGGAATACTAATAATTAATAGAACTATCATATTTTTATTTTAAATTTTGAAGTCATTGGAACAAAAGTCTAAATATGTGTTTGTCTTGTGAGCATATACAGAAAAAGAAGGTTGAGTAATAACTGTAATAGAAATTTTATGCAATCTGAACCAAACTAAGCCATTTCTGCTTTCCCATCATATTTCATCATAATTTTAGAGAAATGTACCTGTGAAATACAACTTCTTAAGTGTTTTCATTAAAACCTTTAGCTAAGGTAAATAATAATATTATGGTCCCTTGATATTGTGGGCTGGATATTTAATATTGTGCCATTCAGTATTGACACTGACTCATTTATTATCAAACTGGGTCTGTGGCATAATTAGGTTTTCAGTAAACATCTGTTAAATTAATAAGCATTGCAATTTTCTTGAGTAGTATCTTCTAAACGTCTAGACTCATTTTTCTCTGAAACAAAGCAGGATTATTGCAAAACTTAAATGAAATAAAACATGTAAAACACCATAATTGCTGGAACAGAATATATTTGCTCACTAAATTTATCCATATTTTTATTACTATTTTCTAAATTCTGGAAAAAAATTTCATGTTAAACTCCCTTCCCCTTTGCTCTCACTCTCATAGTTAACTTGGCTATTTGGGGAATTTTCTAAATTGAGATATTAGAATTTGCCTATTCTTATATTTCTTTTGATTGATATTCATATTTTAATGGGCTTGGTATTTACAGGTACATCACCCTACTTAAATTAATCTTTAAAATTTTATTGAGGCTATGAAATGTATAAAATAGTTTGCTTTATCAATATTAGGATATATAAAACCTACACATTAGATTCATAAGACTTGCCCATATTATTCCATGCAGGTATCAAGATAATATTGAAAATATATTTGATTATATTTATTGAGCACTTACTATACACCTAACACCTTGTTATTAAATTTAATCAAATGAACTTTCTCATTTAATCTTTACAACAATCTGATGATCAGTAGGTGTTATTATTCCAAGCTTCCACAAGAAGTGAAACTTAAGGAGGTTAAATAATTTCTCCAAGGCCACCAATCAATAAGTAGTGAAACTGGAATACAGATTCTGAGTTAACTTGGCCTGAACTTTGAACAATTAAATTTCTACAATATTTTCATAGCAAAAATTTAAAAAAATAAATAAAACATGAAATATAATTACTATCCTTTTGATGTTTTATTTGTAGCAGGTATTAAGAATTATGCCTGTTCCTTACAGATAATTTTATTGTTAATAATAAATCAGTGTGTGTGATATTGGTTATCTTAAATTTTAAAGATAAGAATTTTGCAAGGGATGGTCTTTACATTTCCCTCCAGAGCCATTTTTAGAAAGCATTGCATGATCTTTCCTTGTAAATAAAGCAACTTGTAGACAGACAACTGTACTGGATTTGAAGATGAGGGAATTATCTTGGGTGGCTTCAGAAGCATCAAAAACATGGAAACTGGATGGCTGGATATGATCAATACTGGCTGCATGCATTTATGGAAGCACCATACTGAACTCCTGAAAATACATACAACTAATATGTGTTAAATAAAAAAATATCAAAAGTGAAAAATGAAATATTGAAAACACATACCTCTATGTGGAATCTTTTTCATTCATAGATAATGGTCTTTGATGAAACTGATATTAAATATCACAATGAATAACATATAGAACATATTTTTAAAATTATTCGTACTATAATCTTTATAGTCCTAAATCATGTAAGAGCTAAAAAATCAATTTGTTTTTATTTCTAATATTGTTTTCTTGGGTAACTCTGGAAGAGAAATGTGAATTTATCTGGTATTTGGTATGAATCCTTACATGTTTTAAACTGTAAAACTGAAAAGAAGCAGTACACCTTAGTGTTTTATAACCTTTACATTGTGGTCTGGGATTATAGGAATTTTTCACAATACACTGAAGAGAGTAAACAAATCTTGACTCTTAGATATGGAAAACTGCTCTTATAGCATCCTAATTTTGTATTTATTTTCCTAAATAATAAATAAAAAGCAGTTCCCACCTGTGGCTACTTAGGAATGTCCTTTTTCAAATTAGAAGATTTTTCTAATAATAAAAGTATATCAATATCCATACCTTTTGCTAATATCACTCACTATTCATCTTTTCTTTGGAATTTATAGAGTAAAAGCTAAATGTTTCCCTACTTTGAAATGTGAAGACTTTCTTTTTTTTTTTTTTTTTTTTTGTTGGTACCAGGGATTGAACTCAGGGGCACTCGACCACTGAGCCACATCCCCAGCCCTATTTTTTTATGTTTTATGTAGAGACAGGGTCTCACTGTGTTGCTTAGTGCCTCGCCATTGCTGAGGCTGTCTTTGAACTCGCGATTCTCCTGTCTCAGCATCCCAAAGTGCTGGGATTACAGGCGTGCGCCACCACACCCAGCTGAAATGTGAAGACTTTCATGAGAGTTGAAAGAAAACAAATTTTAAAATTGTCAATTTCCATTAAAAGTTTTCAAATGATTCTAGAAAATTTTTAGAAGATTTAATGCCTTTTACAGATTTTTTTCTTTTTTAACTCAGAGGCTAAATGAATTCTCTTTTTGACTCCATATGTTACTTGCAGAAATATTACCGAATGCCTGCAGTGATAGGATCTTTTTGTACATGTCTTATTACATGTTGCTGTGGGTCTCCACTGAGAAGACCTATTTTAATTCTCATTTTCAAGCTCTCTCCTGAGAAGGAGAGCTGCAGTCTTCTTTCAAGGTCACAGGATTTGATGGATGAGGAGTACTAACAGAGATCCCTGTTTCATTCCAAATTGAAAGAACAACAGAAAAGATTAACCTGTCCCAATTAAGCTGAAATGAGGCCAAGGGCAGGTGACCTTTATAACAACTGAACACTATAATTTAAAAGCTGAATTACTGAATTTGTTTCTATTATTTTTCTACCTCCCTGTGACTTCACACTAAAAGCAACTTATATTTTATATAAAACTCTTTGGTTTGTAATACTTTACCATTTACCATAGCTTGTTTTGTCACTGTGTATCAAACTATAAGAGTTTTCCTCTATTATAAAACTTGGAGGAAAATTTATTCACCTCAGGCTAAGGATCAGGGTCCCTTGGTCCTGCCCAGGGATCTGTGCCTTGAAATGGGATTCTTAACTTAATTTTAAATTGCCGCCAGACACACACTCTGTACTGATCTCATCAATAAAGATTTCAAACCTATGAAGGAAGGATGGTTTATGATTTTAAAAAAAAATGCATATACAACTTTGATAAATGTTCATGTTTGTGATTTTTTTTCATAGAAATGATTCCTGGAATAGAGAGTGGATGAAATTTTTTATTTAAAAAACCTTCACATATTTAATATCTCATTAACTCATCAATTTACAGAGTGCTAAAGGCCATTTTTGTGAAATCATTTTATATAAGTATAAAATCTTCTAATTATTGATGTGATATATTATTGTTGTTGCATGTAACCTTTTCACATGGCCATGGTGTTTATGGAATAAACATAGCATTATAACAGTGTGGAAATGGAGATGATCCTGTCATTTCGCAGCACAATCTTATTTACACAAGCAAACTGAGAATCATCAATGTCAAAAGAATTTCTTGAAAATAAGTGCTTTTACCACATGAAAACTTTTCCTACTAGGAAACCAGATCAAGGTGGAATGTATAACATGGGCACTTAACAAGTCTGAGGGATAAATAATGCAAGAATATATTCATGAGTGGGAAGAGAAAAATAACAAGTCAAGGTCATTAGATGCATTCTCACTTTTACTAAGTAACAATTTAGGTTGGGAGAAAAAAAAAAAGCCTGTAGGTCACAGCTATTTTTTACCATGAAAGTAAAAGGGCAAATATGACTTAAACCATCACAGATGTGTAATAATGAAGTAAGATTTTATTCTGCTAAGGACTCAGATCATCAAATTACAGGTACTGTTCAAATGATTTTCTGTACCAACCTACTATCTGTACAGGTCACAAATAGCTACACAGTCATTTCATACATTTCTAAAGATCACATCTCAACTGAAACTGATCTGGATCTAAGCACAATAAAAATAACTACAACATTAGAACAACTTGGAAAAGCAGTAACATTTTAAATGGCAACCAAACAAAATGGTCTTTAAACAACACTTCGAATCACAGCTTTCTATATGCATGAACTCAGGGGCACTCGACCACTGAGCCACATCCCCAGCCCTATTTTGTGTTTTATGTAGAGACAGGGTCTCACTGAGTTGCTTAGTGCCTCGCCATTGCTGAGGCTGGCTTTGAACTCGTGATTCTCCTGTCTCAGCCTCCCTGAGTGCTGGGATTACAGGCTTGCGCCACCGTGCCCAGCTCATGCATATACTTTTATAGTTAAATACTATGGGAATTAAGGAAAGGAGTGTCCATTTGGGGCAGAACAGGCAAGTCAGGCATCAGGTAGTCTCTGAAGAATTGGAAGACAGGAGGGAGTATGACATTGCAAAGCAAATAGTTTGGAAGCAATGCACAAGCACATGAAGATGAAGATGGGAGAACACTTGAGGGACAGGATGGAAAGAACAGTACCTGGAGCAGGTTTCATCCAAGAGGGAATAAATAGGTGATAAGGTGGGAGTGATATGCTAGGGCTAGATGGTAGAAGGCCTTTGTCCTCAGGCTAGGAGGTTTAGAATTAGTCCATGAAACATTTGATGACCCCAGGGTAACCCCGGCATCAGTTCTTACAGCAAAACGTGCATATAGATGAGCATGGAACTGGAAGAAATAATGAGCAAACATTTCTAAGTGGTGGTGGCAATAATTAAAAAATTTTATTGGGATTTATTGGGATTTGTTATAGTATTTGAGAATGAATTATTCTTTAGACTTAGATTATCATGTAAATAAATGTAAATACAGTCACACATATTTTATTCATTTGCATCTCAGCTATATTTCAAAATTCTATCTTTTTGAATGGTAACTGATTCAGACCTAATGCAGTATAGATGCTTGATTCAATTTTCTTCTTTGGGAATCATCACTCTGCTGGCTGATTTTCTTTGCTGACAGGCTTCAATCATTTTAGTTTCTCACATTTTTGGATCAGAGGTTTAGTGTGAAGCTGTTTTACAGAGTTGTGGAATAAGTGCTCAAGATTTTCTTTTTATGATTTGCTTTGCTTCTATTAGGCGGGTTTCAATCATACGTCAGAGTACTTTGTGAACCCTGTAAGTCATAATATTCATATTCTATATTTTATCTGATGTAGTGCTCAGTGGAGATATCTTACTATCTAGATGCCCATGTAAAAATGTCTCAGGAACTGTTAAGTAAATGGAATTATCTTCCTTAGAGTCCTGAATAAGCAAATAGTATTATAAAGTCAAAGAAATAATTAAAAAATCTGATGTGAAATTAGGATTGAAATATTGTACTCTAAGGATGCCTGTTTTAGATTATTGGAGTCAGGCAACCTTAATTACACAAAAGCAGTATTATGTATTGTTTGTAGATTTAGAATCTCAAGTACAAATCTAGAAATAATAATTAAAAATCATGAATCTTATATGCATCTTGTCCTAAGGAAGATGTTTATACTTTTAAAAAGACTCATAATTTGATACTCTGATATAACTTACTCAATTATTTTTTGCTGAGCATTAAGGTGCAAAGGAAATGAATCTTTCTGTACATATGCACACATATATCAAATCATTACAATTAAACTATACTGAAGAGAACATTCTGTAAGTGCCTGAGAATTTTGTATAAGGATCATCTTATACATTCTGCACTTTCCAAGTCAGATCTATTTTAGTGGATCAAGGAATTGGAAGAGCTTTTCTATTCTTCAGAATCTTTGGACATTGTCTCAGCACAGCATGAGATAATACTTTGGATATAGAATTTAGCTAAACTGAGCATAATGGCAGACTGAGATAACATAAATGGCCTCTCTCCTCTTACCAGTATGTAGAAATATTGAGTAAAATATGACTTTAGAAACTTTAAACAAACATTTCTAAGAAAGAGAAACTCAAGAAACCACTCAGAATAAAGTAAAGAAAATTTTAAAAGAGGGAAAATAAGAAAGTATGATTAAGTTAAACAGAATTATAAAAGTAGATCCAATTTTTCTAAGAAGAATTTCAAGAAGGAAAGAAGAGAATGGAAGAGAGACAGCAATCACAAAGAAATGGTTCATCATTTTGCACAGCTGAAGAAAGACACAAATCTTCAAGTTGAAGTCTAGGCTGTCACAGCCACAGCCCAGTTGAGTCAGGGCAGTGGGGTTAGTTGCAGGAAACTAAAAAAAAGTGCCCAGAGACAGCATAAAAGACATGGATTTCTGAGGAAAGCCTGCAAGAGATCAGTGACTGCTCCAAGAAGAGTACAGTGGTGACAGGCTGTAGAGATAGCACCTCTGACATTCACGATGTTTCACCAATTCTCCCTCACAATGTTTTGTTCAGTGGCAGCCAGATGGATGGATGACATGTATCCTTTCTACCATGCTCTCAGTTGCATCCTAGTCACTATTGAGAAAGGGATTTGAAATGTTAGGCTGTGGAAGCAGGGTCCTCAGCATTAGCTTGCTTAGTTTGCATATCTGACCAGCATCTCAAGGAGTAACTCTACCATGATACATGCAAGAAAGTAGCAGGAGTGATCAATTGTTGCATGTATTTGCTCTCTCATATTGTCATCACACTACAGTGATGCAGCCACATCAATATTTATAGCAGTTCAATTCACAATAGCTAAACATTGGAACCAACCTAGATGCCCTTCAACAGAAGAATGGATATAGAAAATGTGGTACATATATCCACAATGGAATATTACTCAGCCCTAAAGAAAAATGAAATTATGGCAATTGCAGGCAAATGGATAGAGCTAGAGGTTATCATGCTAAGTGAAAAAAGCCAATCCCCCAAAATCAAAAGCCAAATGTTTTCTCTGATAAGAGGATGCTGATCTATAGTGGGTTGTGGGGAATAGGGAAGAATGAAGGAACTTTGGTTTGTGTAGAAGGGAGTAAGGGGAGGAGTAGGGTTGTGAGGATGGGAAGGCCAATAGAATGAGAAAGACATTATTATCCTATATACATGTATGATTACACTACTGGAATGACTCTGTGCCATGTACAGCCAGAGGAATGAGAAGTTGTGCTCCATTTGTGTATAATATATCAAGATGTATTCTACTGTAAAACAAATAAATTTTAAAAAAGAATAATTAGTGGATGCTAATAAACAGGCAAAAGTATGAGAAACAATATTTTTTCTTAAGATATTCCTTTGTGAGGTACTTATTAATTGAAAAGGAAAAATAGTAACTTTACTATGGAAAGTAAAGTCTAGCAGTCCCCTAAGCAAGTGATAGATGTTAGTTAACCTTACCAATAATGACACAACATCATGTATCCTGAAATTGATGTCCTTACTGAGAAGGGCACAATATCTATTCTGTGGTATTCTTGCAAAAAAGGCAAAACCTAAATCAAATGAAAGAAAACAAGAACGAGTATTAAGAACATGAAAGAGAATTAAAAAACCAAGAAACTGTTCCTAATTAAAGGAGACTATGGAGACATTAATAGATGCAAACACGTAATACTGGATTGAATTCTCGAAGAGAAAGGGAACATTAGTAAGGCATTGGCATAATTGTATTAAAGTCTGTAAACTGGATAAGAGTATTGTGTCAATGTTAATTTCTTAATATAGATAATTACACTGTGATTATGTAAGATGTTAACATTGGGTGTGTAGGAACTTTTTTTGTACTGTTGTTACAATGTTGAAGCCTGAAATCATTTAAAAATTATGTGTTTTTAAAAATCAAAACAAAATGTACCAGGAAACTACTTTCTGTAGAAAACAGACAACACTAACCTGCCCTATTTCCCATATGCATAAGATAAAGTCAGTGTCCTTCAAGATAATAAGCATCTGGACTCGCCACCCCAGGCTTTCTCTCATTATTCCCTTAACTTGGCTAGGTTTTGTGGGAACAAAATTGGGGCCTTCAGGAACATGTGTTTTACTGTTCCCCTTTTCTCTAAGAATGATACACACGCCAAGTGTAAAGTGACATACCAAGGCAAATCAGTTTTAGAGAAATATGGTCAAACTAAAGCAAAAGGAAAAAAAATCATATACTCTAAACAAATGAAGAACAGACTTACAGTAGTTATCCCATCAACAATAACAAGAAATAAATCCAATGAAAACATATCCTAGTCATTCCAAATGACAGTAATTTTAACCTATCCATGGCGTGTTACATACCCTACACAACTAGCATTGAAAAGAATGAGGTCTGAAGATATTTTCCAAGACAAAAATGTCTCTTACCACTCACAGACTTTCACTTAAGGAATTTCTAATGAACGCACATTAGTAACAAGAAAACTGAACTCAGAGTGAAGGGGTAGAACTTAAGTATCAACTGTGAGCAATTAAATAATTTAATTATTGATTAATGTAAAATAAACACCACCAAAAACAATGACTAATATTAGAGTTTTTAAAAATTAAAACTAAAAAACAAAATGATAGTGTGTGGTGTTAGAATTAGGGAACTCTACATTTTTTATATGGTGAGTAATGTAGAGATATTGATTGGCTATAGTGGATTAAAATAGTAAACATGTTTAGGGGAAACTGGAAAGGCTACCATCAGAGTACATAACTTCTATAACACTAAAAAGGGAAATGAAGAATGAAGAAATTCATGAGTCTAATATAAAGAAGGACAGTAATAGGTAAAGAACATAGTACCAACACACACATCCACATAAAGGATACACTGCTGTTTTTTAAAATTAGTAATGACAATAAATATAAACAGATTAAAAATACCTCTTAAAAGAGTTAAATTCTTCAAAATAATGATGAAATAGAATCCAGATAAACATTATTTGTGGAAAACACACTCTAGCAAAATGACCTAGATAACTAATTTTATAATAAAGGGATGAAAATAGTTATATCAGCTGAAGGAAATCTGACGAAGCAATAGTAACATCAGGGTAAATAAGTTTCAAGGAACATAATATTCAACTCCGATATTCTTTTCTCACCATAATGAAAACATAAATAATAAGGCAAACTTACAGAGTAATATTTGTTACAAGTAAAATTATTCAGAATACAGATAATAATATCATCACTTGGGTGTTAAGGTGGCTTTTTCTATCTCCTTTCAGCTGTCTTTTGTGATTACTACTCAACTTATAATCATGACAGAACAAGATTTTAACATGACACTTATCCACAATTTTTTCCAGGTAGTATGCCAAAGATTGGCAATCTTATAATCTTTTGATGTCATGTCACATTCTAATGTAAATGTGTTAATGCAATTCATGTTACAGTGGATCAGCAAGTTGCTCTTCCCTAGGACAATACGTAAGTTGAAGAGCCAGCAACTGGGTTGTGTGTGTGTGTGTGTGTGTGTGTGTGTGTGTGTATGTGTAGTGTACTTTGTTAGACCATTGAAATTTCAAACAGGACTGTATGAACCAATCAGTTTCTTTGTTCAGGTATTGATTTATTGATTGTCTTCAAAAACTCCTTTTCCCTTTATTTCAGGGGCTTAGAATGTGGCAGTGTTTAAATTTTCTAAAATATATTAGCAAAGGAATGCTAATTTATCCATTCTATACTTGCCTATAGTAATGAAAAAGTATTAAGTCAATCAACATTCATTAGAGATCATGATATTGCTGAGATCATTTGTCTATTGCCTGACCCAGAACTCTCAGTGGTCAGTAGGACCTGTGGAAGGAATTCTTTCAGTCCTTGCAAGAGTTTGAATCTTATGGCAGGGAGGTAAGTCTTCTTCATCCCTTTTCTACATTAGCTCATTTAAGTCTATGCTCAGACTTCAAGCACACTCTCAGCAGGCAGTGGTGAAGTTTAAGTTCATATGGGATTATGGTCTTCAGCTTTAAGAATGGGATGATGGGGTCCCATGCAAATCTCTAGTTTCACATTATGTATTGCAATATTTAGATATAGTCTTAAAAGGAGATCTTCTTGGTACAGTACAGTCCTAAAGTTTTTCTCAAGCGATTGGACATTAAAATTCAAGATTGTATTTAATTGTTTTTCTGTTTTGACTTTGTTTTTCTTTTTCCAAAGTAGGTTATTTTGAATGTAAAAATAATTTAATTCCCTTACTAGTGGGCCTGAAAAGTATGGTACAGATATGAATCAAGAGGAACAGTATTCCCTCAGTAGGTCATTTTGTTTGCAATTAATGATATACAAACTCCATAGCAAAGAAAAATCTGCAGCCTACAGCAATTTCTTTCATTCAATACTTTGTTTCATTTTCCTTTGGCAATATATAAAACAATGGTACACTTTTCACTTACATATTTTAAATATCCTGCCAGAGGTATTTTTGTAATATTAAAACTGTTGCACCAATTTATTTAATTTGCCTTGGTTATTTTATATTCTATCTTAAAATAATTAAGTCACACACAGCTTTATATAATGGTTATTTGATCACATGGCTTATTTGCTTTCTCTAATGACTCCTTAGTATGTCAGTGAATTGCATGCTTTACTTTTACAATAAACTTCCATAGAAATATATGCTATAAATGCACATAAGGCATACTAAATACAGTACTGTGAAAACAGTATTTTTTAAGCAAATATGACACAGAAGCAACATATCAATTAGAGGCTATCAAAAAACAAAGCATAAATACTCCTTAGCTGCAAACCAAAGGTAATTTTCTAAAAGGCAACACATAATATTTTTTATCATCTTGCAATATGAAATATACATGCACCTCTCCTGTATATAGGTTACTGAATAACTGATTCCACAAAGTAGATTTGGTTCTAAAACTAAGAAATATATTATGCTCCTAACACCCTGCAGAGGTAATAGGAGCTCAAAAGAGTCTCCGGGTCTTCTGCATCTCTGAATCTTTAGCACCTTGCCTAACAACTGGCAGTGAAAGTAATAACACTATGGAATTATACATGGGTATGTGGGGCCATCACAAGAAAAAAAAGCTTTTATTGAAAATGGATGTTAATAGTGTGTATCCTATGGAGTGATATAAAATATCAATATCTACATATCATAGTATGGCTTAGTCTCAGAATATCTGACATTTCTTGAACATTGGAGAATAAAAGGGACTCAGAAATCATCAAACTGTGTATTTCATAGAATATAGTCTGTAAGATATTATTTGGCTGTGTGATGCTTTAGAGGGGATAAAAACATATATTTTTAGATAAGTTTAGAAAATATTATATTATACATGTTGATTTAGAACACATATAATCTTTCTGGCTTCCAGAAGGCCTCTGATAAAAAACAAAACAAAACTCTCTGTCATTGCTTGTCTAGTTTTCTTTAATCCAGCATTTCCCTAATGTCTTTCACTTGTTTCCTTAAAGTAAACAAACACTTTCACAACCAGTGCTTGTGGGAAAATAATTTGAGAAATAACAAAGAGATTGGATCTTGGCTTCTCAGGCAGAAAACTGAGACCTAGAATATGGAGTAACTTTAGCAGAATGACAGATTAACTAGCTACTGGCTGAGAAAGATCTAGAATCTAGTTCTATACAGTCACTGTTCATTTTACTATGTAGCTCTCTATATAGGGCATGCGTACAAGTAGTTACAAACTAACTTGATTCAATTGGTAAATAATAAAAATTGTAGTAAATTCACCTTCAAGCTTTTAATACCCATTTATGTTTCTAAGTACTTTAAATACATTAACCTGAGTAAAGCCCTATTTTACAACTTATATCACAATAAAGCATTGTAATTAAGGATCGAAGAAGGAACAAACTAGGAAATGGTTATGAAAATACAGAATTTTTAATATAATATTTTAAATAGAAAGGAAATTACTAAACACATAACATCATAAAGTGATAATAAAATATTGGTATTAAAATAAAAAATGACAAAATTATGAGAATGAAAGCCACCATAAAAAGACTAAAAATATAAGTGGCATCCACAACAAAATGTCCATGAATCAGAGGTCTAAAGTATAAAATAATTCTACAAATCAGTAAAAGAGAAAACTTATATGAGAAATAGATTATATATATTGGCAAATGGCCAATAATCATATGCAAAGATACTGTGAATCTGAAGTGAAACAATAATGTACTACATGTTATTAGACAAAATAAATGAAAAGATTGATACACTCCAGTGCTGGCAAATACATGAAGAAATGGCAATATTCATAGTTACAAAATTGAAATTGTGCATACTTCATGACTCCCAAATTCCAAACTAGGAATTTATTCTACAGACATAGAAGAATGAGTTGGTAAAAAGTTATAATTATATATTTACATGGATAGATAAATATCTAGTTGAGTAGTTAGAATTTCACATTGCTGAATTGTTCCTACTAAGAATAATCCAGCAATAATGGAACAGTCGCTAAAAAGAAGCAAAAAATGTACTATGGTACATTAAGGCAAATGAAATACTACATAATGGTATGTGAGAAAGATAAAGAGATTTCTATGTATTGACATTAAAACTGTTTAAAATGTATTAAGAGAAATTTGCCAGAAGCAAAAATAGATGGGCACTGTTATTTAAGGATAGTTTTAAAGTGTGTGTGTTTGGGTGTGAGTACTTGTATGGACATATTTGAAAGTAAAGAAACTGTTAACTCTAAATGATGGGGGCAGCTGCTTGTTACACTGTCTCCACTCTAACCAACCTCCAGGCCATGGTGTACTAACTTTAAAGCAACAGTAGTGGCTCTCCTGAGGAATCTGTCTGTACTGCACTGTAGGAAAGATGGGCCCTTACATAATTTTACTTTTCTATTATTAAGACCAATCTCAGAACTCTATTGGCCATGGGACCAATCAAGCTGAAAGAACGTCCATTAAATTATTTAGTTACATTTATGTGTTTGCATATATTTATATAGGAATACACAAATGTCCATAGGATAACATAAACTTGTTTATTAATTTTGAGGACTGGGATGAGTAGCCAAAAAGGGGGACTACTTAGTATATTTTATTTCTTATTACTTTTTTCTTACAGCAACATTACTTTGGTAGTTTAAAAAATATGAATAATTTCTAAAAGAAATAAAATTTAAAAATACTAAAAAGGAACTGAGGTTCTTCTTTAATATTATCACAGTCATTTTTCACTGATGTGTTCTTTTGATGAACACTGCTTACAATTTTCAGGGCTTCTTCGATGTATAAACTATTCATTTTGCACTTATTTATTTTCTCTAAGTGCTCAATATCTCAATATCAAAAATCAGAACAACACTATTTGTATTTCCTAAATGTTGTTTACACTTTAGCTGGCAGTGCCTTCGTTTCGGATATTTCCTCTCAAATTCTTTTAATTGACAAGTGTCTAATCAAATGAGTGCTGGGCAGCCTGAGTTGAAGGTGAACCTCATTTGAGGGTACTTAGACATCATTTCAGTGACTATATCTAGATAATGAGGACATTAATGTTCATTAAAAATTAAACACTAGGATTTTCTGAATGATGTCGAACATGATTATCATATACACATGTTTCAGACACAAATGAGTAACCTGGAGAGCTAAAGTTCAAAACTTGACGAACCTCATTTCAACACACCTGATAGTGCTGATCATGAATGTTTTAATTACAGGTATATAAATTAACACACAGATAAAATTGGATTACTTTTGTTTTATTTTTTCTTCTGGTAAACATGAGTTGCTTTAAAACTGCCTTTAGTTTTAACATTGTCAAGACTAGGTGCTTTCTTTCTCAACACTTTCTTTAACTATGAATCACTGTAAAAGAGATTCTTAAATGCAGCATCTAATAACTAAAGAAAACAACACTTGTTTTTAATTGTTAAAGAAAGTCCATCCTATTACACAGATCTGAAAGAAGCTACTTGGTAATACAATTCTGATTCCCTCAAAAACATTCTAGCTGATGATAAGACACCATCCTCCCAATTCCACACATGTGCTCACAAATCCTACCAGAAGAACCACCCAATAGCAATAATTCAATCATTATCCAGGCACGTTTTCTGAAAATAAGATCCTCACTACTCAGATTTTTACTAAAAAGAAAAATTTATCACCATTCTTAAGACTTTCAGTTTTAGAAAAGCAATCATTCATTTTAGTGAAGTCCATTTAGTCAATGGATTCACAGCTTTTAAGTTACAGCAGAAATCAGGGCTCTTTGCTTACCTACATCTTGTCATTCACTTCAAAATATATTTAAAAAATCACTTATAAATTAAATCAAGATTCTTATAGGTTTACATTTTAGAGCACAAGCACAGGAAAGTCAGGCACTGGCAGTAACACCTGTATGTAATATAATGTATGTGCCATTCACTTTTCACTGTATTATTTATATTACTGTCAAAGAATTTAAGGCTGAAATAAGGTCTTAAATTGAAATAAGTAATGTATAAAAATTACTTTCATGATGAAAACTGCAAGAAGAAAATCCCTTTAATATAATCACATCTACGGTAAACACAAGTGTCAATGTAGTATAGTTTTAAGCCACAGTACAGTGTAACACAGGAATATTTTAAAATGTCATATTTCAACATAATACTTTGGTGTTCCTCTTGCTTATTTAGGAAGAAATCTCTTCCATAGTCACTAGATAGCATAATTAGTAGATAACATTGATCCAGATTTTCTAGTTTGAAATTATTTTGTCTTTTTTTTCTCCAGTTTATTCCCAGTGAATTTTCTTTTATATACTTGGTGTTGGTATTTTGTCTTATGTAAGCCTGAAATGAAATCAACACTTTCTTTAACTATGATGGAGTTAGAGCTGTTCAATGGGTGACTTTAAACATTCTGTCTCCTGGTGGATGAGGAAAATCCATAATATTCATCCATTAATTTGCTTCATTGTTTTTTGCTTGATTTTAAGTACTCTAGAAACACTTGTGATCACAAAGATGACACAGTTTCAGTATCATTTGCACTATAGATCACAGTACTCCCAACAACTCTTGACAATAGCTCTCAATATTCTAAACTAAAAATGATTGTTTTCTTCTTTTTATAGCCTCCAAATGAAGAATGGTAACTATTGAAAAGGATATTTTGAAACATTTAGGTAGAATTGTTACCTTGCATTTTTATCCTCATCATAACAAAATGTTTCATATTCCAGTATAAAAGCAAGAGGGACATTTATTCATTCAAATTGTTTATTATGCCAGTTATAGTCCTATTCCTTCTTATATATTCATTGCTCAATTGGAGTCTCCTGATTGGCATTAGAAACTAGGTACGTGTGAGAGATTGAAAGGCTGGGAGGGAGGAATGGAGAGGGAGAAATACTCCAAGAGAAGGGTGAGGGAGCAGGAAGCTAGGGTAAGAAAATAAAGATAAGTAAATAACTCTTAAGAAGACAGAATAAAATGTGACATTGTTGGATATGGGTGCCCTCTGTTTGAGTACTGTAGAGTGAAATTAGGCCACATCCATCAGAGAACCTGACAGGAAATGACCCAAAACTGTCCTTTTGGGGTACTGAGAGAATTGCTGTCCATTCTTTCTCTGTTCTTGGCGTCTACTGAACAGAGATTAAGATAGCCAATTAAGTATAATTGAGATAAATTATGTGCTTCATATTTATTCTAATAGAGAACTACTGCTTAGCAGGTAATAACTCCAAGCCACTAAACTAATTGTGCTTAAAATCTTGGGTTAGATGTAGAATGACCTTAGGTGTGAGAGGGTAGGGCTTCATCTATGATGCCATTATTACCGTATCCCAATTTACATACACAATTAATTTTGTGATGATGTATGAAATTATTAACATTAATATGGCTAACAAGTCCTGTTTTTTTTTTGGTATGCTCTCAATTTTTATTCCCAGCATAGGCTTATTGGCATGAACTTCAAAAACATAAAAATTTAAAGGTTAAGTCTTGGGTTGTACTCTGTCATAGGTATAAAAAATTCCAGCACAGTTAATTTAAATTAACTTTCCTCTACTCAATATCCTTATTTCAGTGGTCCCAATTTCTTCAAATTTCATATTCTTATCAATAAAAGGCTTTGTTTTTATTTTTTATATTTATGAATTTTACATATTTGTTAATAAATCATAATTATGTATAACTGTACCAACGTATTGATCATCAAAATGTACAAAAACAGAAAAGCAGATAAAGTAACCTCAATATGTGTTCTAATGCTTTCTTACTCAATCTTAATGGATTTTCTTTCATATCCCATGGGGTGTGCCCACCCCATGTTAGTTACATTGTAGAACAATGGTCTAGTTAAAGCTAGGCTGGCAAGAAGAACCAATCAGAACACCACACTTTTATTTTAATAAAATTTCATATATGTAAAATTAAAGTCTAGAAGAGACTTTAAGACTTCATCCAGGAATTTCCCTTAATCATATCCATGAAAGATGAAAATTGAGGATAAGAATCCATCCCTTCCCATGTGGCACTCTTCTTATTGGACATCATTATAAAAAGTCTACTATTATATGGATCCATGTTTATTTGGTGATTTAAGCTTTTGGCCATCTGTAAAGTAACAAATCTCACTCTTTTCCATAGTACCCTCCCAGATATTTGAAGAAATCTCAGGCTCTCTTTGCTGACATTGCTTACAAGTTGCACATAAGCATTCTCTTTTACTATGCTCTATGAGTTATGTTTTTCTGTACCATAATTCTTTCCCCATCCCCTCTACTCTAGCAGCACTACGAGTTCATGAATATCAATCTGAAAATGGGAAATCAAGAAATGCAAGCTGTACTCCAGACAGGGCTTGACCAGTCTTCTGAAATTAGAGACTTAGAGCTTCCATTAATCAATCATCCAGTTTATAGAGCTAAATGAAATAAATAGTTCTTTTGGGGGAATACAATTATTTGTCTTCATGAGTTGTAAAGGCAAATAGTGAATTCATTACATCATCATGTTGCATTTTAAACATCTCTTGTGGTATGATGTTTAAAAAGAACACTGCAGGGAACAAAAATCAATGGGCCTGAAATAAAATGGAAAAATAAATATAAATCCACTAGGGCCCTACAGATAAAGCAGTTGGCTTTTATTTCAATGAATATAGATAAGTGATTTCATGTGGAGGGACCTAGAATAATCATGATAAAATTACTTTACGGAAAGTGTGCCTGGGCTAAAAAGGTTCCATTATTTTAACTGGTTCTTTCCATTTCTGGTTTCATTGATGCATTTTAGTTATTTTTTATGTATTCCTGCATAGCTGGGTTAAGTAGTTTTTATGCACTATACTGACTTTTACATTATCTTCCTAGGTAGCAGGTTTACAGACATTAAGCAATTTGAATTATATATGTTTTAATTTCTAAACTATATGAAGGAAATCAGATAGTGGAATTTGAACAAGCAAACAAAAGGCCTGTTACTTGAGTATAAATATGAAGTTATTTGGGTCAAAATTAAATTAAAATTATGCTTAGCAAAAACATATTTAATTATCTAGCAATCTTAGGTTCAAATATGAAGAATAAATTAATAACTTAGTATTTCCACTACATTTAAATGTTTATCCAACCTCACAATCAATTAGTATTCTTATCAACATATGCAGTCTATTAAATGGAAATATCTCATCTTTTGCTTTCCATTGTGAGACTTTATTTTTGGTACAAACCCAGTAATCATTCTTATGAAATTAAGAGTTAAAATTATAACTGCAGACTTGTATTTTTCATAAAAATGTCTTGTCAGATGGCAGTGTTGTTGTAGATTACTAATGTTCATAGTAATACCTTGAATTATGAAACTTTGGTTATCTTTTACTGATAAACTTTTTTAAAAGATAAACTTTGGTTTATCTTTTATCATGCAAGAAGGAAGTTTCAGATTAAAATACGTAACAATTTAAGAATTGAAAATGTCCTCCAACACTTAGAAACATATTTAAAAATATATACATGTGTATACACACACATACATATACACATTCACACACATATAGTCAAAGGTGAAATAGAAAAAATTTGGGAGAGAAATTAATTCTATTAATTAATTAATTCTATTAATACTTGGTAGTCTTCCAACTAGTTTGTTCTTTGGGTCACAAAACTATGTCATATTTTGAGGGATATGATAGTGGGGATAAATATGCAAGGTAGAAAATAATTAAAAATGACTATGCAATTGATATTGGGAAATATCTCAGTTTCTTCCATTTGAAGATGCAAATGTGCCATTCAGTAACAATAAGAAAATCCAAAATTATCATTGCAAACTAAAGATTCATTCTGGAGAATACCATTTACTGATTGAATTAATTTAAAGATGTATTTATTCAATTTAAATTAATTTACTCTGGTTATATTGGATAACAAATGAATAAAATAAAAAATTCTAACCAAAAGTTCATAGCCATATCATCAATCTGACCCTTATGGACAATTTACATTTCAAATCTAACTAGCATTACTTTAAATGATCTATAGTTTACATATTTGGTCACATAAGTATTCTAAACTATTATGACTATGCCAACAGCTATTAGAGTTACATTATATTGAATATCCTCAATAAAACTTCCTAATGATTTACAAATATGGAATTTAATGTGTAAGTTTGTATGTGCATGAATGTGTGCATGTGCACATGTGTGTAAAGTTTTCTTAAATTCAAGGGATAAATTGCACACAGATCTAAATATAGATAAAATTGTCCTAGCAACACAACACTTCAGTTTCTTCAGAGCTAATTTGTGTGCATCCTTTCCCTGACTTAAAAGACGACCTTTTGACGTTTCAATCTATGGTCTTGTCATTTCTCTATTTTTGGCCACATGTAAGAATGGGTCACAGTTCTCTATTGCTTCCACTTACAAAGTATTTACCAGTTCAGGTGAAAGGTGTCCTGGGCTCAGTCTGGCATGCATTGTTGACACCTAAGGATGCCCGCTGCTTCTTGCTTAGAAATTGCTTTATGCCTCAAATAGTTCTTTCCCAAAATGTAGTCATTACAAAAACATCAAAATAGTGAAGTCATATTAAATCATTATTTTTATAAAAAATTTTTTGAAAGCACATCTTAGGCAGATAACTATTTCATTAAAAGAAATTACTATTTAAAATACTTGAATATTTTTCATATTAAAACTAGGTCTTGGAAGATAGTTATAGTGGGCTCAACCTAAATATAAAAAATACTCATTAGAGAATTCCTTAAACATTTTCATTGTTGCCTTTGAAAATAATAGAGAATATTAATTAAAACATATCTATTTTTCACTTAATGTGTCATTTAACTAATAATTCCTTGCCCCTCAAAAGTTGTAGTTTTGCAGTGGGGAGCTTTGACCAGGTATGAGTTTAGGCATAAATCATCAATTAATGTTTATAAAGGCCAAATGTCTTTCTGCTTGTACAAGTCCTCAAAGCAAGTAAAGACAGGAATTGATGTTTTAAATTCAGACCATGAATTCTACTCAGCATACCAAGGGCAATTAGAAGGCATTTGCTTTTTAAAAAATTTGAGCTGAGGTTAGAAGCTATGCCTAGGAGCTTAGTTCTGGCTCCTACTGTTTCTGTAAGTCAGGTCAGTCAGTAGAGACTGAACTGTTCTTGTTGTATTAAAAACAACTCAATAAAGAAAAAGTGTAGCTTCCTATTCACTGAGCATGGTATTTCCTGACCCTGTACTCTGGAGGTATAGCCAAAACTCATAATAGGCTAATAGAGAGAGCAAATTCATTAGAAAGCTAGGTGAGTGGCAGCAGTGTCTCCTGGTTGGTTAGTCAAATTCCCTGGATGTGAACTATTGGGTCTAGATAAAGGGCAGGAAAGATCATGCTCTTTCCAAAAAAAAAGGAAAGGTATATTTGTAAACAAGTCTCTGCTGGTATTGGTCACTGAGTACAGCTTCATCTGGATGGGCATTAAATTAGTCTTGTTCTCAGCAAGGTATGATGAGGAGTTGCTGACAAATCAAGTAGGATCAGGGCCATGCCATGACCAAACCCTTATGTATACGCGCAAGATGTGAGCAGAGATTTTCTTCATGAACACTAATCATAGAATTAAAGGAGGTTAGGGTTGTAACTTCAGAGATCATTTATGCTTCATTTTACAGATAAAGAAAGTGAAGCCCACGGTAGCTAGTGATATGCGTGTGCCATTCTGTTGACAAGCAGCAGACAGCATGAACTCAGACTGGCTGTCTGACAAATTTAGCGTACACAGCATTGCAATGGAAATGGAAAATAGATTCACAACCTAGAGAAACTGGACAGACCATGCTTAATGCATTATATCACTTCACACATCATATGCCTGAATTTACTCTAGTGTAAAGGGCACCCTAAGCACTTGAAGGGGTGATGGCACTTCACAGGGCCAGGTAGAAATAGAGGGCTCTAGTGTTAATATGTGCTATGGGAGTGAGGAATGGAGTGAATGAGTTTCAGTTACACCTTCACAAACTCATTGGCATTTAAAAACTTTTAGTCCTGGAGGAGCTTGCAGAGTCGCTGTACCCTGCAGAGACGGAAGGCAATTAAGCAGAAGTCAGGCTGAAATGACTGTAGGATGGCAAAATGTTTGAAAGGGTTGAAGGCAATTAAGATTCTATGACCTGTTCTTGTATCATCTCTGTGCCACCAAAGCACCATTCAATCACTGTATTTACATCTTCTGCATAATGAAAACACCTGCAACTGCATAGGTTCTGCTTTAACTCACATGCAAAGTATTTCTTTGTTGTGATTAGAATTTTATTTTCTTTAATAGGTGATTTCTTAGTTTCATAATAGCCAATCACAAGGATCCATAGCAAGAATAATTGGTTGAAGGCATTTTCACTTTCATCTAGGAAAACATGAAACAAAATTCATGTTTGAGGAGATAGATACGCTTAACCTGACTTAAACACTGGATAAAGTATACACACACACACACATACACACAAACACCCCACATGGTATCCCATTGACACACAGTTTTTATGTTTTGAATGTGGCTAAAATAAATTATTAATAACTATAAAAATTCAAACATATTTTCAAATTGAACAATTTTTTCAGTTACCATACAACAAATAATTATTGAGTATATTGAGTAGCTTCCACTTACTAGGAACTAGGGTTTCAGTAACTCTGAAGGAGCTCAAGGTTGAATGGCTAAGATAGATAGATGGATTTTTTTTCCCAGTAAATGTTACTACAGCAAAATGGAGACATTTGCAGCAGATTTCTATGTAAGTACTCATGAGGAGGCACTCAGGAAGAAATACTTTAAAATACTTTAAAATATGGTCAAAGGAGAAGGACACTGTAGAAAGAGAAAATTTTAGCAATATTGGTGAATAGTTTAGTGTGGAGCAAGCACATGGTAAATGATGGGAGGTCAAAGTATCTACACTCTCTCAACCTTGGCCTTACTGACATGTTGAACCCAATTATTCTTTGTTGGGGTGTCCTGTGCATTAGAGGATGTTTAGCCACATCCTTAAGGTCAACTTACTAGATACCAGTAGAACACACCCCCTACTACAATAGTTGTGACAATAAATACATCTCAAGACTTTGACAAACATTCTTTGGTGAGCAGTATCATCTTCTGGCTTAAAAGCAATGGAAAACTATTGTATGCTAGATCACTTAGTTATATATGCCATGAAAAGCATGTATTACCACCTACATAATCAACATCAGAGAGACCCATTACCTAAAGAGTACAAGTATAGATTTCTCTTGCCATTTCATAAAATTTTATAAAACTTGTGTATTTCAAAATTAGGCACCTTTGGGTAGAGGCGTGAATTGTGCCAATTTCAAAAGGGATAGAAATTACAAAAGTAATATGATGTACTACATCATATTACAATGAGAAACAGTTCTCATTGTTGGTTATTTCTAATGTATGTAGCCCTCTTATAAAGGCAATATGGAGAAACAAAAGACATCATAATGTTCGATTTCAAGACAATGGAAGTAAAGTAATAAGCAAGATGTGGGTCCAGCCATGCTTCAGTAAGCAGCATCACTGGTAGAGCATGCTGTTCAGCAGACTGATACTGCAGTTATTCTGCAATTAAGTAAGCAATCACATTGTGCAGGGGTTTCCACCTTTATACTGAATATGCACAAAACTGAAACAAAATGACACTTTAGTGTTGATACTGATGAACCTTTATAAACAAAAAAATGGACTAGAATGGACTGAATTAGCCCAGTTTTCAGTTACACCTTCACAAACTCATTGGCATTTAAAAACTTTTAGTCCTGGCAATGTTGTGTATGTTTTTTCAAAGGCAGGCAAGAAGATACATAGTATCGTCTGCTGACATGCCAATCCTGGGCACAGTTCCTGTTTTTGTGTGTTGTTTTATTTTTTTTTAATGTTTTATAAAATTTGCTTCTCTCTTTTTTTAAATGTCCCTACTCTTGGCCGTAACATTTGGTTTTCAGTCAATGCTTCTTCAGCACCTATTATACCATGGTACTATGGCAAAAAATTATGAAGTATTAATCACAGACAGGGTTGTTACAAGAGTCTCTGAAACCTGATCCAACAGTAGTATGTTAATTGTGAGAGAAAAATGGGTTGCACTTTCAATAGTGAATCAATCATGACATCTTATTGATTCCTTTGAAAAGTTATTCTTCCAGAGGAGACCAGATATTGAATGAAATGAGAAATAAAACATAAAATAAAAGTGATTTTAGACACTACTTAAGAGCCCCATCCCTTAATGATTGTAGGAATGCTTGTACTGAAAAGTTTATTTCCCAAGGAAATAGAAAAATCAAAATTATTTTAAAATTAAGTTATTTTATGATAAAAGTAGTAAAACATACAATATAAAAATTCAAATAGCAAGGAAAGGCAAAACAAAATGTGAATTGCATCCTTTTCCTTCAGATCCTAATACATTTCATAGGAAAAATATTAAGAAATTTTTTGCATATCCTTCTGGAAAATTTATGCACACAGAAGGGACAATTTTAGGTAGGATTGCTCTATGTCTTGCTTCTTTAACTTGAAGACATATAATATAGCATTTTCCATGCTAGAATTCATTTATCTATTGTATTTTTTTGTAGTTTGAATTTTTTTGCATATATTCTATGTAGGCATGTACTATTTGTTTTTAAATATCTCTTTTAATGAAGTTATAGTTTTTTGGTTTCTTTGCTTACACATAACTACACTCTAAATTGTATGTATAAATTCTTAAGGAGTTCTATAAAACATTTATAGGATTCATTTCTAATGTGAAATATCTTAAAATTCAATTTATTTAATTTTAAAAACTTTGCATCAGACATTTCTCTCAAAGAGAAATTATGGCTTTTTGGCTAATCTGGAATTTGGAATTCTATTGAGATACAAAAATAATGGGACAAATTTATGTTTCTTATATTTGATATGCTCTAACATATTAAATAATATAAATATACCTTATATAGATAGACTGAAGGTTTAATTTATGAATATAATATTTAAGCTGTATGCATGCCTGCAATCCCAGTGACTGAGGAGACTGAGTCAGGAGGGTCACAAATTCAAGACAAGCCTCAACAACTTAGTAAGGCCCTAAGCAACTTAGGCTATCTCAAAATAAAAACCAAAAGGGCTAGGGATGTGGCTTAGCAGTAAAGTGCCTCTAGGTTAAATTCCTAGAACCAAAAAAAGAAAAAGAAATATAATAATAATATAAAATAGCATTATATTTTAGATACGAATAAATAAAACTGAGCAGAAATAAATACACTGACTTGATGAATAATTTAACAGTATATATAATGTGGCTATACCAATTTCTCTAAAATATTTGTGTATTATGGTTAAATATACTGCAAATGAACCAAATACAGAACAACTACACCAGGTAGGTATTTAAAGTGGTTTTGAGTTATTCAAGCTAAACATAATCCTGGCAAAAATATGTGGGATGTTTCAAATCTATATGCCATTCATTCAGCCAGTCAAAATATCCACACAATTCATACCATGTCCTGGGACTAATTAAGTCAGCTTTGTTTTTAGTTTTAAGGATTCTGAATCTATTTTTGTAAGGTAGAATTTGTGAGTTTTTTTTATCAGTTTTCTAATAAAACTTCTAGTGCATCCCATAATTTATTAATGTATTCCTTCTATATGAACTAACTGTATCAAATTATTAAACATCTATTGCATGCCAGGTACTATGGTGGATTCTGTGAATGCAAGTATTCTCACTGCATTTTGTGCATTTTTGGCTTAGTCAGGAAAATAAGTATCGTTAAATAATCTTGCAAATGATTATAAAACTGCAACTCTGCTATGTACTAAAAAGAGAGTTACAGGTCATATAAGAGCTTATGATGTGAGAATTTACATAACAATAAATGTTTCTCTGAACTGAGATTTAAAGGATAGATTAGAGTTAAGGATGGAAAGAAGAAAATAAATAACATTCTTAAAAAGGAGAAACAGCATCTGTGAACACCTGGTGAGGAGAGGACTCATAGTGATCATTTACCCAAACCTCAATTGCATAATTGGAATGAATGTTTATAGATGATAAAGGCCTGATATGCTTGTGTAAGTTAAGAACTACCATGTGTGAGTTAAGAGCTAACTATGTTGGGGAAGTTCAAATGGAAGCCTAGTCAAAGAGACTAAAAGCACTCTCACACCCTGTAGGGAATGGCACAGATCAAAGTCGCCCTTTGGATGGTCTCATCAAACTCATATGATTCATAACTTTGGACTATGTCAAAGTCAGATGAGTGTTGAAGAACAATAATAAACTAATAGAAACTCAAGTAGTAGCTATTCCAAATTGTGGCTACCATACCAGGTATGGTGTCTTTGTTAGAACAGACAAACATTGCCTCTGGAATATTTATGCATTATTTTATGTTCCAGTAAGAAATGAGAATGAAAATTGTGTGTGTGTGTGTGTGTGTGTGTGTATAAAAACATTGCTCCAGTACTATGTGAATTATATTTCCTTTCTTCCAAATAAAGTCTGAAAGGACCTGGATTGGCTAGACATTTCACAGAATATCATATTGGTTTTCTAAATTGATGGAGTCATATTAATAGAATGTTAATGGAAACAGATAAACCAACATAGCAAATATATTGGAAGCTTGGGGAGACAAATGAGAGGACAGGAGAAGATATTTACCAATACAGAAGAACTCAACACAACACAAAATTGAAGTTTGTAGGCATATAATGATCTCTGGCATAAAGGATATTCTCTTAATGGAAAGTGCAAATAATTGTATCTTGTAACTATCAATATTTCTAGGAAGGGAGAATGAGAGCTTATAGCTTCATCATCTTCTGAAGGTAGCATATTGCATACTTGAGAATCAATCCCCTTTACATAAGGCACGAACGGTTGCCATCTTTGAGTGATGCCTAGAACAGAAATAGGCAGTGGTATTAGTGGCCCTTTCCCTTGGACCATAGAACCCAGAGAATTTTATGTCATTAGAAATAGCAAGCCCAGTTGTAATTTATGAAAAACTTCAAAGAATCAAAACATCGGTGCTTAGAGCCTGTGGGAGCAAAGCCAGACCATCTGCAAAAACCATGCCAAAATAGAGCCCTTGGCATGCTGGTGGGACCTACTAGAGATAAACTGCCTAAAGATAGGACATAAATTATCTATGTGATGAAGACTACCCATCATAATCTGATGTCCACCAGAACTTCTAAGTCATACATTCAGGTGGACCCAGTAACAACATGTATAAGATGGAAATGAATGGTGAAAGTAAGGTAAACAACCAAGTGTCCTAGATCCTCAAGCAATCCACTGCTATTGCACTAGTGCCTCTCAGTTCACATGGATGTATGAGAGTGACATCCCTTAAGATCAGTTGATAGCAGATGATTCAATGTCAAGTTTGGATCATGCATCAGTCAGCTAAGTGCATAGTTGCAAAACAAAAATAGGCACCAACTACATTAAAATTCCACTCAGTGGTGATTAGCAATAATGTGATGAGGGGAAATTTTCTAATGGTTAAAATTCCTGAAATGTAACTGGTTGTCTACTTTGGAATAAATGTGGCCTGAAGAGAGACTATATACTGGCTGATGTGCAGTAAGGTTTAGCCACTTAAAGAATGGTCTGAAAGGATAAGGGTTAGATGATGAGGGATAATGAAGTCTGGGATAAAGGAATGTGTGTGAATATACACAAACAGGCACAATGTGTAAAAATGTTCATTGTGATGAGAACATCCACCATGGAGTACCTGCCAAGAAGACAGAATAACCCAGCATCAAGTCAAGTGGTGGCCTTATGCGTGTATAAATGGAATGGTCGTAGTGGCAGGGGTTGAGGCTGATTCACAAATAATCACCAATCCAATTCACCATCAACTATTCATGCTTCAGAAAATAGAAAGTTCTTAGCCTCTAATATAGCATGATCCCTTCAAGAGACCAGGAGTATGTTGGAAAGTTAACAATATTCAATCTCTTCCACTTAAAAGGAGATGTAATTCAATGTTTTAGTTTTCTATTGTTACATAAAAATAATCATCCCTAATGGCTTAAAGCAATGACAACAGTTATTTACTAATAAATCAGCACTCTCTGCCTGAATGCACATAAGCTAGAGAAGCTCAGAGGCAGGGGGAGTATCATCTAAAGAGCACACTCACTTGCTACCCATCTTATGGTAGATGCTGGCTCTCGGCTGGAATCTCAGCTGTGTCTACTGCCTAACTCCTTCATGTGGTATTTCCGTGAAGCTGCTTGATCTCCTCAGAGCATAATGCTATGTTTCAAAGATAAGGGTCCCAAAAGTCACAGTGGCAGGCAGGAATCATATTGCCTAGTGTAACATAGCTGTTAAGTCATATAACTTCACTCCTGTCATACTGTATTCATTAAAAGCAAATAAATAGAGCTATACCACATTTAAGAGAAAGTATATTAAACTCCATCATTTGTTGGGGGAATGTTAAAAGTCTTGAAACTACTACATCCATATTGATTGGAATTAACATATGTTCTGGTATAGGATATTCTTTTCTGCCTACAGGCACTCAATATCACCATAATCTGATGATTCAATGTTTGATTCATTGAATAAAGTCATATTTACAAGTGGATCCATGTTGGAAAAGTAGAGAGATAGGAGCAGAAATGGAATAAGACCCACTGGCTATACCAGCTTCAAACAGAAGCTTTCACAAAGTGAAATTGTGATTTTGAAAATGATACCATGAAAAGATGACAAATCATTGACTGGTATAGGGCACCATGTGTCTTCATTAAGTAGAAAAAAAAATTGTTTAGAAACTAAGTAATTGAATTTGGAATAGATCTAGTAAACACCACTCCCAGGGAAATATTTGGGAGAATTTGTACTTTTTATCTAAATAATTCCAGACCCTGGATTTCCATGTTCTGTTTCTGAGAGATGAATAAAATGAAATGAAATTATAATATGACATTAAATTATGAAATCTAGATTATTTTATGCTTAGATAAAGCATAAAACAGGACACCTCATTCTAAAATACTAGCAAGCTGAGAGAGGAATCTTCATTTCAGAATGGCTAAATGACACGTCATTACCAGAAGGTCAAACTGATGTTACACGGTGGATAAGGAATAATATGTTTGGAAACCAGGTGATCCACTTGGACATTTCTTGGTACTTGTGTGCCCAATTTGATGGTAAATGGAAAAGTGCTGCAGATATAGACCTAGACAAAGATAGGAGCCATAGGTTTAGATTTCTCGGGTGTAAGAATCTGATCCATCTCATTTGTCAAGCTGCCTAGGCTTTATAAAGCACTAAAAGAAACTGTAACAAGCATTGTGTTATAGTTTAATTATCAATGGTTTTTCTTTTATAGTAGTTTATAAATAAATAATGTCTTAAAACCAAAACATGGCTTTGATTTGAAAAACCAAGAAATAAAACAAAACAAGTAGAAAGAACTTAGAATTCAGACCTGCTGGGTTTTAAGGAATTTTAAATGGCTTTATCTAGATCCCTCAGAGCAGTGGGAAGGTATTTCAGAGAAAAAGCCTGGATTTATGAGATGTTCTTCTGAAATTTGAGTCTTTTGTATATGTACTCATTAAGTATAATAAAGGTGTTTAGAAACTAAGGAATTAAAGTTGGAATTAATAAATTATGAAGAAACAATGGTAAAGGATATGAGCTAATAATCAGGTCTTATGCATTAGTCCATGGAAAAACAGATACCTGTGTTACTGGAGACAAAGACAAGTGTCAGATTGATAGATTTAAAGGCTATGTAACAGGTAAAACCCACATTATTTAGATTTAGAATGGACATGAAGAGTAAGCAGTAACTCTAATTCTTTGATCAGCAACCAGGTATTGTTCATAAGCTGGGGAACACTGAATGAAAATTCCCATTAGGTTTCTTTAGAGAGAAATGTACAAGTGAAAATAAAGAACTATTTACCACTTTTACTTTGGAGATGCCATTAGCCATTTGAAAAAGATTTCCAACAAAATATAACATATATAAAAGTAGGGTTCAGAAAAGTTTATGTTTAACATATAGTTTTGAGAATCATCTGAGTAGATTATTAAATGGTAATTCAAGCTCCACATATAGATGAGATAACATAGAACAGCATGAAAAAGAAGACAGCTCAGGAACAAGATTTTACTAACTCCAGAATTTAGCAGCTGGGTAATAAAAATACATTTATAAAAAGAGACATTGGAGAAATAGGAACAGAGGAAAAACAGATGGCTGCTGTGCCCCAGAAGACAAGGAAAGAAAATGTTTCAGGGAGGGTATGGGAATTTGTGTTGAACAGTACTGACATAACTAGTGAGATGGGGACTAAAAGAGCTGTCATTTAGTTAGTGGCAGCAAAGCCATTGGTGTTATCATCAAGAGCTGCGTTGAGGCATGGAAGGGCTGGATGCTGCATGAGAGCAGCCAAAGGAGTAAGAAAATGTGAGGAATGGCCACAAGTTCAGCTGTGAAAGGCTGGGCAGCGGGGATGATCAGGGAAAGAGAGGGAGCCCTGCATTTTAGTTTTATTTATCAGGATTCCTTTTCTTTCTTTTCTTCCTATTTGTCTGTCAGTTAGTTTTCTGTCATTGTAAAAAAAAAAAAAAAAACAGCACAGAAAACATAGGAAGAAGGATTTTGTTTTGGCTTACAGTTTCAGAGGTTTCAATGTGTGGAGTGCTGGCTCCAATGCTGTGGACCTGTGGTGAGACAGAACATGGTGGAAGGGTGCCGTAGAACAAAGCTGCTCACCTCATAGCAGCCAGCAAGCAAAGTGCGACAGACAGGAAGGATTCAGCGACAAAATGTACCCTTTAAAGGAAAATCCCCAGTGACCCAACTTATCCAAGTAGGCCCCACCTTCTAAAGTGTCCACCATCTCCCAACAGAGCCACTAGCTGGAACCAAGCCTTCAACACACAAGCCTTTGGGCTACACCACAGAGCCAAACCACAACATTGGCTTTGTCTCTGGATCTCTCCTTTTCTTAAGAGTACCAAGGACATTTAAAAGACAGAAAGCAACACTACGTTTAGAGCTAGAAGATGAATAAACAAAAGAGAAAAGGAATAATATGGATCCTGAATTAGCTGGGGTGACTTTTGATCATCTGCATGGTAGAAAATAGCAATGGTACAAGCAATCTGTTCTTTCTCTTCTAAAATTGAGTGAGTATGTTACTTTAAGTTGAAGTATTTGGGGAAATAAAAAACTGAAAAATTTAAATTCTGGAAATTTCCAGAAAACTGTACTAATTCTATGTTGATTATTAAGCTCAATTATTTTTGGTTTTCTTCTTAAGTCTTTAAATTTTGTCACATTTTACAAAATTGATGTAAACAATGACAAGTTATGTGTACAGTAAGCTATTTATAGAAAATCTTCACTTACCGGATAATTATATCTGAAGCCTAGGCTTACATGAACTCATTAAATATGGTGCCAATGGGGCCTTCTTACCATATCCACATGCTATGGTATTTCCATATCTAAGGAACTGTCAATTAAAATTGCTTAAATAACTACTGATAAAATCATAAATTTCATTTAAACCATTACTTATGGTTAAAAAGGAAAACCTACAGATCTACAGATCAGCAAGTGATCCTTTCAATTTCATGTACAATATATATACCTTTATGGTACAACATATATACTTCTCCCACAGCATTTAACCCAATGTACAGAAACTTTTAATTTTCCAGGATGAGACTATGAGTGCTATGATGAAAAATAGCTTCTTATTCTCATTTACATATTTATAGCACCCTAGCCTTTGCTCTATATTATTGAAAAAGACATGAAGATAAAAAGTAGACAGAATAAAGAGGAGCTTGGGAAAAAAGAAGGAAGAAAGAAAAAAAGTTGAGGAAGGGAAGAAAGAATAAGGAATGAAGGAAGGGTGGAATGGGACAAGAATGAAAAAGGAATAAAATGATAGTATTATGGAACAGAATGGTTTGTGAAACTGACAAAAATAAAACTTGTGATCATGTCCTAGATAGAACTGACAAATGTCATATCTAAAATAAAAATAAAAAATTTGTTCATTCAACAAATATTCACTGAAACCCTGTACCTATATTCTATACTAGGAAAGGGACCACTGGAGGATATATTACAAACAAAAATAATTCCCTTCCTTTTAGGATTTCAGCCCAGGGTAAAGAATCTTAACATATTATAGCAGTTTCCCATTGTCTTAGTTTTACTTTCTGCTCAACCATGATCTAAAAATAGTAAGTGGAAAATTCTAGAAATAAATGGAAAGTTCAAATTCACAATTTTATTACATGGTGTTTTAAATATCCTATTTTATTATTAGTTATTATTATTAATCTCTTACTGAGCCTAGTGATTTATAAATTTAATTTTATCATTAGTGCATATATACAGGAAAATCATGGTATGTGTAGAGTGTTATATTATATATCTGTAGCATCAGCCATCTACTAGGGGTCTCAAAAAATAAGAAGGGACTACTGTGGTTACACAATATGATATAAAGTGCTAACTACTATGGAAAAAATAGAGCATCTACATTGAGAATATAAAGGTGAGGACCCATAATTTGAAAATGTATGGTTAAGATAAGATTCACAGAAAGGCATTTGGCTTGGAGACTCACACATATGCCCTGGAAGAGAGACATTTCAAGGAATGGGAACAGTCATGGAATGGCCCTGTAACAGCATATGCCTGCAGTGTTGGAAGCCAGTGAATCTAAAAGAAGAGTAAAAAAGGTGAGAAGGGAGAAGGGGAGCTAAGACAGCTCAAGAGAGCCTTAGAGCCACTGTAGAATTTTATCTGAGGGAGAGGGAAAACCTTTCACTGAAGAAATGTCAAGGTGGGCATTCTTGCTGCTGTGCTGGGAATGGAAGCAGGACCCAGTGGATGCCAGAGTGGAGACCTAGAGCACCAGTGGTAGCCTGGAGCAGCAGTGGAGGTAAGAGTGTAGGTGGGATTCTGGATATGCCCTGAGGGCAGAGGCCAGAGGATTTATTCTAGGACTGGAGTGGACTGTGGGAAGAGGCGCCAAGAGCAATTTTATTCCCAGTAGATTTCAATTCTGGGGAGGAAATTTTATTCAGATATGTTTTATGTTCTCAAAACATGCGTATGCTTATATGAATGGACACAAACTTGAAGTCCTGTTTTATTCTTAGCTACTGATTATTATGAGTTAGATCAATACTAAACTTCCTGACTTAAAAAAAAAATGGTGTTTTGTGATAGTCTCATGATAGAGGAACAGACATTTATGAATTTTTGGTCTCTCATTTGGTATTTAGAGAAATTGAGAGGAATTAATCATGAAAAAGATGAATTTATGAAAAAAACCCCACTAATGTTATAAAGGGATTTTTGCGTGTGTGCTGGGAATTAAACCCAAGGCCTCACTCATGCTAAGGAGGAGCTCTACCTAGGCTAGTCTTAAAGGATGCAATTTTGTCATGAATGCATATTGATTACAAATCCGAACAATATTCTACATATCATTTCATCCCTCAACCAAATGAAAGCATTTAAAGCACAAAATAATTTAGTTGTTAAAGCAGAAATGCAGAAGTACATGAATTAACAATAAAAGTCTATTGGTTTAGTACCTATAACTTAATAGTCAGTTAAACTTTAAAAGGGGATAAAATTCAGTATTTCTTCCATAAAGCATTTTACATTAGGGATTTTGAATTTAAAAATTATGGAGAAATTACTTGTATTTAATCTAGTATTATTATTTTAGAATTTATATATCTGAAAACTGGATTTTCAATAGCCAAATAATGCTAGATGTCTTTAGACTAGAGAATTTTAGGCTTTGAGATTTTTTAATATAAAAGATTAGTTAAGAAAGAAGCAAGGAAAAAAGCATTTGAGAAAAATATTAGACTTTATTGTTATTTCATGTCCATGGCATAGGTTGTACACTCACATAGAGCTCAGAAAAAGTATCCAAGAAACCTTTCCTCTAGCTGTTTTCACTGTGACAAGTCTCCCAATATGGACACTGGCTCTGAAGGCAAGCCACCTAAGCTCTAACCCTTGCTCCAACACTTACTGGCTGAGAGACTGGGAAGTATATTTCAACTCCGTCATTGTGTTTCCTTGTGTTTAGTAGATTTATTAATAAAAACACATATAGAATTGCTGTAAGAATCAAAATAGTTAATATACATAAAGCACATTGAACCATGTTTGGTACATAGTAAGCATTCACTTAACATTAGCCTAGATGGTTGTTGAGAATACCATCAATGGTACATTTTCTTTCCTCTTTAATAGAAATTTTTAAGAGGATCTGACTTCCTGGATCCAGAAAGGAAACTGTGAAGGATTGTGTTCTAGATAAGCTTAATGATTTACCAAGACCTATAGGGTCTGGCCTCTCCCTCTTTTGATTTCCCAAACATGCTGATCAGTTTCCCATCTAGGGAGATTGTACTGAGAGTGTTTTTCCTTGATATGCTTGGTTGCTGTATTCCTTCTAGTCATTCAAATTTCAGCTGAAAATTCAACTTCCAAACTAGTCAATAACCAGTCACTTTTTTTTCTCTCACTTTTAGTTCTCTAAAATATTTGTCTTTCTGAAACTCTTCATGATAATTTTTCTCCTGATTAGCTTGTAAATTACTCTATTCAGACTAGCAAGAAGTTTCTACATACAAATTAAGCTAAATATTTGTTGAACGAGTGGGTAACCAAATCAAAATTCAAAAATGTCATGGCCTTAACTTCAAATTCTCTTTCTTTGGTATACTTAATTCTATGGGAAAACTTAGTACTCAACATTGGTCCACGTGAGGATATGGCTCAGGCAACTTCAAACCTATCCTGGTAACAGGTTAAAGAACTCACAGTTTCAAAACCACTGATGGTCAATCACTGGCATCATATTTATATATAAGGAACACATTTTTGTTTCTTATCTCACTAGACTGAATGTTTAGACAATTCCTTAAGAGAAATTAAAGTTTCATAATTCAATGAAGCAATCTGCCTATGTAGTTCCAACAGAAAAGCAAGCGAAGTCCCCAGCAGCTCACAAATATCTTCCTTATTGAATGCCCTAAATTTTCCACATGTTCACAGAACACCTATTATTATCTTTTGGAACTCATGTACCAACGATTACAGTTTGGGAAAGAATTAAATAGATAAGTTGCATTTGAATCATCTACAGATGATTTTGATTACAAAATAAATACTAAACTTCTCACCAGATATTTAGACAAACATTTCCCTGGTTCCAACAAGCAAATGTTAAATGTGATTCCTTTAAAAAAAATAACCCAATCCATATGAAATATAATGAAGTGTGACCCCCAAAGTCCCTTTCCTACTGAAACAAGTGTCTCAAGGAAAAGAAGCATATCATATTTCAGAATTTACAAAGCTATATTTTTCTATTTCAAAGAAAATCAACGAGAATGATTTTTGGGCTTCATCTGAGTCCATCCCCACCTCTTCACCTTTTGTTTTCCTGGAGAAAACAGCAAATGCAATAGATCAAAGTCTGTTTTCTCTGAGCACACAGGGGGCTGGAAGGCTGTATGCTCACTGCCACTGTGTCAGATGGATAACGACAGATGTAATGTATAGAGCACCTCAGCAGATGAGGGATTTTTCACATCATCCTGTGAGGATGGAAGACAATGAATTAGTATACTGCATGCCCAGATTGCCAAGAGGAACACGCCACCAGCTGGAGCAGCACAAACAAAAAATCCCAAATGCCTTTGTGGTCTACAAGTGGTCATTTTTCAAAGAGATGCACATGGATTGAGTGAAGAGGCTCCTAGCAAATGGAAGAAAAGTAATGCTACGTTTCACAAGCATTTCTGGGAAGATGCTTCCATCAAATATTCATGGTAGCCTCTTGTCTATATGAGCCTGGTTGATAGAATAATTGTGCCGATTCACCTGGCACCAAATCTACACCCCCCTCCCATTCCCCAGCTAGTAAATCTTGGCTGTCAGTGATGGGAGCTGATGGGAAATGATAGCCTTATTGAGCTGCCTCATGAACTGTAACTCATTTGTTCTCAAGACCCAGACTGACAGCCCTTGCATTTCTCCCTTCCAGCAAAATTGAGCATAAATCACTTTATCATTTTTCCACATGACAGTTTATCAGAATTCTGGAATTCTATATGAAGTCATAGGGGCTAGTGATAGAAAACGAGACAAGTTCTGTCCTGTAGCTGAGGAAGACTGCCCCTCGAAAAGCATTAATATGACCATAAAAATACCAGTGGGATTGAACTAAATACAAATTTTCTCTTCTTTGAAAGATAACCCATTGGCTTTCTTTTCCCCAGAGTTTTCTACATGCAACAAGAAAGACAGTGTAGCTGTGGAATATAATTAAGTTTTTTTTTTTTGTAATATGTCAAGGAAAAGTTGCCCATTCTGTTTCCTAATTTCAATGAAGCTGTAAGAATGATCAGAGTCAGGGGCTGATATTGAGGCCAGACCAGGTTAGGACCAAAAGATGTCTGTTCAATGAATCTAGACTCACCTGCCAGCTTGCTCTCTCTTCTTCAAAAATATTTCACAAATTTACAAACTCTGTTGCCAATGATGGATGCAAAGACAAAGGAAATGCCCTGTTTAGAGGCTCACAATTTCAGTGTGTTGGGAGAGGCCAGGAAAGCAAAACTGCAGAGAACATGATTCCTATATTAGGTTCATGCACATGGAAAATCGGACATTTAGGACAGATCTGGTAGTGGTGGTTTGTTTGTTTTAACAAACAAACAAACAAACAAGGAGGAGGCATTCCAGAAAGACCTCTCAGAGGTGTGACTGTGAGGACAAATCTAGGAAGATGATTCAGTATTTCCACCAAGTGGACCAGTGAGTGACACTGCTGGTGGTGGTCACAGAGTTTGGCAGTACAGTCATGTATTTCACTTCCATCTTAATCTGAACATAAGCCCATTGAGCATAAGTCACTTTATCGTTTTTCCACATGACAGTTTATCAGAATTTTGGAATTCTATATTCTGGAATTCTCAGTGGCTCATTCAAACTTTACAATTCTAAATAGAACTCTATAAAAATATTCAGCACCAATTAAGATTTAACATGCTCATATTTATACCCTGGGGATCTATAATATCATACATCTGAACACCCTGGTTATGGAACAGAAAACACTGCACAACTGTGAATTGACAATTGCATGCCAGCACCCACTCTGAAACATAGCAATAAGTTAACTGTTTCAATATTCAAGACATACAAAATTGTGGTATCTACTAGCTAAAGCTCTTTTTTGAAATTTTCTCTTCTCAAAGATGGTTATTCAGATTAAGAAAGGAGTTTAATACTGTTGGCATATTTCTGAATATGAAACAATGGCTTTTATTTCTTGTATTGTTCCATCTTCTTTCTGAACATTGATTCTGGCCTTCGCTGATATATTTCAAAGTCTGAAGTGCGTGAAATAACTCCTCGTTCCCCTTGTTTTCTTTAGTTGGTTATAAAGAACATCTCTTCCTGAAAGTTTTTATCGAGACCCTCTAGGTGTAGATATTATAAGTAGCTATTTAAGTATATGAACACAATTATGTAGATGCTGCAAATAATTTGAAAACACCAAATATAAATGTGTATTTCTTAATGGCAGTGTTATCTCTGATTTATTGTTTAAATTTATCAAATCATTGGATTAAACATCCTATAGGGCATTCCATTTTCGACAGAGGTGATATCACCCCTAAGGAAGAAATACTGATTTTCGAGGGAGTGAAAATATCTCATGCTTTTTATAAAGCACAGATATACATACAGCATATAAGCAGATACACAGGATATCTCTGGTATTAAACACGGACACAGATGGAAGGTAGAATCCTCAGGGTACAATAACTGAAAGTGAATGGTCAATAGCACTGGCATAGGGCATCTATTGTGGTATCACTGAATAGCAATTATTTTTAAAAGTGGCAATAAAGTAATTTTTTTAAATAAAGTAATCCTGATGACTACTTTGGCTTTCACAGTTTTATTTTGATTTGCAGTGGAGAGATAGCAGCTTCAGTCATTTTTATAAAGAGAGTGGAAAATAAGGCATACATAGAAATTCTACAGTGGGAATCTGGCCAGAGGTATTGCAGCAAGTAAATAGAGAACAGGGACCAGGAAAAATCAGTTATCCCGTCAAACAAGCCCCTGGATGCAAAAACAGTTGGCAGTTCTGTTTCCTAAGCAACCTTTGCCTGTGATAGAGTGTCAGAATGAGCGGCTCAATCCCACTGCAATCACAGGCACTTTATGAAATCTCTCTAGGAATTAGTCTCTCTAAAAATAGGCAATGAAGAAGTTATTATCTCATTCTAATTTATTGCCATTTCATTCGATAAAGTTCCATTTTAAATGTCTATGGAGGTCATGCATATTAGCAAGACATGAGCAGTTCTAAAAGCATTTCTGAATCCTGCTGAAAATACATGACACCCAAGTCATTGAAAGTTTGTAAGGAACTGGTTTTGTGTGTATGAAATTATGTGTCTTAAGCTGTACTTGAAGATGTCTATGGTGGTTTGCAAGGTCCACCCATCAAAATGTGGAGTCCATATCACCTGCCCTTGAACCTGAGAGTCTTTGTGATTATCTCACTAAGCAGATGTGGTGGACGTGACATTGCATCACTCCTGAAGCCTTAAAGGAAATACATTTCCAGCTCCTTTGGGATATACAACTTTGGAGCTCTGAGCCACTGCATGAAAACACCCCTAAAGCCACCACGCTGGAGAAACCACATGAAAACACTACAAAAAGGTGGAAAGAGATGTCAGGTTATTCCAGCCCCTGCTCTTTGTGTCTTATCAGACAGGTGTCACAATAAGTGGATGTGCTTTAGAAGACTGCAGGCCCCGTGGCTCCTTGATGGCAATCACATAAAAGACCCAAATGAGAACCACCCACCTGAGCCCAGTCAACCTCTTCAAGGGATAATAGTAAAATGATTTTTGTAAACAATGAAATTTTGGAATTTATAAATGGTTCATTATAAAGCAATATATAATGGGAATATGGATCATACATTTAATATGGATTGTATACCATTGTGTATGGATACTATATTACATGAATATAATATTGTGTGTGATCCATACACCCTAATTAAGAATGATTACATGATGACCAAATATTTGCAGAGAAACTTTTCATTTCAAACTGCCTCAGGGTTCATTTTGAATATTATAGTATGAAATAAGTCTTTTCTTAGAAATGGAATGAACTTATGCTCTATATTGTAAATTACATCAATTATTCCAACAGTTTATTTTCCTTAAAAATAATTTTATTTGTAAATTCAATTGTAAATTTCATCATAGAATTTATTCTAATAGCTTTGTTTCCTTAGAAATAATTGAATTTGTTAGCTTACATTATTTGTTTTAGCTATTGGTTTTTCCAAGATTTTGAAATACTTAACTTTATTGCAGTCTTTTCCATTGAAATCCTTTTTACATTTTTTTCTCTTGAATCTTCCATTGCCTCATTCACCTACACGAATGTAACACCTCTTTGACCATCTTATTTCAATCATATTACTTTAGCTCAATCCTGCTGCTGATTCTTTCTAATATTGTGCACTTTATTTTAGCACATTCAAATGATTACACAGCCAGACTCCCCAACAATTCAGGTTTGACCCTGGTACATGTGGAGGCCTGGCAACAGGGGCAGTAGTGGCTGCCAGGGACCAGCAACTGCAAACCCACATCTGTGTCGCCAGTGCCAGGATCAGCTCATTAAAGCTCCTGAAGTACTGCACTTGTTTTCTACCTCTTGAGGTCCCAGGGTGGTTCCTTTGTCATGTATTTATTGAACCATTCAGTTTATAACTCTATAAAGAATACCAACTACAATGCCAAATGCTGTCTTATTACCAATGATACAAAGAGAAATAAAATATGAGCTCTGTCTTTGAAACCTTCCATCTGGAAAGACCCATTCACAGTGCTTTTGATGACTGGTAAAAACAGAAGTATGCATAAGGTGCTACAGGAACCCAGAGGAGGGAATTCTTATGTTAGCCTGGGGAGACTTGAGAGGAAATCTCAGTGCAACATTGGAATGATAATTAAATGAAGAGTGGAATTCAAAAGGAAAGAAATACGACTTCACATGCATGAGAACAAGATAGGTGTTAGTTAGGGTTTACATTCCAGAAATAGAAAGTAGCTGGTTCTGCTGTCACCTGAGGAATATAGGGTGTGGGAAGATGGAGCTGTGTTCTATGAGAAGAGGTGAGTAAGGGCTGGTTGATGAAAGCCTTGCATATAATACACATCCTGCACCCCTCCTAAATACTACATACTGCTCATCAGCATGTGGGCGCACGCATGCACACTCACAGATGCACAGACCTTTAGGCTTTAAATGTCATTTGGTATTAAAATTAATTTGATAATACCAGAGATTGGAGTTATAAAACCTTGCATCTAATCCTGGAAAAGATGCATGTCTTTTCTTTCTCTCTCAAAGAAGAGATATTATTCTTAGCCTTAAATATTTCTTCAGGTTCTCTGAGAATATTTTCTGAATGATTAACTCACCCTACACTTATGAAGGATTTGCTAATATTTTGCCTCCTTTTCTCCCTGCTGCTGCTTTTACTTAGGCTGCCCTCGCTGATAAATGAGAATCATCAACTCGTAACTTATTTATAACATCCTTTTATATATTTGCAGAAGAGCTCAGGGAGCAATTCAAACAGAAATGCAGCTGCTTTCAGTTCCACTAAATAAAAAAAAACAAGCATACTTAGATATGGCATTTCAGTCCAGTGATATTGTTAATAAAAAGCTGTATATACTGTGGACAAATCCCAGTTATTACCAGCAATCTGGGGTTGGAGTGAAACATATCTCTAGCTATTCAATGGTATTTTCTGTTTTGTAACAAGTACTCATCCACGAAAATTGATGTTGCAAACTTAGTTTAGGGCACTTAAGAGATGGCAGGAATGGAAGGAATTCCAGAATGAAAGATTCATAAAAACAAAAAAATGTCTGAGTAACAACTAGCAATTGAAAAACTGCTGGATCTGTTATTTGTAAAGATATTGAGGAGGTATTCTGTTCATCCTGAGAGATCTATAGTGGCATAGAACTTAGAAAGTAAATGAGAAAACATCGAAAATATCTTTAGAAGAGAGAAAAAATCTGTTTGGAGCATTCTATTCTCTTTCAGTAAAAAGTAAAAATATGCGATTCTATAAATTCTTCAATTACAAGCACTTATCTGTGCCAAATACAAATATTTATAACCTTAGACTGGATCTCTTTCCATTGTTCCATAGGATTGAAAGAAGAAATAGATTCTTATTAAATCTGGGAAAGATGTGGTCCATGAATCCAAAGAGAAACACCTCATCTTCCTAGACATTGACCCCTTCTGATAAATAATTCTTACATTATGCTCTAGGTACCTAAGGAAGTACCTAGAAATTTACAGAGATTAATTCACTTAACACTAAAACACAGTAACAACACCACCAGCTAGCTGTGTAGTTGACATAATAATCTTCCAAATTATCAGGCAAGAAAATAGATGAACACAAAGATTAAATAACTGACTGATAATTCACATTAATTCACATTAAGAATGTGAATCCTCTACAATTTGTTTTTGTTTTTTAAAAAATAAATCTATTAAAGTATAACATATACAATATTGCTCATATTTAAATCAAACAATTTAAGTCTGGGATGTGTGTAGAAGTATTAAATCATCACATCACAGCCAAGATGGGGGTGGTGATTGATAATTGTTGATATTTGGGATTATCTATGTTGTATATATTAGTAGTCCATTCTTGGTGAATAGTATTCAATCATATGGTTATATCACAATTTATATATTCATTTGTTCGTGTACATTTTGGCCATTTTCCATATGTGGCTATTATAAATAAACTGCTTTGAGTATTTATGTATAATACTCTGTACTGATATTTACATCTTTCTTGAATAAATGTTTAGAAGCACAGCTGTAATATAACAGGTGTGTACTTAACTTTTTAGAGAAACTAGTTGGTTTCTGAAGTGCTTATAACAGTTCATAGTTTCATCAGAGTGCATGGTAATTCCAGGTCCTCCACATCCTTACCAGCCCTTATTGTGGTCATTTTAGTTCATTCCTTTTAATCGTGTTATTGGTATCTCATTGTGGTTTTAATTGCATTTCCTAACGACTAAGTTAGGTATTTATTTTCCATCTATATATCTTCTTTGGCAGACAAATTATCTAAACCATTTGTGTCTATTTTTATTTTCTTTAATTATTGAGTTTTGAGAGTCCTTATGTATTCTGGATACAATTCATTTATTGGATATGTGATCAGCAAATGTGCTCTCTTTCTGTAAACTACATTTGCATTCACTTAACACAGTATTTCAAAGACCATAAGTTTTAATGTCAAAAGTCATAATTAGCAATTATATGTGTATGTGTATCATGCTTTTAGTGTCTTGTCAAAAATATTTCCCTAACTTAACATAACATCACAAATATTTTTCATGTTTCCTTCTAGAAATTTTATATTTTAAGGTTTTATATTTAGGTCTGTGACTCATTTTGAAATGATCATCATCATCATTGTCATTATTATTATTGATATTTACACCTAGTGTGATATACAAATTGAAGGGGTTTGCTGCCACAATGGTTTTCCACATATTCAAGTGTTCCAGTACCATTTGTTGAAAAGATGTCCCTTCACCATTGAATTTTTCATATGTGCTTTGCAAAAATCTATTGATCTAGTATGTTTGAGTTTATTCTAGACTTTGTTCTGTTCTAATGATCTCCTTTTCTATTTATATGTCAATACCAGACTCTCCTGATTATTACTGCATCATAATGACACTTAAAGTCTGATAATATTTAATGTTAGTCCGTTTCTCAAAATTGTTTTGTTTATTCTAGATCCTTAGCATTTCCATATGCATTTTAGAAGCAGTTTTTTTCAATTTCTTTAAAAGCCTACTAAAATTTGTATTAGAATTGTGTTGGATATATAGCTAAGTTAATAGGGAATTATATTAAAAATATATGTTAATATATTTAACAATATTAGGTCTTTTGAATCAGGAACATAATATATCTCTCCACCTATTAGATTTCCTTTAATTACTCTCAGCAATAAATTTTGCTTTTCAGTGTACAGTTTTTTAACATAATTTGTGAGATCATTCCAAGTATTTTATATATTTGAGTTACTTACTAACTCAAATTACAATATTATTTGTAAATTTCATTTCCCAGTGTTGCTAGTATATAGGAAGTAATTGCTTATACATATTATTCTTGTGTCCTGCATCCTTGATAACCATGTGTATTTATTGTAGCAGCTTAAGATTGGACATATATACATTTGCTATTGATCTTACTAAGAAATCAATTCATCTTTAAAAATAAGTATGATATAAACTTGTTTTTAATTTTTTTCTTTTTCATAAATGAACTTCATTTTTTTTCTCAAATTTTCTATTTCAGGTTCAATTGATTCAGATTCTTCCAAATGGTATTCTGACATTTACATCTAATTTAATTATTATTATACAAAGGATTCTTAAGATAGGATCTTGAATATACTTTATATACTTGAATCCTTTCATTTTATCTATTAGTGCATATTAATTATACAGAGTGGATTTCCTTGTGTCATATTTATATGTACGTACAACACATTTTAAATTTATTATTTATTTTTTCTTTGTTATTTTTAATTTTACATGACAGTAGAATGTATTTTTGACATATCATATCATACATACATGTAGTATAACTTCCCATTCTTATGGTTGTACATGATGTGGAGTTTCACTGGTGGTATATTCATATATGAACATAGGAAAGTTATGTCCAATTCATTCTACTGTCTTTCTCATTCCCACCATTGCACTTGTCCCAATCCAGTAAACTACCTCCTCCCCTCACCCCTGCTTATTGTAGGTCAGCATCCATATATCAGAGAGAACATTCTACCTTTGGTTTTTTGGGATTGGCTTACTTCACTTAGCATGATAGCCTCCAGTTCCATCCATTTACTGGCAAATGCCATAATTTCATTCCTCTGTATGGCTGAGTAATATTTCATTGTTTATATATACTACAGTTTCTTTATCCATTCAGCTATAACAGGGCACTTAGGATGGTTCCATACTGAGCTATTGTGAATTGAGCTGCTGTGAACATTGATGTGGCTGCATCAATACAATATGCTGATTTTAAGTCCTTTGAGTATATGCCAAGGAGTGGGATAACTGGGTCAAATGGTGGTTCCATTCCAAGTTTTGTGAGGAATCTCCATATTGCTTTCCATAGTGGTTGAACCAATTTGCAGTCCATTAGCAATGCACAAATGTACCTTTTCCCCTTCATCCTCACTGACATTTATTGTTACTTGTATTCTTGATAATTGCCATTCAGACGGGAGTGAGAAGAAATCTCACTGTAGTTTTAATTTGCATTACTCTACTTGATAGTGATTTTGAACATTTTTTCATATATTTATTGACCATTCATATTTCCTCTTCTATGAAATGTCTGTTCAGTTCCTTTGCCTATGTATTGATTGAGTTATTTGTTTTTTGGTGTTCAGTTTTTTGAGATTTTATATATCCTGGAGATTGGAAATTAATGCTCTGAGGTGAGGTGGCAAAGGTTTTCTCCCATTCTGTTGGCTCTCTATTTACATTCTTGATTCTTTTCCTTTGCTGTGAGGAATTTTATTTTGATACCATCCTATTTATTGATTCTTTTTGGGGAGAGAGGGCATACATGATTGAACTCAGGGGCACCCAACCACTGAACCACATCCCCAGCCCTATTTTGTATTTTATTTAGAGACAGGGTCTCACTGAGTTGTTTAGCACCTTACTTTTGATGAGGCTGGCTTTAAACTCATGATCTTCTTGTCTCAGCTTCCCAAGCTGCAGGGGTTACAGGAGTTCACCACCATGCCCAGCTCCATTTATTGATTCTTGATTTTATATTTTGTACTTTAGGAATCTTGTTGAGGCAGTCGGTTCTTAAGCCGACATGATAAAGATTAGAGCTAGCTTTTTCCTCTAGTAGGTGCAGGGTCTCTGGTCTAATGCCTAGGTCCTTAATAACACATTTTGAACTTCCCATTCCCCTGTTACCCACCCTTACCCTCATCTTCCCTCTGTCTGATCCCTTCCTCTTAACTAGTAGTCTTCCTTCTACATTCATGTCATGCCCCGCCCCCAGCTTCTACATGTGATAGAAAACATGAGATATTTGTCTTTCTGAGTCTAGTTTATTTCACTTACCATAATGATCTCTAGCTCTATCCATTTTTCTGAAAATGGCATTTTGTACACAGAATTCACTAGATTATTCTAATGGTTGAATAATATTCTGTTAGTGTATATGTATGCTTTATTTATCCATTCATTTGGTTACTGGCAGCTAGAGTGATTCAATTGGCTAGTGAGAACTGTGCTGTTATATCATGGTATTTTCATAGTATACACTTATTTATTTATTTATTTATTTATTTATGTTAATTTATTTATTCTACTTAGTATACATGATAGCAGAATGCATTTTGATTCATTGTGCACAGATAGAGCACAACTTTTCATTTCTCTGGTTGTACAGGATGTAAAATCACATCATATATGCTGTCATATGTGAAGCTAGGGCTATGAAGTTCATCTCACTGCACCATCTTTACTGTGCCCATCCTCCCTCCGGTCTCCCTCCCCTTTGACCAAACTTCCTCCATTCTTCCCATGTCCTCTTCTTCATTATGGATCAGCATTCACTTATAAGAGAGAATATTCAACATTTGGTTTTTTGGGATTGGCTTATTTCACTTAGCATGATATTCTTCAACTCCATCCATTTACCTGCAAATGCCATGGTTTTATTCTCTTTTATTGCTGAGTAATATTCCATTGTGTATATATACCACAGTTTCTTTATCCATTCATCTATTAAAGGGCATCTAGATTGGTTCCACAGTTTAGCTATTGTGAATTGAGCTGCTATAAACTTTGAAGGGCTGCATCACTGTAGTATGTTGTTTTAAATTCCTTTGGGTATAGACCAAGGAGTGGGATAGCCAGGTCAAATGGTGGTTCCATTCCAAGTTTTCTAAGGAATCTTCATACTGTTTTCCAGATTGGTTGTACCAATTTGCAGTCTCACCAGCAATGTATGAGCATGCCTTTCCCCTCACATCCTCACCAACACTTATTGTTGTTTGTGTTCTAGATAATTGCCATTCTGATTAGCATGAGATGAAGTCTTAGGGTAGTTTTGATTTGCATTTCTATAATTGCTAGAGATGTTGAACATTTTTTCATATGTATGTTGATTGATTGTATATCTTCTTCTGAGAAGTATCTGTTCAGCTCCTTAGCCCATTTGTTGACTGGGTTGTTTGTTTTTTTTAGTGTTAAGTTTTTTGAGTTCTTTATATATCCTGAAGATTAGTGTTCTATCAGATGTGCATGTGGCAAAAATTTGTTCCCAGAATGTTGGTACTCTGTTCACTTCATTGATTGTTTGTTTTTTGCTGAGAAGAAGTTTTTTAGTTTGAATCTATCCCATTTATTGATTCTTGATTTTACTTCTTACACTATAGGTGTCTTGTTAAGGAAGTAAGGTTCTAATCCAACATAATGAAGATTTAGGCTTACTTTTTCTTCTATTAGGCATAGGGTCTCTGGTCTAATTCCTAGGTCCCTGATCCACTTTGAGTTGAATTTTGTGCATGGTGAGAGATAGGGTTTTAGTTTCATTTTGCTGCATATGGATTTCCAGTTTTCCCTGCACCATTTGTTGAAGAGGCTATCTTTTCTCCAATGTACGTGTTTGGCACCTTTGTCTAGTATAAGATAACTATATTTAAATGGGTTTGTTTCTGCATCTTCTATTCTGTACTGTTGGTCTATATGTCTATTTTGGTGCCAGTACTATGCTGTTTTTGTTACTCTAGCTTTGTAGTATAGTTTAAGATCTGATATTGTGATGCTTCCTGCTTCACTCTTCTTGCTAAGGAATGCTTTGGCTATTCTGGTTCTCTTATTTTTCCAAATGAATTTCATGATTGCCTTTTCTATTTCTATAAGGAATGGTGTTGGGATTTTAATTGGAATCACATTGAATCTATATAGCACATTTTACCATTTTGGCCATTTTGGATTCTGCTTATCCAAGAGCATGGGAGATCTTTCCATCTTCTAAGGTCTTGTTTAATTTATTCCTTTAGTGTCTTGTAGTTTTCAATTTAGAAGTCTTTCACCTCTTTTGCTAAACTGACTCCCAAGTGTTTTTTTTTTTTTTTTTTTTTTTTGACGCTATTGTGAATGGGGTAGTATTCCTCATTTCTTTTTCAGAGGATTCATCACTGATGTATAGAAATGCAATTGATTTATGGGTGTTGATTTTATATCCTGCTACTTTGCTGAATTCATTTATTAATTCTCGAAGTTTTCTGGTGGAATTTTTTGAATCCTCTAAGTATAGAATCATGTCATTGGCAAATAATGATAGTTTGAGTTCTTCGTTTCCTATTCATATCCCTTTAATTTCTTTCATCTGTCTAAGTGCTCAGGCTGATGTTTCAAGGACTATGTTGAATTGCAGTGGTGAAAGAGGGCACCCCTGTCTTGTGCCCGTTTGTTTGTTTGTTTGTTTATTTATTTATTTATGGTACTGGAGAATGAACTCAGGGGTACTCGAATACTGAGCCACACACTCAGCCCTATTTTGTGTGTTATGTAGAGACAGGGTCTCACTGAGTTACTTAGCACTTCGCTGTTGCTGAGGCTGGCTTTGAATTTGTGATTTTCCTGTCTCAGCCTCCCTAAGTGTTGGGAGGCAGCATCGCATTCAAGGTTATTATTGAAATATAATTTGTAATCCCGGTCATTTTGGTTTATTTTTGGTTTTATCTTGACTTGGTTTATCCTTTGATTGGCCTTTCCTTTAGAGTTGTTCCTCTCTTTGTATATTTTCATTGTTGACTATCATTTCCTTCTCATGGAATATTTTGCCAAGAATGCTGTGTAGTATAGGCTTTCTTTTTTTTTTTTTAATATTTTTTTATTTTTTTCTTAGTTGTAGGTGAACAGAATATCTTTATTTTTATGTGGTGCTGAGGATCGAACCCAGTGCCTCACGCATGCTAGGCGAGCACGCTACCACTGCGCCACAATCCCAGCCCCAGTGCAGGCTTTCTTGCTGTAATTCTTTTAACTTTTGTTTATCATGGAAAATTTTTATTTCATCACCAAATCTGAAGCTTAATTTTGCTGGATATAAGATTCTTGGTTGGCATCCATTTTCTTTCAGAACTTGGTATATATTGTTCCATGATCTCCTGGCTTTTTAGGGTCTGGGTGGAAAATTCTGCTGAGATCGAAATTGGTCTGCTCCTATATGTAATCTGATTCTTCTCTCATGTGGCCTTTAAAATTCTATCCTTATTCTGTATGCTGGACATTTTCATTATATTGTGCCTTGGTGTAAATCTGTTGTGATTTTGTACATTTGGTATCCTGTAAGCTTCTTGTATCTGATTTTCCAATTCATTTTTCATGTTTAGGAAATTTTCTGATATTATTTCATTGAAGGGATTGTGAATTCCTTTGGTTTGAAATTCTGTGCCTTCTTCTATCCCAATAAATTTTAGATTTGGTCTTTTGATGCTATCTCATAATTCTTGTATGTTCTGTTCATGGTTTCTTGCCATATTTAATCTATGGTCAACTTTATTTTCAAGATTGTATATTCTGTCTTCATTATCTGAGGTTCTGTCTTCCAAGTGATCTAGTCTGCTGGTGATGCTTTCTATTGAGTTTTTTATTTGCTTTATTATTTCTTTCATTTCAACAATTTCTGATTTTTCCCCCCACAATCTGTAGCTCTTTCTTAATCTTTTGCTACCTATATTTGCTCTCTTATTTCTTTGTTGGAGTGATCAATTTTTGCCTGTATTTGCTCGCTTATGTCATTATTTAATTCACAGATCATTTTAATTATATACATTCTGAATTCTTTCTCTGACATTTGTCAATTGTGCTATGAACGGATTCTATTATTGTAGTATTTTGGTTTATTTGGGGCATTTTCTTTCTTTGTGTTTTCATGTTAATTATGTATCTTCCTTTCTTGCAATGCTGATCTGAGTTATTGCAGTTTCTATCATATAATCTTGTAGTGACCCTACAAATTACCTGTATTTCACCTTGGAGTTCACTTCCAGTCCCCACCAGGTGTCCCCAGATGGACACTACTATCACTAAAGATGGTGGCAGTGGTAGCGGTGGTAACTCACGATGGCAGTGGGAGTGGCCCAAGATAGATGCAAACACTTTCAGAGATGGGGCTAAACAGGTGGGACTTACAATGGCTTTGGGCTGATTAATGGGAGATAAAGAACTTTGGTGGGCTGCTGCCCCCAGGCTCTGTCTCTTGACCCAAGTTAGAGGCTAATACATGGGAAAAACTATGGAGATGGCTGTAGTGTACAAGGTGGATACAGGAAGGGAGAAACAGCATGGATCCCCTCTATGTACAGGGGAGGTCCTGAGCCTGGGCTCTCATACAGACTTTTGAGGGCAGTCTTAGGCCTGATCTTGGCCTGGACTCCCTCAGGGACTCCAGGTGGTGGGTCTAGCCCTGGGCTTGTGCTCCCCCGAATATGCAGGGACTCTGGCACTGAACTGGGGATGGTTCTGGGCCTCACTTAAGTCTGGTCTCCTGCAGGTTTCTCAGTGGCAGTCTTTCACCTGGGTCTGGGTTCCCCTGTGATTGATGGGTAGCAGTCTTGGGTCTGCCCTTGGCTGGGCTCCTGCAGAGTTCCTGAAAGTGGTCTTGGGCCTTGGCCTGTGCTCCTGCCTGTCTGTATACTTTCCTTTTTTCAGATGTGTATTGAAGAGTGGTGTAGCTGGGCCATATGATAGTTCTATTTTTTTTTTTTTTTGAGGAAACTCCATGCTAATTTTCTTAGTGGCAGTACATTTACATCAATAGTGAATAAGCTTACTTTTTCCCTGCAGTCTCAACAGCATGTATTGTTATTTGTATTTTTGCTGATTGCCATTCTGACTTAGGTGGGCTGGAATTTCAGTGTAGTTTCAATTTGCATTTCCCTGAAGGCTGAAGATATTAAACACTTTTTCATATAATTATTGATCATTTGTTCTTCTTTTAAGAAGTGCTAAGTATAAAATTTGAAACATTAAAAGTGCCAGAAGCGAACATAGGGGAAACACTTTCAGCTATAGGTAAAGGCAATGACTTCCTAAATAGGATTCCTATAGCTTAGAAAATAATAGCAAAAAATGACAATGGATCTCATCAAATTAAAAAGCTTCTGCACAGCAAAAGAAACTATCAACAGAGTGAAGACAGAGTCTATGGAATGGGAGAAAATCTTTGCTAGCTACTCTATTGACAGACGAGTAATATACAGAATAAATAAAGAACTTAGAAGACTGTAGACACACACATGCACACATACACACACACACTACACACACACACAGAGAGAGAGAGAGAGAGAGAGAACCCTCCAATCAATAAATGGAAAAATATACTAAAATCTCTTTAAAACGAGATTTTAAAAACATTTTTATTGAGATTTTAATGGTCTATAAATAATCTTTTCTGTTAAATATTACATGTGTACCTAGAAATGATATGTACCTTGCTATTACTGGTTTTTATATTACATAAATGTCAGCGAGGTAAAGTGTTTGATAGGTAAAACTCCAATATCATTGTTAAAGGTCTTTCTATTATTAAGAAAGTGATGTTGAAGTCTATGACAATATTTGTGGATATGTATTTTTTCTTGAAGTTCTATTAGTTTTTACTTTTTGAAGTTTTAGTATTGTTCAATGTATGGATATTCTGATCTTTTATATCCTTTTTATGAACTGACACTCTTCATCCCTGGTAATATATTTTACTTTTGCTCTGAAATATAGTTTGGCAGATATTGGTATAGCTTCTCCAGATTGCTTTAGAGCTTCTAGTATGAACCTTTAACTTAACATATTCTTTCTTCAAATGCCATTGTATAATTTCATACATCCTGTACAAGCTACCTATAATGTAAGTACAACATTTTATTATAAAAACTTCTGGATTTTGTAATAATTATTAAACTTTGTATTTCTCACATGTTTACACTCCAAATATTGGTGGAAATTATGCTTTAAATAGTTAATTACATTTGAAAGATTTTCAAAAAATGAGAAAAACATTTTAACACTTAGGTAGGTACCATAACCGATATTCTCCAGTCCTTCATCTACAGTCACATATTCATCTGTTAAATTTTAGTTCGGCCTGAAGAGCTGCTTTAAACACTTCTTGAAGAGAATGCCTAAGTAATTCTTCTAGCCTTTGTAGCCTGCCTTCTTTCTTTTCTTTTCTTTTTCTTCTTCTTCTTCTTTTTTTTTTTTGTACCTGGGATTTAACACAAGTGTGCTTAACACTGAGCCAAATCCCCATTCCTTTTTTATTTTAAGGCAAGACCTTACTTAATTGCTGAGGCTGGCTTTGAACTTGTAATCCTCCTGCCTTGGCCTCCAAAGCCACTGGGCAGTCTTATTATTTCTTAAACAAAGTCTTTATTTGCCCTCAGTTTTGAAAGGCATTTTCACTGTGTGGAGAGACTAACAGGCTATTTTCTTTCAGTTCATTAAAGATGTTGCTTCATTATATTCTCATTTTCATTTTCTCCAATGAGAAATCTGCCATCATACTTAATTTTGTTCTTTATGTAGTATATTTTGTCCATGGTCACTTTTAAGATTTCCTTTCCATCACTGATATTATCCAAGTTTATTATGATGTACTTTGATAAGTTTTATTCATGTTTCTTATGTTTCATGTTATTAAGCTTCATGCATATTTTTTTTTCTATTTCCTCATCTCTCTTTTAGGAAATGTACTTCCACCGAACATGGTCTGCTTGAACTTTTTTATTCCTACAGCTCATTGATGCTCTGGTATTTTTTTTTATCCAGGCTCTTTTTTTTTCCTTTTTCTTGTATTTCACTATATGTCAACTTTATGCTGTGTTTTTTCATTCAGTATTTTTTTCTTTCTCAAGTCTAATCTTCAATTAATCCTATCACTGTGTACATACATACATTTGAATATGTACATTTGAATATTTACCTAAGCTATTGTAGTTTTCATCTTTAAAAGTTCAATATAGCTCCCCATCTTTCATGCCCCTACAAATTAGTGCTTTTTATAATTTCTTAAGTACATCGGAATCAATAATTATCATAATAACTGTTTCAATTTCCCTCTTGCAGTAATAATGTCATCTGCTTAATTTTTAAGTTGTTTTCAGTTTGTTTTAATTTCTTTTTATCATGGGTCATATTTTCCTATAGCTTTGACTGTTTGGTAGTTTTATATTTGGATGAAAAATTGTGAATATTATATTTTGGGATGTTGTATTTTGATACATACAGTTGAACTTTATTTTATTTTGGGATGTCATAAATTTGTTTAGAATTAATTTGATGATATTCATTCTTTCTTTTTAGCCTATTAGGCAGGTAATGTTGGTCTTTAGCCTAGAAGTATTTTTCCCTCTATATTGAGGTAGAAACCTTTTTAGTACTGTACCTGTTGACCTGGGATGTATGAGATTTTCCAGCTATCACAGGGAACAAAAAGTATTTTGGACTGTGTGAGCTCCAGGTATTGGTGCTTCTCATCCTTTCTGATATTTCTTTGCCTAGTGGTAAATAATTTCATCCGATACATGCACTAATCAGTACTCTGATGAATATTTAAGGGTGACCTCCTACAGATCTCTAGAGTTCTCTTTATAATTTCCCCCTGTCCCCTTGGTACCATAACCATGTGAACTTGCTGTCCTGCCTTTATCAACTTCCAGCTCCAACTTCTCAATTCAGCAAGACCACAGAACTCCATCTGGCTGTCCTCTTTATATGGTGCAGCTTGAAAATTCTTACAGAAAGGAATTTTTCATTTTTATTTCCTCATTTTCTAAGGATTACCTTCCTTTGTTGCCCGATGTCTGATATCTTGAAAACCATTGCCTGATGTATTTTGCCTAGATTTTTAATAGTTATTGTACTGTGGGTAAATTTAGTTCCTATTACTCCCTCTTGGAAGCAAGAGTCTACTATGGTATTTTTAATCACTATTATCTATAAAAGTCTGGTGCTTAGGGGAAGTGTGGCTGGGTTTATCTATATCTGTACTTACATCTATTAACAATCAATAAAATTTAGGTAATATAGTCATGGCAGCAAAGGAAATCTCTGTAGAAGAATATGTAGAAAACAAGTGGGTGAAAACTAAGAGTAAAACCCTAATATAAGTCAATGAGTCAATACTTAAATGGTAATAGGAGGAATGTGGCCCATGATGGTTTTGGAGAATGAATGCCAGAGACACTGGGGAGACCAAAGGCTTGATAGCAAATAGTCTCTTCTGGATATTCTTGCTCCAAGAAACTATCTCAAAGTTAGTGGCTTAAATGAGCAACACTTATTTTACTATCTCTTAAAGCTTTTGTAGTTTGGAAATCAAATAAAGGATTAGCTATGAGGTTCTAACATGGCTGATGTCAGAGAATGGCTGGAGCTAGAATAGGCAGGAGTTGAAGTAGCTGGAGCTGGCTGTGTCTTTCTCTTCAACAAACGTCAGGTTGTCCCCACAAGGTTTTCACATGTGGGTTAGTTGGAGAAATTAGGTTTTTCCATGTGGGCTAGTTGCACAGTCAGGCAGTATTAGGTAAATCAGATGGCATACGGCATGGCTGATAGCTTTAAGGTCGTGTATTCCATAGAGCAAGATGGAAACTCTATCATACTTTGTGACTCAGCCTTAGAAATCACATAACATACTTCTGTTGTACTTTATTAATTAAAAGGATCATAGTAACTCTCCATATATCAAGATTCTGCACATACAAAACACCTCTCCTTTGAATAAAGTTATACTGTAAGATGTGTTGAAGGGGACACATGCTGTAGCAACTCTTGGAAAATAAAATCTGTCATGAAGTCCAAGGGAAGAGTTGTTTTAAGAAGGAAATAAAAGATCATACTACTAATTTCTACCGAGAGCTTAGAGTAAATGAGCATTAAAGAAATTACCATTGTATTTCACCATTTAGAATTTCTTGGCAGTTTTTGGCTTGAGTAGTTCTACTTTGCTTTCCAAATATTTTTCCCAATTCATAGTTTGCCTTTTTGTTTTGTTGATTTTCTCCTTTGATATGCAGAAAGTTTTAATTTAATGTAGTCTCACTTGTTTATTTTTGCATTTCTTACCTGTGCTTTTGGTGTTACATCCCCCCCAAAAACCAAACAAATGAACAAATCAAGGAAATATTTCCTTTTGCTTTCTTCCAGGGGTTGTGAAGCATCTGGTATAATGTGTTAGTCTTTAATCCATTTTGAGTTGATTATTGTGCATAGTATAAGATAAGCATCCAATTTTATTCTTTTCCATGTTGATCACCAGTTTTCAAACACCATTTATTGAAGAGACTATTGTCTAGTCTTGATGTTCTTGTTGAAAATTGGTTGATTATATATGAATGGATTTATTTTTGGGTTCTCTGCTCTGGAAATGTAAATTGGTAGAGCTATGTAAAAAACAGTGTGAGGTTCTTCGGAAAATTGAAAATTGAACTGATCTACCATCCCAGCAATTCCTCTTCTGCATATACTTGAAAACAACAACATCAAAAATAAAAAGCACAAATAAAACAACATCAACAAAGGAAAAAAACTCAAACAAAGTCAGGATTTCAAAGAGATATCTATACTCCTACATTTAATGGATAAATGAATAAGTAAATTGTGAAATCTACCTATCTCACAGTTCCGGAGGCCAGGATGTCCAAGGGCACAGATTTGGTAACTGGCAAAAGCTGCACTATGCTTCTGAGACAGAGCTTATTGCTGCTTCCTATAATGGGATTGAAGGCTCTGTCCTAAAACAGCAGAAGGAAACAAACCTACTGTTATCTACAGTGCTTTTTCAAGGACCCTGATCTCATCCAGGATGGTTCTATGTTGATAGATTAATCCTTTCTAACGTCCACATCTTACTACTATCATATTGGTGATTAAGTGTCAACATATGAACTTTGGGAGACATATTAAAACCATAGCACAGCAATTAATTTTCTTGTGTTCACTGTAGTATCAAAATAACTAAATTTTGAGTCCCTAACTTGTACTAATGTTATGGTTTGAATATGAAATGTACCCCAAAGACTCATGTTTTGAGGGTTTGGTCCTCAGTGCAGCAAAGTTCAAAAGTAGGGCTTTGGGGAAGTGGTTGAATCATGAGGGCTCAGATCTTGTTAGTGGATTAATCCACTGAAAGCTGAATGAACAGACAGGTGGGGCAGGAACATGCCCTTGCGGACTCTAACTTTTCCTGGGTCCCGTATTTTCTTTTGCTGATTTCTGACCACTAGGAGTTGAGCAGCTTTCCTCTGCCACAATATTCTGCCTCATCTCAGGCTCAAAGCAAGGAAGTCAACTGACCATGGACTGAAACTTCTGAACTGTGAGCCAAGCTAAACTTTTTCTCCTTTAATTGTTTAGGTCAGGTATTTCTGTCATAGAGATGAAAAGTTGACGGACATAGCTAGACATTTAAATATGTGCTTCTTTGGAAAATTTACATAGGAATCATCATGTACATTTTCTTTTTCTTTTTATAACTTTATTTTTTTATTTATTAATTTGTACGTAGTCCTGAGGATGGAACCCAGTGCCTCACTCACGCTAGGCCAGCGCTTTACCGCCGAGCCACAAACCCAGCCCTTCATGTACATTTTCTACATGGGGAACTTTTATAGGTTACATGTGTTGAGCAAACTCACACAACTAATAATGGCATTCATTTTAGAATCTGGTTTGATACCGAAACCCCTGCTTTTTTCTGTTATGCTTGACTGGTTATAATAACAGTGCTTCTATATTTTCTTCTTTATTACTTGTCAATTAATATCAACAGTATTATTACATTCAACATTTAATTTCCATCACTGCTTCATAATTTTGAGTGCTTACAGAAAAGAGCATAAGTATGCATTTGTACTTGGCAATCAATACTTGCAAAAGAAATGTTTAAATTATTTAGATTTGAAAAAAACATATTTAAATCCAACTATTTTTCTTGACTAGTTTGCAAAAATGTGTGTGTTCTCATTTTTACCTTGGGAATTATTTATTATTTTGAAAATGATTTTCTTTTGTATGTCATGAAGTTGAGCGCTTGGGGATTTACTCAACCATTTATAATAGGATCCTAAGGAACTCATAGCAAATACTGAAACATCCCCCAAACACATACTATCTGTAGGAAAGGTCAGAACCTCACAGTGATTTTCATTGAACCTTAAAAGACAAACAACTTCAACACGGCACTGCTACATCTTGGCTCAATGCAATTCCAACCCTGCTGAGAATAGTAAAATGAAAAGGATATTTGATTCAGGTTGCACTGAGCTATTTAAAAAAAAAATGTCATTTTTGTTTTTGTTTTCGGTTTTCTTTGCAGGCAGAAGACAAAATCCATTCTTATGCATAAAAAAATCTATTAAGCCAAATGTGAGCCTGGTAACCTTGCTTATACATTAAAAACAAATATCAATAGAAAATAAAATACTAGTCTTTCTGAGATTACATATGAAAATAATTTGAACAATAGTAATAGGATTAATATCTGTGCAAGCTAACCTTGGTTAGGCTATGCTGAGAATGATAGATGAAGGTATAAAAATGTTTTAAAACCCCAAGAACCTTTCTTTAGGAATGCAATGTAAATTTTCATAGTACTTCTATCTTGACTCCTAAAAGTATGGAGTTTAATTGCTTTTGTCTTTTCAATTTGGTGAAATATTTTAAGAAAGCCCACAAAATAAGCAATTGTCAGAATGTGCTATTCGGCTTCTATTATATAAAAATTTCAATTTAAATGAGTTGTGGGACAAATAAAAGAATTGAAGCAAACTAAATTAATAATATTTGATAATATGAACGATTAAATAATACATATCAAATTATGATTTTGTTTTCTCTGTCATTCTACAAACTATTTTATTTGCATCTTGCTTCAATATCACCTGATTCACTCATTTATTTAAAATGATTTACTGTTATGGGGATAAAAACATGCTACTACAAAATATGACACCCTGGCATCTTAATTTTTCTGACAAGAAGCCACTTGTAAAACAACAAATGCAGGAAGGGCTCTCTTACCTCTGCCTACCTTCCTAAAAGCAACCAGGACATAAATTTCACTGTACCAGGAAGAGAATATTCTTATGTCTAGAGATGGAGAATTAATATAGTTATTAAATAAAAGGTTACTACAATAATTTCTATTTTCCATTAGTTACCTATGTATATGCACCTATATATTTTCACATATACACTCATATATTTCCTCATTATTTGCACCGAATTTGCTACCCCTCAACCAACCCTCCTTTTTCCTTTCTTGCCAAAGTTGCACGATTTCTTGCCCTTTATTAAAATGGTATGTATGCACCCAGATCTAGCTTTTCTTTGGGTCTTCATTTCTTTTCAATGAAAGTCCCTATGAGCACATAAAAATTAAAATATTAGCTTAAAATAAAATTTATATACTTTTCTCTTGTTAATCTGCCTTTTGCCCATTCAACTCATAGACCATAACCACAGAACTAAGAAGATAAAGGCACTATTTATCTTCTCTTATACTATTAAGCACCAGACATTGAGATAATTAGAGTTCGTAATTCCCACTGTGCAATGAAGAGTCCTGTGTGACTATTATTAGCTTATTATCTTTTATTCTACCAATTCCACCTCTGTGAATAGGAAGAGGTCTTCTGAGTTGCATGGGCTAGCCATCATGCATTGATGAGTATATTGTATGAAAGAGTGAGAGAGTTATGTGAAGGATGACAAATGATAATCCATATAATATGAACTCACACTGCATTTCTACAGATTCTCTTTAAACCTGGCATGCATTTCAACATAGAATCACAAGTGATTGCCCCTACTAGTATATCACAATGAACAGAAGGCACCAGCAACCCATTTACTGCAGCATCTATTAAAATTCTATAGTTAAGTCCTTATTGGAGTTACTTTGGTAAACAAAATTAGAAGTTAGATTCAACATGAAGAATTTTAGTTGAATACTTCTGGTGTGCACAGATGGAATCCAAAAAATGTCCGAGCAGACGTGCTTTCATATGGATAGATTTTAGGAACCTCTTAGAAGACATGTGTGTATGTACTTACTAATAATGCCTTATTTGGATCTTAATATATATCACTTTTTTATAGAAGTAAAAATTATCTCCTTGTCCCAAAGTTTTGATGGCAAAGTGAATACAGCATCATGTATGTATGTGGTGAAATGTGTACTGTAGACATCTACTTTATTTTTTCTATTTGGAAATCAACCAACAGAATTTGTAGCTACACTTTATCTTCAGTGTTTTATTACTAATTCTATTTTAATATAAAGAAAAAGCTATATATGAAAGACAAATGCAGGCAAAACAATAAAAGATAATCCACATAGAAGCGTTACTTCACATTAAAGCTTTTTTTGTAATTGTTGTAGATGGACAGCATGCTTTTATTTTATTTGATTATTTTTGTATGTGGTGCTAAGGATCGAACCCAGTGCTTCACCTGTACTAGGAAAGCACTCTACCACTGAGCCACAGCACTAATCCAATGCTTCACATTTGACTAGACTCTTTGGTGTCTTTGCTGTGACCTCACAAAAAATTGGATTAACAATGTGGTTGGCCAATCTGAACCAATCTGGGGTAATGTTGGAACATTCACAGGGAAAATGCTTGGCACACAGTCAATTGTTAATTGTTTTACTGTGCTGATAATGAGCTTCTGCACATGGTTTCTTAACTACAGAGAAGCCTATATACATTTGTTGTTGTTCACTTAAGAAAGACATAACCCCACCATTTTATTATTTTCTTTGTGATTGTACTCAATTCTTCTGTGCTTTTACTCAGGTATTGTGAAGAATTTTAGAATCTACCTACACAAAACTACTCATTTTATTTAATCTGCCCTTACTCTACTTCTTTCTAATAATCTCCATCTGAAAACCAAATGTGTTACCTTAACTGCACTTTGACGGGCAAATGCCTCTAAGATACTGGGTTTCTAGGCAACCACACAGAAACTAAATCCAAGACAAAAGATATGGTCCCTTACTTCAACTGTCAGAACAAAGGGGATTCCTTTATAATGCATTAATGTCCAGAGAAGTGGCCAAGCATTTAATTTTTAATAAGATATCATCACAAACCTGTCTTTTCCAATAACTAGTTTTATGAAATTATTGTTTGATTTTTCTTTTCCATTTTTAAACAGTATATCCTGAGCTTAATGATCTTTAATTCATGCTAACTTAATAAACAGTACAGCTTTTCTAGTTCTACTCCATGTTCCCCTCTATACTAACAGTCTGTTCAATGACAGAATAATCAGGAGGAAAGGGGAGAAATCTTGCTGACAAGGCAGTGTGCAACACTTTCACACTATCAGCAGTGCTTCAGAATCCTGTATGTGCAGTTACAGGTATCATAAATACAGAGAGATCACAATTAAGGTCAGTTTTTGCTCCGCTCCTTGGTGAGATAAGGGGGACTTCTAAAAACTCATTTGTGCCATAGAAAGGCAACAGTATTACCAGACCTAAAAAGTAATTTAGAAAGCAACAAACAGGGAATGTGGACTACTATTTGCAATAAGCTATTATCTTGTGTCTTCTATTTCTAAATAAATGGCTGATTTCAGGACTATGAACTTGCTGCTTTTGAGTAATAATTTGAATTTGTCTGGATCATAGAAAGAATTAGGAATCTTGTTATCCAAATTATATGTGCAGTTCTGAACATGAATTTTAGAATTCAGTACTTTCTGTTTACAATGTTCAATGTATGTTTCACTGAACCAAAACAGTTCTCTCTCTTTTGCAGCCATCAGAGTACCTTAGTTTAGACAGTCTTATGGAACTAAAAGTCCCTTGGCTATTGAGTTTCACTTCTCACTAGAATTTGAGGGAGCTTTTCCTGAAAGATCTGGTTTTAGAGAAGTATAATACTATAGGAAGTTATCAGATGTGACTTCAGAGTCATGTTTGTATACCAGCATGAATTTAGCCTCCAGACCATGAGATTAATAAGGAGGGCTTTATAAATAGCATAGAACTGTGAAAGTTGGGGTATTCAGAGACAAAGAATAGAGAATAAAGTAATTGAACACAGAATGGCTGAGAAGAAAGAGAAAATGAAAAAGGATTGGCTGTATTCTTTCAAAAGGACTAGGCTGCTTCCAAGGAGTGAGATCAGATTCCATTTACTTTGACCCAAATTGTCTAAGAGAAAACAATGAAATAGGTAGAGGGAATTCTGGTCACCCAATTGAGAACAGAAACTCAAATAATAGATTCTCATTTCAGAGAGAATCATTCCCTTGTTAAAAAAAAAAAAAAAGGCAGAAGTTTTTGAAACATATGAGAAAGATGTAAAACCTCCTCAGAAGTCATTTGATATAGACTATGCATTATAAGAATCATTCACATACACAAAAAATTGAGCACTAATCAAAGAATCAAATCAAATAATCCATTGTTTTAGCCTAGGATGAAAAGGGATAAAAGTTGTAAATCTACATCAGTCATCAGTACCAGAGTAACACCGTTAAGGTGAGTTCAAGAAACAGAATACTTCATTATCTTGGATACAATTTCCTTCAGTTTTGGGATAAAGAGAAAGAATAAGTTGGTATTTGAAAACATTGCCTACTATATTTAGTATGTTATCTATTATAAGACTAAGTTAATCACAGAGTAATGTATATATTTCCCTTTCCAGTGTATGGGTTCCTTTATTCTAACAAACGTTTTACTGTTCTCAGAGACTCCCAGGGTATTGGGGTAAAAAGCTGATCTTTGAAGACCCAACCCGTCTTTAAGTTATTATTTTGTGTTCAAAGAAAGGCTAGTCAAATAACTCTCTAATAGCACTTTGTATTATCCTAACTTCAAACAATCCTGCTACAAATTATTCTGGCCCTTCAAGTACTCTAGATTGCATGGCTCTCTCTCTCTCTCTCTCTCTCTGTCTCTCTCTCTCACACACACGCGCACACACACACACACACACACACACACACACACACACATACCATAATCACATAAAGGCACAGTTCATAAATATTTTTCTAGAAAACATAAAATGGAGCTGAAATACATATTTAAATATGTATTTTCCACATGTGTAGATATTGAGTCATAAAGAAGCAATTAAGTAAATAACTACCATGTCTGAGTCCACACAATAAGGAACTGGGACTGGAGGAATTTAAACCCTGTCTATCTGACTTGAAATATACTTCCCTAAAACGTTTATTTCCTCTGAAAGCAACTGAAATAAAGGAAGGGAAATGGAGCTGATGTCCACCTGGTTGTCCACTGTTCTTCCTCACAGACTACCACATAGTACACTAAAGGGGAGTAAAATAGAAAATGTGGAAAAGTATTTAGCAGTGGACTATTCCAATCCCAAAGAAAATCTGAGAGAGAGGAACTGGCTTTGTCTACCCTGGTCTCCTTCAAGTTCAGCATGTGCTTGTGAATTCTATAGGGTCCTAAGCACCAAGTCACAAAACATGGAATGGACACCCTGCAATACACAGAGCTTAAAATCTGTACAATGTCTTAATGTGGTATTAAAAAATCTAGTTTCTAGAACCTTAAGTATTTTAAGAGGAAAATGAGTGCTTATAGCCAAATGAATAATACTAAAATGTTTTAATGTTAAGAAATAAATGTATAAGAAATACCAGGAGAAAATAGGCATGCATGTAAATATTTTTTTCATATAAGATACAGTGGGATTTCTGTTGCTTATCTTCAGGCTCACTGATTTTTTTTTTAAATTTTATTTGTTCTTTTTAGATATACATGATAGTGGAGTATATTTTGTAATATTTTTACAAACATAGAGTATATCTTATTCTAATTAAGATCCCAGTCTTTTGGTTGTACATGAGGAGATTCACTGTGGTATATTTGTATATTTTTAGGAAAGTTGTGTCAGATTCCTTCCTGTCTCTCCTATTGCTTTCCTCCTGTCTTCCCTTCATTCCCCTTTGTCTAATTCACTGCATTTCTATTCTATACCGCCCTTGCTTTGTGTCAGCACCCACATATTAGAGAACATTTGAGCTTTGGTTTTGGGGGATTGATTTATTTCACTTAGTATGAAAGTCTCCAGATCCATCCTTTTGCCAGCATATAAAATAAAGTCATTCTTTTTTATGGCCAAGTAATATTCCTTTAAGTATATATACTACATTTTCTTTATCCATTCTTCTGTTGAAGGGCACCTAGATTGGTTCCATAGCTTAGCTATTGTGAATTGAGTTGCTATAACCATTAATGTGGCCACATCATTACAGTATGCTGATTTTAAGTCCCTTAGGTATATACTGAGGACTGAGATAACTGGGTCAAATGGTGGTTCTATTCCAAGTTTTCTGAGGAACTCCAACTGTTTTCCAGAGTGGTTGCACTGATTTGCAGTCCCATCAGTGATGTATGAGTGTACTTTTTTCCCCACATCCTCGCCAACATGTATTGTTACTTGTATTTTTGATTATTGCTATTCTGACTGGAGTGAGATGAAATCTCAGTGTGATTTTAATTTGCATTTCCATAATTGCTGAAGAGGTTGAAGATTTTTTCATATATTTGTTGACCATTTATATTTCTTCTTCTGTGAAGTGCCTGTTTATTTCCCTTGTTCATTTTTTGATTGAGTTATTTGTTTTGTTGATGTTTTTTGAGTTCCTTATACATCCTGAAGATTAATGTTCTATCGGAGGTACAGATAGCAAAGATTTCCTTTCACTCTGTAGGCTCCCTATTCACACTCTTGATTGTTCCTTTGCTGTGAAGAAGCTTTTTAGTTTGATACCATTCCATTTATTGATTATTGATTTTATTTCTTGTACTTTAGGAGTTTTGTTGAGGAATTCAATTTCTAAGCAGATATGATGGAGTATTAGGCCTCCATTTCCTTGTAGTTGAGGCAGAGTTTCTGGTGCAGGGTTACCTAGGTCTTTGGTCCACTCTCAGTTGAGTTCTGTGCATGGTGAGAGATTGGAGTTAAATTTTATTCTGCCACATATGGATTTCCAGTTTTCTCAGCACCATTTGTGGAAGAGACAATCTTTTCTCCAATGTATGTTTTCAATAATTTGCCTAGTATCAGAAAACTATTTATGTGGGTTTGTCTCTGTGTCTTCTACTCTGTTCCATTGGTATATATGTATAGTATGTTTTGGTGCCAATACCATGCTGTTTTTCTTACTATAGCTCTGAATTACAACTTAAGGTCTGGTATTGTGATGCTCCCTGCTTTAGTTTTCTCACTAAGGATTGCTTTGGCTCTTCAGGCCCTCTTATTTTTTTCCAAATAAATTTCATGACTGCTTGTTCTATTTCTATGAAGAATGTCATTGGAATTTTAATAGAAATTTTCCTTCTGCTTTCTCTATTTATCTTTTGAGCCCATGCATTGAATTTTTAAATGCATTTATTTTAGTTCCCAAATTTCCATTTTATTCTCCTTCCTATCTTCTGTATCTTTGCTGAGAATTTCAAATGTTGCTGATAGTTTAGCTTCTTCATTCATTTCACATGTTCATAATTGATTCTCGAAGCTCTTTGTGATGGTTGCTCTAAAATCTGTCAGATAACCCTAACAGCTGCTCATTTCATTGTTGGCATGTGCTTATTGTATTTTCTCATCCAGTTTGATGCCTTCCTGATTCTTAATACAACAAGTAACTTGGACACTGGATCCTGTTTAATCCTGTGTTTCAGCAGGCCTCCTCTGGCCCTGCTGTCCTGAGTGAAGCATGGCACCATCTCATCACAGTTGGGTGGTAATAAAAGTAGTTTCCCCCTTAGCCTAATACCACCTTGGCTGGAGTGACAGAGAATGCTTCATAGTCTCCTGATATGTCCTGCTGACCAAGAGTGGGTATGGGGTACTGCCTCTTGACTACTGAGTGGTGATGGAAATTATGACTCGAAATCACACCTCTTAAGGCTCCACTTTACTAAGATGCTACTGAATTACAAGCCTGATTCCAAAAAAAAAAAAAGTATAAACAATTTTGGTGATAGATTTATTGTCTCTTTCTATGGTCCAGATAAATGGTTATGGTTATATAGCTTGGGACATATGAGACAAGAAAACTCTGGATACATGTTGGCATGATAGCTGTGATGTTCCTCAGGGATAGAGGTAGTCTGCCTCCTCTCTCTCTGTACATTTCAGAGTATTTTTATGCTTGTTTCTATTATGTTTAGGGTTTTTAAATTGTTCTTACTAAGAGAATAAGGAAAAGTATATCTTCCCAAAATTTGGAATGGTATGCAAATAAACTGAAAAAAATGAACAGCATCTCAGGGACATGTGGATCTATAACAGAACGTCTAATATTGTGACTTTGGAGTCTCTAAAGGTGAGAATAAAAATTTACCTTCAATCATAAGTATCTAGTTATACAAGAGTAAATCAAACATAATGAAAACAGAGAAAAATCAATGAAACCCAAAGCTGATTCTTTCTTTATAAAGCATGTTCTTTGAGAAAATCAGTAATATTACTAAAGCTTTAGCCAGACTAATCATGAGCCATAACTTGAAAAAAAACACAATTAGCAATTCAAGAAATGAAAGGAGCAACATCATTATAGATGTGCAACTATGGAAATGATGAACGTCTCTTAAAAGTAACTGTACACCAGTTCACCCAAACACTTAGATAGAATTCATCTGTTCCTTGAAAGATACAAACTGACAGAACTACTTAAGAAGTAATAGACAATTGAATCACCTCACATCTATTAAGAAATTTAAATTACCCTTTAAAATCTTTCTTGAAAGAGACTCCAAGCCCAGGTGGCTTCAATGATGATTTATACTAAATATTAAGAACAAAAATTTCAATTTATTATATGCTAGTGCACAGTAGAGTGACCACAGATAAAGACATTTCATTGTGTATTTGAAAAATTCAAAAGAGAAAATTTTGAATATTTTCAATGATAAATGTTTGGGAAGATAGATGTTCATTGTGATTTATAAATTACACAGTGATACATGTATTGAATATCACATGGTACTTCATAAAAATACACAATTTCAATGTTTCTATCTTTAAGTTTAAACATGCCTTTAACTTTTTAAAGCTTTCAAAAATATCAAGTTCATAAAAAATAACTCCCAGGAAATTTAAGAGGAAGAAGTATTTCTCCATTTATTCTATGTGGCCAGCATTGCCCTGATATCATAACTGGGAAAAGGAAATACAAGAAAAGAAAGCTACAGATCATTATGCGTCATAAACATAGATATCACAATTTAAAAAAAGAATTTTTTAACATATAAAATCCAATCTCATATAAAATGGACTCTCAGGAATGCAGCATTTGTTTAAAATTTTAAAATCTCAATATTTCAACTGAATTTAAAATGAAGAGTCATATAATCATCTGAATAGATGAATAAAAAGCATTTGGCAAAATATGTTTATACATTCCTGATAAGAACTCTCAGAAAAAAGCAAGAAGATTCTCCAATCTGACAAAGACTATTTACCAAAAATCATATAGCCAACATCATCCATAATGCAAAGTATTGCATACTCTTCTCTAAGATCAGGAAAAAGAGGAAGGCATGTACTCTACCAATGTGCCCTGCTTGTATTTCACATTGTACTGAAGTTCTAGCCAGTGCAGTGCAGTAAAACAAATAAATAACAAGAAAAATGCACAGAAATTTAAGAGAAAGAAACAAAACTATATTTTTTTGCATGAATGATCTCTTGTGTGGGAAATATCATGGAATCTGCAAGAAGTGACTAGATCTTGGGAGTGTGTGCAACAGAAATGCAGGACACAGGATGCATATTAAAAAATCCAATGGAATTTTTATACATATGCAATAAACAATCAGACACTGAAGTTAAAATATTGTTTACAGCATGGTCAAAAATATGAAGTACTTAGGGGTAATCTAACAAATAATGTGAAAGGCTTCTATATAAGAGATGCAAAACATTGCTGAGAAAATATAAAGTTGACATAAAAAAGGATAAAAACGACATAACATTGACATTCTTATGGTTCATAACAATCTTATTAGAGTGAAAATTTCCCCTTAGAGAATGTATATCTAGAGTTAGTGCAATCCCCATCCCAATTCCAGCCAGATGTAATCAAGATTAGATTCCAAAATTAATGTGAAAATACAAACTCTTTAAAATTGCAAAATATTTTGAGAACAAAAGAACAAAGTTGGTAGACAAATACTATCTGATTTTAATCAGTTACAGAAATAAAAATAGTGTCATATAAAGATATAACAATGTAACTCAATAGAGACTACAGAAAGACTACCACATTTATTGGTAATGGAGTTTAGACAAAGGCAGAACTCAAAGAAGAGAGAATAACCTTTCAACAAATGGCGCTACCACTACTGGATATCTACATGCAGAAAATAATGAATTTCAATTCTTCTATCACAACATATACAAAAAATTAACTTAAAACAATTCATGAAGTTGCTGAGCATGGGACTTGAGGGGCACACCTGTAATCCCAGCTCTTGAGAGGCTGAGGCAGAAGAATCACAAGTCTGAGACTAGACGGGGCAGCTTAGCAAGACCTTCTCTCAAAATAAAAAATAAAAAAGGGTTGAAGATATAGCTCAGTGGTGAATTGTTTGCCTAGTAATTTCTTGACCTGGAACCAATTCCCAGGACTGCAATAGATAATTAATTAATTAATAAAAAATAAAAAATGTAAATCCTACAACTAAAAAACTTACAGGAGAAGTTTTGTGGCTGATCATTTTGATTTTATCATCAGAATACTATTTGTAGAATAAAAAGCTCAGACACAGACAGGGAAAAGTATTTGCAAATTAAATATGTAATAAAGTAATTGTATCCAATATAAATAGAAACTATAAACAATAGAAAAATAAGAAAAGCAATAAGCATTGGGCAAATAATAACAGAAATGTCATAAGAGAAGACGAAAAGGGGGGAAATAGTACAATTCAAGATGGTTAACATCATTAGTAGGAAAATGCATATTAAAAACCACAATGATGTGGTATGGCACACCTATTAGGAGGATAGAGTAAATTCAGTTCCTATATATTTCTGGTGAACATGTAAAAAGGTGCAGCCATTTTGCAAACTATTTGGCAGTTTCAGTAAATATCAAACATGCAACAGTTCAGATGATCCAATCATTCCATCCCTAGCCCTGAGTCAAGAGACAAGAAAGCACATACAAAGACTTATGCACAAGCCTACCATGTGAGAGAGCCTGGGTTTGCTCTCCAGCACAGCCACAGAAAGAAATTCTGTTCCCAAAAGTTGTGCTCAATATTTAGCTGCTTTGTACATAAGTCTTTGTATGAATATATACTTCAAAATGGAGACTACCCAAATGTACAACAGTAGGCGAATAAGTAAACAAATTACCATATATCCATACAGTAGAATTCTAGTTAGAAATAGAAAGAAATTACCTATTGATATATTCTGCAAAATGGATAAATCTCAGAATAAGTATGCTGAATCAATAAAGCCAGAGGGAAAAAAAAGTATATACTATATGACCAATTAGCATAATATTATAAAAATGCAAACTAATTTATAGTGATGAAAGATCAATCAATGCTGTCTTAAGACAGCTCATATGTAGAGGGCCAGGAGTAAAGGATTATAATAAAGAACAGTGATAATATTCAGTGTTGATTAATATATACATTATATTGATTGTGGCAATGTTTTTTCAAGTCTATATTTAGGTCAAAACTTACTGAATCGTACATTTTAACTATGATTTATTGCATGTTAGCTGTACCTCAATAAAACTTCTAAAGAACCTTGACTATTTTTATAAAATTATAGATATGTATATAGACCTTGGTAATAATGAAAAATAAAGCAAAGTATATAGGTTTGCACTGACTCCAACTAGTTTGAAGCTGGCCTACTTAAAACTTAATTTAATAAAAAAAAACTCAATAATTTTAGACAGCTAGAATTTCTTTCAAAGCCCTTAATAATAAAGTAGTGCTGCTGGTTTTTTTCTGTTTTATTTTACCTTGTCTTATATTTCTCAGTTCTGATACTGCAGAATATATTAATCATTAGGTTATTTGGATTTATAACAATAATTCAGGGAGATTTCATTCTAATTTACTAGTGGGATAATTAATCTGAGTTTTCTAATATTTTAGGATAAAAATTTCTATATCCATTTTGATAATGTGAATTCATAAGACTTTCTAAATATCACCAACAAAAACAGCTTTCTTTTGAGACTGTAAAAATAAATATTCTTTCCTAAAAATATGGATGAGGAAAAGAATCTTAATTTCTAAGATCTGAAAACTGTTCTACAAAAACTCTATGCCAGTTTCCTATGCTCCATAGACTCATTAGAGGCATCTATAAATTTCCTGGAAACACTTTTATTATTTTTGATTTAACAATCCAAATATCATTTAGATTATCTGTGGTTCTTATTACACTTTGCAAAACTTAGGCTAAAATATATATTTGCATAAATTTAAAACCCAATAAATCATGAAAAATGGCCTTATACACAACTGTGTTTATAATTTATGCTAGAAAAAATTTTAAGTATGATCATCTACCATTTTTATTGAGCATGCAACCTGTCAAAACTACTGCAGTGGGCACGATTATAGAAGCAAATAGTTTGAACACAGCATCCATTTATTCAACAAATATTCATATGATTGTTCATTGTAGGCTAAACACTTTTAAATTCCATCAGTTTTTGGTCTTTTGCATGAAAAAAAAATCATATAAACTTTCCTTCTTGTGATAGAGAATCAAGTAATTCTAGCCAACTTGCCAATGAAAAATAGAACAAATTATAAAAGTGTCTGAAGGCACTGGCCATACGACAAGTTACGGAAGGATTGCTGGATTATGATTTAGAGAAGGAAAGAAACTCAGGGAGGTTTTGGTACCACTATTCCTATGGTGGTTTTTACTGATTTCCTGACAAAGTTGCTGAAAGTAAATTTTGGCAGCTTCTCTTGGTTAAGCAGAGTGAGTGATGCCCAGGGATCAGCAGGAAATATGCCCTGTTGACACCTCCATCCTTTGGATTAGGACCTCAAAGGATCTCCATCTACTTTAGGAGTTAAAGCTCACCAGAAATAAAGACATTGTTCCAGGACAGCCAGCTACCTTCGAATCATCTCCATTCCTGGAAGCAGACAAAGGTGATCCAGGTTGGTTCATGTTCCAGGCCACTACTAGCTTCAAATACAATTCTTTATGGAAGACAATAAAATCATCCCAGGCCCTTAATTTATTCCTATAAACCAGTGTCATATACATGCCTGGCACATACTAAAAAAAATAATAACCTGTTGTCCAAGGAGGTAAACAACAATCATTAGTTAAAAACATATCTATAAGTGCTCTAGATATCACAGTCAACTTACAAAGATTTTAAAATAAAACATGACATACAGAATTAAGAATTTTAGCAAAAAATGGAAACTACCAAAAGCACAGAATTTTTTTGAAAGAACAAAATAGAAATACCAGAACTGAAAAATATAATTAGCCAATTTGAAAGTTGAAAGATGTGTACAACAGTGGAATAAGTGCAGTGGTGCACACCCATAACCCAGAGACTAGGAGGCTGAGATAGGAGGATTGCAAGTTGGAAAATAGCCTTAGCAACTTAGTGAAAACTGTAGCAACTTAGGGAGACCTTATCTCAAAATAAAAAATAAAAAGGGCTGGTGATGTACCACAGTGGTAAAGTGCCTCTGAGTTCAATTCCCAGTGCTAAAACAAACAACCAACCAATCAACCAAAAGAAAAAAATCCTCAGCAGATTACACACAACTAAAATGAAAGTTGATAAATCTTAAATCAGGAGAACATATACAGAGTGAATGAAGCAACATATTTTCCAACCTACTTGGTTTTTTGTCCATCTCTTCTGTAATGTAAACTTCCTGAGTCTCAGGATCATAATTTGCTCATTGTGGTTTCCCTGGTGCCTAGCAAATTTCATAGAATATAGTCCATACTCATTAAATATTTGTTGGATTAAAAAAATGTTCAGAAGATTTCATATCTATAATCACTGCCACTGCAACAATTTTGGCAGGGTGTATATGGATTAAATACTGTTGACTATCCTAAATATTTTTTTGGAATAATTCTTAAAAAATGCAGGAAAGTAGGGAGAGGTTAACAGAAATAAAATGTATTAGAATTAGGTAAAAAGAAGAAAGGGAGAGAGATAAAGAGAGGTTGTTTCACTTAGAGACAATATGATTATGAATGGTACACTATCCAAAATGGTCTACATTAAATTAGTAGGGTTAGTTAGTGAATTAATAAACATTACTGGGTTTAAGATAAATATGCAAAAAAATTCACACATCTATATAGAAATAAATAATTAGAAATTAGAATTTAAAAAATGTTATAATGGCATCAAATTATACAAATACACATATAGATGTATAGGCAAATAAATGTATATTACTCATCAGAAAAATAGAAAAATGGATGAGATTAAATATTATCTGGAGATATGCCACATTCATGAATTTAAAGACTCATATTGAAAAAAGTCAATTTTTCTCTCAATAAATCCAGATAAGCAATGTAATTATATAAAAGTGAGAGTGTTTTGTGGAAATTTAACAATTTGATTCCATAACTTACATAGAAAGCCAAAGGCAAAGAATAGTCAAGACACCCTCAAAGAATATATTGAGGGTAAATGCTTTATTTATATTGCAACTTTACATAAAGTTATGTAAATACACTTAAAGAGAGAGTATTTATATAAAGTTGTATTTATATAATTCAAATAACTTTATATAAATATCCTACCCTTAAAGACAGAGTATTTGATATAAGAATGGATGGATAGACCAATGGAAGAGCATGGAAGGCCAGTGAACTTTGAAGACCTGCACACTTATCAAATATAGATGTGATGAGAAAGGACAGATGTTTTAATAAATGGTACTGGGACAATCAGATGTGCACATGGAAAAAAGTACACTTAAGCTCTACTTTATACCAATCATAAAATCAAGTTCTTATTTGATTCCAGAAGTACACAAAAGTCAATAAATGTCTTAGGACTGAGTTTCTCAACAGCAGCACTGCTGACATACTGAGCCAGCTTGTGGGCTGTCCTGTGGACTGGAAGACCAAGATGGACTCCTACACACTAGAAGCTCGTAGCATACCTTCAATGTGACAACTAAAACCAGGCTCCAGACCTTTACTAATGTTGCCCTGGAAACATAAGCAAGAGGATATTTATTATTTAGTAGTATAGGAGGGTATATTTATTTTTAGGATAAGGAGTGATTTTTTAAACAGGACATGAAATGCTCTAACAAAAAGCAAACTCTGTTAAATTTGATTATCTTACAATTTGAGAAATTCTGTTCATCAAGACATCATTAGGAGAGTAAAGGGCTAAGCCACAGAGTAGGAAAAAATAATAGCTGTATAACCAGCAAGGGGCTCAAAAACAGATTTTATAAATAACTCAATGAGAAAAAGACAAAAATACAATAGAAAAACAATCGAGATTTCACAAAATGAAGATATACAAATAGCCAAAAACTATACGAAAAGATTTTCAATAGCACTAGCAATTGTATAATGCAAATAAGCCACAAGGAAGTTCTACAACACTTTCACCAGAAAACACAAAATGAAGAAGTGGGGTGACTCCAAGAAGGAGCTAGGATGCAGAGTAGGGGTTGGCAAACGTTTTCAATAAAGGGCTGGATAGTAGGTGTTTTACCTACTCCAGGATATATTGTCTCTGTCTCAAGTACTCAGCTCTATTGCTGTCCCATTAAAGCAGCCACAGACAAAAGCTAAATAAGTGGGTATGACTGTGTTAAAAAAAGAAAAGAATAGGAAGGAAGGACTAATGAATGACAGACTTATTTTTAAATATCAGTAGCAGAAGTAGGTTGAACTTGGCTAGCGAGCCATTGTTTGCAGACTTCTGAAGCAGAGCAGCAGGAATGCACATAGATTGTTTTTAGGAGTGTAAATTGATAATGTAATTAGGAAAACAATGTGTCATTATCTTTTAAATTAGAATTATCCATACCTTCTCAGCAATTTCACTCAGATTATATACCCTTTAGAAATGTATACAGAGAGAGGAGAGAATAACTTATAGGCACCATTTTTGTTTAAAAATAGAAGTATCACATACATATTATAAGATATATATTACAATGTATTAAGTATTTTAGAGCAATGAGAAAGATGAGTTGTCTCAAACATAATGCTATTTGAAACAGAAATGAGTATATAAGATTCCACTTACACAAATTTTAAATTAAAATTTTTAGCAAAATTATGATGTTTAGCAATGCTCGAATAGTTCACAAAAAAATACAAATAAAAGAAGTACCTAAGAGTCAGGATATTGGTGATAGGATTGCAAAGGACACGTAAGTGTTGTGAGATGCCATTTCTATTGTGTTTCCTGATGGATCATGTTTACAAAAGAATTTGCTTTGTTCATGCACATATTCACATTTTTGTTGGAGTACTATACTATAGGTTAAAATAAAAGATTTAAAAAGTTTTACAAGAATTTTTGTATTTCTTTTCTTACAGAGAAAGAGAAAACAATATGACTACCATGGAAGGTAGACTTGGAGTGTAACAGCCAAATTAAGAAATTTGCTCCCCTACAGGATACTGAGTGGTATAGCTGAGGCCAAATTGACAGCATGCCAAATAATTCTCTCCTACCGTGACTATATCAAGCAAAGTAAAAAAAAAAAAAAAACAACAACAACAACAAAAAAACTTTATAAATAAAAAGATAGTCCTGTTCCTTTTCCCAATTTTTCCACCTTTACAATGCATTTTGTTCATTAGTTGGAGGTGTTACTGCTCCTATGAATATCATGGTTTTATATCAGTGCGCACTGAAATGCTGACATTTATTTCTCTTAGTAGCTTTCAACCGTGGCTGTATATTAAAATCAATTGGTACCTTAAAGAAAAAAGAATTCATTGTCTAAGTCTAGTTCCACCTAATTAAATCAGTTTCTCTTGGGGTGTGGCTCAGGCATTTTTAAAGCATACAAGAGGTAATAATGTGTGCCAGGTAGGAGAACTACTGACCTGGCTGCTGCCCGCTGTCAAAAGTATATCTAATTAAGCTACAAATGCTCAACTTGCCTCAGTGTAGTCAATCAGGAAGAAAAATAGATTGGCTTTGATAAGTCCCATTTACCTAACACAGACTCTAGTTATTCTTCACCAATTATGAGAAGGCATTCTGTTTATTGACGCTCACAAATTTTAAAAAAAATCTTTATTTTTCTCCTTTCTGAATATTTATCATGCATAAAAATAATAAAAAGAAAAAGAGAGATCACTGATTTTCATACTGGTGATGTCTTATAACTATGTCCCCAAGATACTGTTTGTCTTCACAGTGATTGCTTATCCACCTGCGTTTTTCAGGAATAGTTTTTTGTTGTTGTTTCCAAGAGGAATCAATAGTTGACCAAAGTCTACCATTCTTCTCACAATTCTGCCCTCAATTTCACCAAAGAAGCCCTATATATAGTTTGCACTTAATCAGATACTATGAGAGGAACACCTCAATGAGATGTTCATTGTATTACAGGAAAGCTGTGCTTGCCTGACTCTTTCCCCTCCAACTCAAAACTTATTCTACCCACTGAGAGTTCTCGCCAACCAGAAAGTTTAATAATAATAAAAAAAAAACAAACAAACAGATGTGTTGCTGTAACTTTATCTGCAAGTTCTACAACCTCTTGTTTTAAATGTATCCTGTAGCTTTTGTGGGCCCACTTGGCCATATAGAAAGATAATCCAATAATGAGGACCAAAAAAATCCAAATAATCAACCCTTAACACTTAAGAGACTCCCAAACTACTAAGTGAAACTCAGTTCATCCCAGTGTATAAAACTATTAGGCTTTGCAAACACCAACTTAAAAATAAGCACAGCCAAAAATGATATATTTTTCTCATGAAGTCAAAAGAAAGAGCTATTGCTGATATTTTTTCATAAATTTGAAAAAAATATGCAGATAATGTTCAGATGTCTTCACTTCTGGAGCATTCACTAGTTACATACACTTAACAGTTCATTGTATTTGCTTTTCCACATTTTCTGATTACTCATTTAGTAGGCTTAAATAGGTCTTTTCCATTCTATCCTTATCATTTGAAACACCTTAATTCAGGGGTTCAGAGCACCTCCTTTAAATCTGCACATCAAGCTGCCTGTATAAGTCTTCCTTCACACCACTGCTTGTTTTAATCATCATATTATTCTTACATATTTGAAGTCCTTTCAGCCATTCCCCAAAATGAAATGAAAGCATTTGTGATATGTATACAAACTTGCAGTTTGGATCTACAGGACCTGATTTTAGTTATTTTCACCATACCTTCCATTGCCACATCTGGAAGACCTCTGCCCCATCAACCTTTCTGATTTCTTCTCCCCATCTTAGGTTTTCCACTTTGGAGACTTCAATAAAATGGAACCCTCCCCTCTTTTCAGCCCATGTAAATTCTGTTTTGTGAAATGGTATTTTGTCAAAGGTAAAAAGAGACTCATCTTCAATAGAATCACATGGGATTGGGGATTCTAGAATTTGGCCTCAGGTATCTTCACTTTAAATTCTCCAGATAATTTTTAAACACAGTAGATTCTGAGTACATTTAGGTACACTTCATTAAAGTTAATATAACTTAAAAATTAAAAAAAAACAAAGAAAATTTATATTCTGATCCTGCTACTTAAATAGTTTTGACTTTGACAATTCATTAATCTCCCCGTGCCAAGTTTTCTGGTTTGAAAGGGTGATACTAACACCTGCCTACCTTGCATGTTTGTTATATGAATCAGTGAAAAACAATTTCATGATAAAATGATTTAAAATTATAAAACAAAAGTTTTTAATCATTTTGCTTCCATTTCAATACCTGGCCTTGTATTGCATAATGTATTGGTACAAATTCATGGGTTCCAAACCTAGTTCTAATGCATACATGGTCACAATAAATAACCTGTATATGCCTCAAGATCTAAATCCATGCAATAAGGAAAATAAACATATCTATTATTAAATGAGATAAAGCACTTAGCTCAATGGCAGATATATAATAAGTGCTCAATAATTGTTTGCTGTTTGTTATTTCAAGTCATGGTATCATTGTTGCTCTTACAGATCACTGGTAAGCACATACAATATATTTTGAGATAAATTCTACCATAAAATGTTTTAGAAAAATGTAAACAATTATCACTAGTTACTGAAATATCCTAATTAATATTTTATTTATATATATTATTTAAATTACAAAGCAGTTCATCTAAGCTCTAGGTTACTTTGCTTGAGCACAGTTTCAAAGGAGTAACATCATAATGTAAGATGTTAAAATCATCACCACAATTCCTTTTATTGTGAATATTGAGAATTCTATTGAGGGATAAGTTATATAATCACCCCAGAGACATGAATAAAAAGCTAAACCCTATATTTATTTTACTGGACTCCCTGAGATATCAGCCAATATTATTAATAATATGGTCAACTACTCCTATTCTAGATAAGGGAGTGAAATTATTTTATTGTGCATTTTATTATTTTGACCACAGCGTTTTTTTATAAAAGCCATAAAGTTCTAATGTTCAGATGATAACTAATACTCCTCCAAAGAAAAACTTAATAATGCTTGACTTTCTCCAACTTAAAAACAAATATTTTAAAATTGATTGCACCCCTTTTCTATGCAAATTTTCCATCTTTTTGGGAGAAATCATCATCATGTCCCCAATGGGAGCATCTTTCTAAGTTATTTCTCATTCTTTATCCTCCTCCCACTCACAATTCTAATTCAACAACATGCTCCCACTCACAATTCTAATTCAACAACATGTCTAATAGTTTTCCTTCCTTTCCATCTCTACAAATTCTTAATGATCTCTGGCTTGAATCATTGAAACATATTCTCTATTGACAGTTCTGTTTGGAGATCTTCTCCCCTCAAAGTACAATCAAATGACAAGACTGAAGTCACATTTCTGTTTCAACATTGCATTTCATTAAAACTATTCTTAAATTTTTCCATTAGTCAGCCAACATCCTTCATCAAATGCAGATAACAAACCTTTTCCAAACCTCCTTGTACTTCATCGTATCATTTTCCTTTTCTATTCTCAGACACTCTCTGTTCCAAAAAATATTCTTCATATATTGATATTACATTTTGCACACTCCATTCTAACACTCACAAGTTTATTAACGAACTTGGCATACCATGAAATGCATCATGAGATATACATTGCCTCATTTAGAATGAGGAAGTATTTCTAACTTCATGTGTTTAGTAAAATTTCTAGAAAGCAAATTACTAGTGTCTTCCCTCTGGACAGGGGGCATGTGGTGATATATGCAAATGCAAAGTACCACTGGAAGTTACACTAAAATATAAGCTCTTGAGAGTAGGAGTTTTGTCTGTTTTGTTCACTGCGATAGCCCCAGAGGCTTAGCACAGAGTACTCACTAGATAAATATTTGTTGAATACACTGAATGAATAAATGAATGAATGTATCCCCATAAGACTAAATACTTATTATACAGAGACTCTATACAGAACATGACAGTATTCTCAGCATCAAATGTAACTATATATCTCTCTATATTTTTTATGTGGTACTGAGGATTGAACCCAGTACTTCACATATGGTAGGCAAGTTCCCTGCCACTGAGCTACAGCTACAGCCCAAACTCTCTATTTTTCCTGTGTTGTAATTCAACAACTATTTATCCAAATACTTCTGCATTCCATGTATACATTTCCATTTTATATATGAAAATAATAAAGGTGATAGTCAAATGAAAATTCAAAAAACAAACAAAAAAAAATCACTGATTTTTTTTTAACCTAAAAGTGGAATGGAAGTAATTATCTGAAGAATTTGAGAGAGAAATTAAATTCTGTATTTCTAAGTCACATGCCAAGTATCAGTTGTAGAAAAGATGTTTAATTCTTCAAGTCAATTGGTATTAGAAACATCTATGGGCATCATGATTTTATTAACCTATTTCTCTTTTGGAAAATTAGCACACTAGGTATTTACTGCTGCTTGGGGAGAATCTGTGGGTTTAAATGTTGTTAGTAACTTACTAAAAGTAAAAATCCTGGTTTGTAGCCACAAATAAAACATATACTCTTTGTTAAATAAAAAGAGAGAAAGATTTTTTTTTAAAAAAAGGTAAAATTCAGAATGTAACAAATTTCATACAGAAGCATTTAACACAAAATTTCTATCCTGAATCCCTTGTAACTTGGATTGGATCTGAATGTTTACTCTGTGGGACAAGAGAGGGTTGCCAAGCACAATGAGATCATCAACCAAATGTTGGGTGGGCTCCAAATTGTAAGTATTAAGATAATCTTCATTAGAATATCAGATGTCCTTAAATTGCTTTGTACCTTTTGATAGTTTAATATTGTTTTTATTTCTAACTCCACATTGAGGAGGTATTATAAACCATCTTTAAAATTTTTTTTTAGTTTTAGATGGACACAATATCTTTATATTATTTATTTATTTTTATGTGGTATTGAGGATTGAACCCAGTGCCTCATGCATGCTAGGCAAGCACTCTACCACTGAGCCATGACCTCAGCCCCTATAAACCATCTTTAATGTTAGTGTACTGAATATCTAATTTTAGATATCTATGGAGAGATTTAGAAAGACTTGGCTAATGTTCTTCAAATCCAGCTCATATTATCACTCTTCATCCTAGGTCTTCAAAGCATGCCAGAAAGAACCTTTCTGAGCAGTGAAGCACTGTAACATGGGATGTGATGGTTATTCATATATTTGTCTGTGTGTCTATCTATTTAGCTCCCATTCTTTCCTTTTTTGCTTGAAACTGTGACTAACCTAGGGGGAATTCATTATTTAGTGGTCATGATTTACTTTTTTCTTTTTGATCCTATAATACAATGCTGTTAAGGGAAGCCAAGAGAAAGAGTGAGAAATTGTACAGAAAGTGTCTCATAAAACTGCCTTAACAGGATTATAGAACTATAAAAGCTGGGGAAGACATAACTAAGTCATTTTATAGATGACCTCATAGAGCCCAATCTCTTCATATGATTTGTCCAAAGTTACTTGTGCAGAGTAATCAATTGTTATTAAAAAAAAGAGGAAATTTATGCATTAAATATATGACCTTGAAATATTAGACAATATAAGTGTTATGCCCAGAACGTAATGTCTAGGTCTCTGCAGACACTTTTGGGTGCTTAGGTGCTAGAATGGATCTACCAGTAACTGTGTCTACCAGGTAGCATCATAGTCTTTAAACTCAGTAATTCTAGACTTAAAATTTTTCATTGCTGCCTAGAAATTGTCTAACCTCAGTCAACTGAATTAATCTCTTTTGGTCTTGATAGCCTCATTTATAAGATGGGAAATTGTATTTACTTTTGAGATATGCAGTGAGGATTAAATGAAATGATACAGAAAATTCACACTGAGTGGCATATAATGAACATACAAAACATGATTCCTGTTGTTATACAACTATATTTGTACAAGTATTATGTAAAACCAGGCTATAAGATGGAACTAATGGTAGCTGCCTGCTAGGTGCAGGGTGTTTGGTGGGGGTAAGGTTGGAGGCTTGACTTCTCACTAGTCTTTTCCAGCTCCTGGCATTTCATTCTCTAATTCCTTACAGCAATAGAATGCTTTCCAATTATTACTCAATATTTCAGTGATGCTCTGAGTATTGCTTGTGTCTGAATTTTATAAAATAATCTGTAATTTCAGAGAAGAGAATGATTTGTATGTACTACAAAATTAGCAAATAGAATAGCCAGTATTGGAAAATAGGTCTTCTGTTTCTGATTTTTCCTACTACCTATCTTCTTATTGTCCAGTCTTATAAATGTATAAATATCACTTAAGAGACATTGCATGAGACAATTTCCATAAATAGAACATATTTTACAAGGGACATGAGGAATTATTCTCATCAATTTATAGTTACACGTCATACATTGAGCCATTGTGTGCAATGATGTGAATGAATGTCTGTGTAGTGTTTTATACTTAAAAGTTAATTTCACACACTTTAACTTATTTAAATATTTCCTATTGCTCAAGTGGGAGAGTCAGACTAAACCTAGTTTTCACTGCTTTTTGCCCCAAAGGATTTCTACTGAGTCACAGTTAATCCAGCTTCTTGGTTTTATTTATCCATTGACAACCTGACTGGATCCCAGGTCCCAGAGAAAGGGGACACAGATGGGACTTTAGAAACAATGAGGAAATACGAAAGTCTAGGAGCACAGCGTCCTAACTAGATGACTATTGATAGGCCAGAGAACCTATTTTGCATGAGAAAAGACCTCTAGCTTTTCATTAAATAATTTATAAAATTGCTCTGTTTCTGACATTTTTGTCAGATGCAGCAACTTTTAAACTGTTCTACCCTTCAAAAATCAATAGAAGGAAGAATTGTATTAGCTTCCATCATAAATACACTTCTTCTATGTAATTGGAACAAAGCCATAAAATAACCAAATTTTGGCAGCTTTTCCAGTGGTAATGGTTATAGTCAAGGACAATCCTAAATATTTCTTCAGTTTAGGGCAAAAAAATATTTTTCATGTTGCCATATGATGGATTAAGTCCTCATCTGATCTTCTAGCACTGAAAAAATTAATGTTTGCTTATGATTTAAAAACTTTAATGGTTTTTAATGATTATTCCTCTGTGTCTATAGCTAAGAAGCAATAGAGGAAATGAAAAGCATCACAAGTAGAATTTATTTGTTGATTCAGGAAATACCTAATGAGTATCTAGGTGCTGGATACTATGGGAAGCCAACAGAATAGGGGCTCGAAAAGCTTACAGATTGTATAAAGCACCATTTTAAGAACTCAGTTTCCCTGAATAAGATCTAATTATTAAAAATTTAGAAAGAAAAAGAATAACAAAGTATATTTGCCAGTGTTTAAAGTACTTTCAGAGTAAAAAATAATAACAATGATGTGAAAAGAGGAGATATAAATACCATTCATATAGACAGTCATGGGCTGCATAATGGCTTCTCAATGACAGACCTTATGTACTATAGTGGCCCCATATGGTTTTATCACTTATTGATCTTCTAGCCCTCTCAGTTTTCATAAGTAAAATCTATGATGTTCACATAATGATGACAATTGCCCAAGGACATGTTTCTCAGAATGTACCTCACTGTTTGGTGATGCTTGACTGTATGTTGCCCTGAGTTCTGACTATATAAATAAGCACAGATATTCCAAAAACTTGTCCTATCAGGTGAATTGGTTGCTTGCCATTGAGGATTCCTATTTCATAGAAGCAACCAGAAGTGCTGAATTGCTAAACAGAGATTAGTAAGCAAGAGGCTCTCTGACTCAGAAAGAGAGCAGTGTTGGGGTTGAAGAGTTCACATGATCACAAGTTCAAGCTTTGACTGTGCTCTAGCCAGCACCAAATGTCAGACTCAGTCTTGAACATCCTCTGGGAATACTGAGTTAAACCAAGAACTCTGAATCCTAGAAGATTATAACTTTTTAAAAATTTAAATCTATAGGTTTTGTAGTCATTGGAGGATGTTTTTCCCCTGATAGAAAGATTATTCTGTATGTTTTGACTCTTTTGAATTTGAAGAGGGAAGGAAGAAGAAATGATTTCAGAATTGGTTCTCAGTATTGCTCAGCAGAGGTATATGTTCCCAACTGCTAGAGTGCTCCTCATTCACCGAACAAATATTTATTGAGTAGCTACTCTGTATCAGGCCCTGGTGAACAGGACAGGCAGAGTTATAGACTTTAAAAGGTCACATCATGCCAAATTGCCACTGACAGATTAAGAAAAAAAAAGAGCAGAAGGACAGAATGATTACAGATACCTGCTAACCCCTTTGGCTTACATATATAAACAACCTATCATCAGGCGACAGGCAAGTTTGTGACAAGAATAAATTTCAGCACATCAACCCTCACAGTAGTCTGCTGCTGACTTAGAGCCCTAACTGATATTACTTGGTGAGCATTCATGTTTGTATTGTTTCATCCTGGAGGAACTTACTCAATGTGTGTTTGCTCATCAATCACACCTGTGCATAGAATATAATATAACTTGTGTTGGGGTACTGGAATGTAGTTGTTCATCTCATGGAAACTGAGCCAGAAAGTGAAAATTACCTTCCAACATATTCTATCACATAAGAAGAATCTTTCACCAAAAATGCCCCAAATGCCTCAAAAGTTTGGTCTTTCAACATTATTTTTACGATGCTGCTTTATTCCTTTCTTAATTGTTTCTTGTAGAATTTTCACTATAGCCCTGAGCCACGCCTCCTGGCTTCTTGCAGTCTACAGTAATAAATTCAGAACAAAACTATTCCCTCCCTCACCCTATAGGCTTAAATTATGGATTTTCAGTTCTTATGCTTTCCTTCACTCCCTCAGTTCCACTGAGGTGACTCCTCCCACCAGTGCACAGATGGGCACTGAGGTCCACAGAGAAGCATGGAATCTTCACTGGTCCATTCGGCAGTCGGCAATTTTGGGGTTAGGATAGAAAATATGAAGCAGGTTTCTGTCTACATCAGAAATCTTTGTCTGCAGATAACATTAAAAATAGTGTTCTAATTCAGTGAACTTATTACATAACCAATCTTCAGCTTGTTTACTTCCAGCCTGGTTGTTAGAATATTGAAATTCTTCCAAAATGTTTTGGAAACAACTATATTCTAGGTTCCTTGAGTGCTGCCCCACCTCAAGTAAGATTGTAAGGTAAGAATCTCGTGCTTCAGGTCTATATGGGAAGAAGTTCATGAAAAAACTCTCCACTCACCCACCTCTGTGTTTTCGTTATGAGAGTTTTGGGGAGAAGAACTCAGAAAAAACACAGCCCTGGTGACAAAGATGAAATTAGACTACCCATTTGAGAGGTCAGGGTTAACTACTTGATCTACTATAGTTGGCCTTAAATTAATCCTGTCAACTTAACCCAAGTCTTCAAATATCTTTAGGAGGTAAAAGATGGAGGTAAAAAATGGCGACCCACACACAACTTCTCCATTGCACAGAGAATATTCATTACCATGACTTCTTCTTAAAGCAATATCCAGAATTTTCCACTCTGGGGCCACAAATGAGGTCATGGCCAGGGACTGGAAGTGTATTGTTCAGCAAGTAGTATCACGTGTATTTTTTCCTTTTTCTGACATGCCAATAAATGATCATTTAATTTTTCTTTTTATGTTCACTGGCTCACAAACATTTAATTTGTTAAAATATACTAATTAGTTCAAGTTCTATCTCTGTCTCTCTTTCCTTCTCTCTCTCCCTCTCCCACTTGATACACATATCTGGTTGTATACATATAGATCTCCCCCACTCCCTCTAGACATTTGTATATATCTAGATATGTAGAGACAGAAAGAAAGGGGGGGAGGGAGAGAGGGAGAGAGAGAGAGAGGATTGACTATTTGACAAAAGAAAAATCATTTTGTAACTTACTCTTTCTTAACATAGACTTATGAGGTGGCCTGTTTCCTCAGGGTTTTATTAGGTTCCAAAGAATAAGCAAACTAAGCCATTCTAACATTTCAATGTCCCTCTGCAGAGATAACGTATTTGCATTTGAATTAATTTATTCAATAATATTTAGTAAACACTCATTAAGTATCCAACACTATGTGTAACAGAGGAGAAGCCAAATGAATATAAAATATAAACCCAGCCCAGAGGCCATTACAAAATAGCCACAGCACTGTTGAGGCAGATTCTCATTTTCCTCAAGTGTCTTGCAGATAGCAGGGACTGTGTGAATACAAGACAAAGAAAGGAAGCTTTATGTGGCCAAGGGTAGTTGGGAAAGAAGCAGAAAAGGTGGGTGAGAAAGCTATGTGTACAGCCAATTTTGGGATTCTCATTCCTTGCAGGAGTCACGTTCTATAAAGTTCCTGCAAATGTGGAATTAGAGATTGTTGAAATGTTGCTCCTGGGAGAAAAAGGGTATTGAGTTCCTCTGAGTCTCTGGTCACAACATGTTTTTGTCAACTCATCAATACATAATCTGTTTTGTATTTTTTTGAATTCTTTAAAAAGATACCTTATGTAATATATGTTGTTTATTCATTAACATTGAATTCACAACCAAGAACACTATAATTCCTACCTCAATGAGGCTTCTTTAACACATGCATTTTATCCTAAAAGCAAATCAGTCTTCTTGTGCATCAGGACCATAATCAGCACTTTAGCACTAGGCTTGGGATAGCATATTAATTAGCAAAATCAGAACAAAAAACATAAAAAGGCAAAAGACATGGCGTAAAGTAGATTAGAAAAAGGGTACTTGTTTTCAGTATAATAGTTAAAATATAAGGGCATTTCAGCCTTTACAACCTCAGCTAAGAACATGTGGAATTGATGATGTAAAGTTTTCATCACACTGCACATTGTAACTCATGAAATCACCATGAGTAATGATTTTGAGGTTATAAAGAAGTTTTAGTGAATAGGTAAAGCTGAAAATATAGAATCCACAAATAATAAAGATGGACTATATTTATAAAGGGAAGCAGAAAGTCTTCATTACAAATAGCCTAGAAGATGGGGAGGACCACAGTCCTATGAAGATGTGGATCATGAATAAAGAGATGAAATTGTTCTTTATCCAATAATAATCAGAGAGTGAGCCATTTTTGTTTTGTTTTGCAGGAGAAAAGTTGTAAAATTGATGATTAAGTTTAAAAAATCTGCAAGTAGTTCAGATATAGAAAAAACCTTATAAGGCACTGTTGCCTATCTTATGATGGATGTGTTTGTGTTCTTAGGTATTCTGTTCTTTGGGGCAGTTTAGAATACTCTAGACCTTTACTCCTGGAAGGTAGCAATCTCTCCTGGGTCAAAAGTGTCTCCAGATATTGCCAAATGTCCCCTGTGAAGAAAAACTGCTAGCACTTGGCATCAGGCACTGCTGTTTTTTGTTTATTTATTCATTCACTTAATTCAGCTAGTATTTATTGACCACAAGTTAGGTCTCAAACTGGGTTTGGCGTAGAAATGCAGAGATGTACAAAACAGATTATGTTGACTTTTACGGGAGGTCACGGCTTTTAGAAACCAATTAATCCATCTTTAAAAGGTGGGAAGTAGATATTCTTATTCTGATTTGTATAGATTAAGCCATCAACGTATAGATTTAGTTGGTGACACTCAGGATATTGGAAAAATCTAACTTTAAAACCACAGAGCTCTCCACAAACAATAGATTGAATTTGTTTCTTGTGTACTTTGGTTATCCTGTGGTTAATTTTGCTCTTTCAAACTGTACCTGATGCTTGTTTTTGCTGGACACAAAGCAGGATGAAGAGGAAGAGAAATATAAGCCAGACACTGCCAGACTATCCCTTTCTCTTTGAGTATGGATGCTTTGTTTAGATGACTGGGTGGAGGTGCTCAGCATTCTGAAATAATTCAGTGCTGCATTCAGTTTCATGTCATGAGGCTGAAAGAAGGACCGTTTATATACTCTGCAAGAATGGCAGTGATTGAAAAAACTTTGGGCCAAAACCTCATTTTATAATATAGTAGACTGAGGACCCAAAGTTTCATTAACTGCTTATCATTTCCCTACTGTGAAACCTAAGTATAAAAAAGTATATATGTGTGTACATATTTATATTTTATTTGTATGTGTCAACAAAAGATTTTGCAAGAGAATAAATGAGAGAAACAGCAGAGGAAGAGGGCTTTGCTCATGGCTACTTACCATGGCTACCATGTCACCTATAGATAAGGTAACATACATTGTCTAAATATGGATATTTTTTAGAGTAAATTATAATGGAAAAATAATAAAAGAACCAGAATAAACTTGGCAAACAAGGATTTGTGATCAATCTTGCTACAGAAAATTAAAAATTCACATTCTCAGTGTAGAAAATATGGATTCAGTGAGTCTGGCCTGGAGCTTGGGAATCCTTATGTTTAAAAGATCTTGGAGTGGTTATAATTGCACATTCCTGAGGCAGAGACTATCCACGTTAGTAGAGAGTGAAAAGAGAAGAAGCAGCCTCCCAACAGGTCAAGAAGCCATCTTTCAGGAGCTACAAAGAGCCATCTTTGGCTGAGAGACCTGTTTCTCCTTTCACAGCTTCTGAAAGCCCCTCCTGCCATCCATTTTCCTGACTCACTCAGTCCTGCAGACACCACGGGCCTGTAATCGGCGATTTAATTGTCCACCAGAACCTCTTCCATCCTACGCAAGAAAATATACTTAAGTGTTGATCTGTTCCTATTGGTGATACATGACTTGGTTGGTAAGACTTTGGCAGCATGATGTTATTTTCTGCATCAATTTTCTCATTTTGGACTCTGTTCTTACAATTTCAGAGATATTATTTTAAATGGTCAGCAAAAGTAAAATTAATGAGTCTTGGCAAGTCAGTAACACCAATAACTTATATTTAGATAAGTTAAAGGAAATTGGTTACATTCATTTAATAAGTTAATAAAAGAGTCAAACTATCAGAAGCAATTGTATATCACAAATAAATATAACCCCATACATTGGTCCTTGTTCATCTCAATTTTTGTGATTAGTACAAACTATTCATTTTGCCTTATAAAGAGGTACTTGATTTCATTACTGAATGACTTCAGATTAACAACACAACCTTATATAGTCTTATTTTATCCTATTTATTCTTGGTGAAGATGATACTGAGCTACTTTGTTTAATATTTGAAGTCTTTAATCCTACCTCAATACTTCTTGAATCCTTGTTCATGTAATTTTTTTAGATTGATGCCATATTCTGCATATTTCAATCATTCATATATTCAAATAACATATATTGATTTCCCATGGTTTGCTGCATCCTAAGGATACAATAGTGAACAAAATTACCAAATTCACTATTATGAATTTTACCTTCCAATCCAGGAAGACAGATCATTAACATATGCAAACAAGATAATTTCAGAGAGTGATATGAAGACTACTCATTGCGATAAATGTATTCTATGATGTTCTTAGAGAATAGCTCATACTGGTAACTTGTGTTTACTGAACATTTAAACTAAATAAGCCTGTAGCTAAGAATGTTATTCCCATGACCTCATTTCATAGTTACATTAACCTTTTGATGTAGGTATAATAATTAATATTGCTATTTTTCTAATGAGACCAATCATGTATGAAAAACAGAGAAATGAAAACAAAACAATGGAGTGATAAGGACATGATAAAGAAGTGGAATGGGTGGAGACTTGGGAGGAAAGGATTAGAAAAGTTTTGCTGATGATTGGCATTGGAGCTAAAAGTTTGGGTAAACAAAGTTTAGCATGAGAAAAAGGCAGGGACCCTATAGGTAGAGGAAACAGCTTGTGGTAGCAAGAGCACAGCCGTCAGATCCAATGTGACAGGAGTTTGGAGATGAAGAGCTGCAGGAGGTCAGGGAAAATAAATGTCTTTAGGCAGAGGTCAATTGTGGAGAGCTGTATACCATGCTGGAGTATTTGGTTTTATTCTGTAGCTAACAGGGAACTGCTAAAGTGTTTCAAGCAAGTAAATGTCCTTATATAGTTTGGCCTTTTAGAAAGAGCACCCTGCGCTGGAGTTGAAAATGGATAGGAGACAGTCAACAAGCAGCCAGGAAAACAATTTGGAAAAGTTTATCTGTGAATCAGTCAAGAGTTCATGATTTACGTAAGCCAGCAACTGTGCAGATGGATATAATCTCTAGTAATGAAATGGCCAGCGTAAAATGAACATGACTTGGTGACTATGGAGGCAAAGGCAGCTTAGAGGAGAAGTCATACTGGATAGGCCAGTTCATGGATTGAGCAGCTGGGTGAAAGGGTGACACTGGTAGAGGAAGAACAGAATTGGGTTAAGGATTTCACAAGTCACTGACCACTTAGCAATAGTTTTCTCATTGAAAATGAATAGGAAATTATTGTTTACTTTATCATTTCTTCTGAGGACTAATGAATTGCAAAATGTCAGCCACCTCACAGTGTTCCAGGTACAGACCAGAAAATCCTTAATGGTCATCCTGTCCTGTATAACACATCTTCCTGTCTCTCACAATGGTTAAGAATAACATTCGTAATCAAATTATCTCCCCAAATAAATGGAAGTTGGCTATAATCATTAAAATAAAGAAAACTAGAATTTGTAATAAAAAAAAATGTTAGTGCTCATCTTGGGACATTGCATTATGCAGCACAATTTTTCCCTTTAACAGACACTAAGGCATTGTTTCCTTATGTTTACTTTGTATGCGATATGTTTGAAAATAGAGAAATCTAATAGCCCCAACAAACTTCCCTTCTTTTACTTTGGGGCTAGGCCTATTCAGACAAAGGAGAGTTTTAGTTCACGTTTATTTCAATTTGGCCCAGTGTCTGTCTTCTGATGATTTCAATTATGACTAATAGAAAAAGAGAAGATAAAAAATGAATAAAATATAGATTGCCCATAAATTAATTTTTTTTCCTTTTGTTTCCTCTCAGAGAGAAAGCATGCATCAAATATAAAGAATATAAACAGCTGTTTTCTCTTCCCAGTCAGTAGTCTTTTAAATAATATATTGATTGGATATAGGATTACAGTAAAGCATTTGTCTTATATTTTTATATGAATGCAAAAAGGAATTAGGTAGCTGCATTACCTCAATCATAAATCTGACAAAGAGAGAAAGAGAAATACTGTCGCTAAAAACCATTGGCAGTCCAAGATACCTCTAAATTCAAATACATTCTTCTGGTTGCACTGTTTACTATTATAAATAAAGTGATAAATTAGTTTGTTGTGAGTGAAAACAAAGCGAAGACATCATCTTCAATGCCTTACAGTTAGGTGATAAGCACAAAATGTGTGCCTTAGCACTAAAGCACTGAGATGCTCAGAATCAAATAATGCAAATGTTAACATATGCAAATACTCATGTCTGGCTTACAAGTAACATTTACAAATGGTGATTCCTGACCAGTGTTTAGTAGAAATTAAATTATTTTTTGTCTCTAAAGAATACAAGCAACTGGCATTTTTAGATGTTCTCAAAACCTTTGTTATTTGGCTGATCTTTATTATTTAGCCACCACCCACTAACTCTTCCTCATGGCGGATGGAAAGATACCTAAGTCTGTCAATCAGGTGGACAGAAAAGTTCCATTAAATGTCTGGTATCTCCCTCTTGCGAGAGTGAAGAGATCCCTGGGTTTGCATTATTTCAAATATAGTGAAATGCTATAGATGCCAAAGTACAAAGTGCCTTAAATTCAACAGTTTTTTTTTTCTTCTTGTATCAGGTCCTGATCAGAGAGGAGGCTTTGTTCCACACATCATGAACATTTTTTATGCCAAGACCTAAAAACACTTAAAAATTATTGAAGACCCTAAAGAGCTTTCATTTTTGTTACATCTATTAATGCTTATGGATTCAAAAATTAAAACTAAGAAATTTAAAAATATCTATTAATTTATGTTTTAAAGTGATAAGCCCACTGGATGTTAACAAAAACAATATATTGGTTATATATATATATATATGTGTGTGTCTGTGTGTGTGTGTGTGTATTTTTTTTTGTTTTTGCAAGCAAATATTTTGATGAGAAAAGTGACTGACATTTACATTTTTTGGTGACTCTCTAATGTCTGGCTCAATAGAAGACATGGATTTTATCTCTCATTTTTATCTCAATTTTTCTCTCATTTTTATCTTCTTCATTTAATCTCTTGTCACACTTTGTGCAAGGTGAACATCCCTACTACGAAAATCTGAAATCCAGAGTGTTCCAAAATCTAAAACATTCTGAGCACCAACATGATGAAGCCACAAGTGAAAAATTTCATACCTGACTTTATGTGCTATGTGGGTGGCAGTCACGATGCAGGCTCTAAAAACTAAGAAAAAAATGTTGAATTACCTTCAGCCTACATATATAAGGTGCATATAAAAAATAAATGAATATTGTGCTCAGACACGGGTCACAACACCAAGATGTCTCATTATGTATATACAAGCATTCCAAAATCCAAAACACTGCTGGTCCTAGCATTTCTGATAAAGGATGCTAAAGCTATAGTTGTGTATGTTTGTTTATGTGTGTTTGTGTGTGTGTGCATGCACGCCATGTGTGTGAGAGGAAATACACACAAACATACATCAGATAAGGGACGACTATTCAGAATATATAAAGAACTCTTCTTACAATAAAATGTACTAAACAAAGGGAACAATAAATAATTCCATGCTCCTTTCAGATATTTATGACTATTTGAAGTAATTTCCAATAATATCACAACCAAATTCAAGAAGTAGTTCTTTAAAGGTTGGTTGCAATGTAGAATCTGGACCAAATAAATGAACTTTACATATTCTTTTACATTAAAATCTATTGGTATAGTTCCATTTCAACTGGATCTTTCAGCCCTGGATGATTTGTAGTATTACATGTTGATCATTTGGGAAAATATTTATTTGCTGAGTTATACAGATCTCCTCAAAGCTAACTTATTTTATTGTACAATATCACAGTGATATTTACTAATATCAATGATAATTTTCTCAGTGTTGTTATGAAGGTACTATTGATTTCACAGACCTCCTGAAAAGGGTCTTGGGGACTCCCACGAGTCCCCAGAAAAAGCTTAGTGCACTGCTGTTTCATTCAGTGATTCAAAGACCCCAGTTCTTGTAGCCCTGGCTGGTGGCTTAACTGTCTTTCTGAGGATCTCATCCCAGTGACTATATCCAGCACAGCACACTTCAATATTAAAAACCATTTTCCCAAAATGATACCTATTATTTCTGCTTGTATTACACTATTGAAAACTATTAATATGGTCATATTTACCTGTGAGGGAGGGGAGAGGGGTAGGAAAAATTGTCCCTGGGAATTAACCTGATTGTCTTGTTGCTAAAATGCTCTAATGTTGTAGCTGTATATGTGCAAGTTGGAAGGAGAAATTCTCTCAACCTCAGTTGCTTGACAAAGTCATAGGCACTTTGTAAGGAAGTGCTAAATTTAGATGAATGCAGAAGATAGGTCCTCAGAAATGAGAGACGGTCAGAATATGGCTGCATCACTGAACACATGGGACACAGAAACGCCATGATAGCTACTCCTCACTTCTTTTAGATCCTTGGGCAAATCACCTAACAATGCAGTAGATTTCTTTCCTGCAACATTACTAGAAAAGCAACAAGTACATGCGAAAAACATGTAAAAGCATATTTTGAAAGATAAAATAAAACAAAGTCTCCAACTCTTCCAGTATCTGATACCATACACTTTCTCTTAGCAAACTCCATAAAAATTCTGGCATATGTTTCCAGAATTTTTATTTCTTTAAAAATAAAATTACTCTGGTAAGGAACTTTGGGATTTTATAAGATAATGGACTGTAATAATATTTCACAACATCTGGCCAAATTCCTTGCATAATGTCTTTCCTGATGTGCAAATGACATCATAGTTTGAACACTAGAATTTTTGATGGATTTTTAAAAATGCTGTCAGACCTAATTTTTTTGTAGAAAAATACTCTCATTGTAGACATTAACAACCCGATACAGTACCATCTTTGCAATCAGTTAAGCTTCTATATTCCTAGACTTTTTCTAAGCCACCTTTCTACAGAGAAACTGAATTAGGGATGTTGAGGAAAACAGAGACTAGCAACAGCATGAGCAAGCTACTCCCAATCCTAGCATGGAGGCAAAGATTGGTGGCACCATCAGTGCAGCCTAAGGCTGGAGGCCTCTGTTAGAATCTGGAACCATAGTGCTCACGTCCAGCAGGACATACAAGGGGATGTAGTTCTGGTTGGTGTCTCTGACACAGGGAGAAGGAAAGAAATATCTAGATTGTTCTTTCTTTCTGCCAGTTTCCACCTGCTTTGGCTAAACTTAAAACAGATGACATGGAGACTGAAAGGGTCAGCGCTTTTTGAGATGTAGAGCAGAGCATTAAAATCCCACGGTTCTATTCTTAGCTCCCAGAGATTTGGTGAGAGGAGAACTGTCAGGATAGCCCAGCATGGGCCTAGCTAATGTCCAGTGGTCAGAAGAGAGAGCACATTACCATTGACATAAAAAGTCCTATGAATCTGAGGAGAGGGAACATAGAGTGAAATAAAAATCGAGGAAGTAGACTGAGTAGTGCAGTGCAGGTTCTAGAATTTAGTTCCCTGAAGTTTCAATTCTACTAGCCTAAAAAAAAAAAAAAAAGTTTGAAGAATTGTCATTGGGCACAACTAAGATATTGCTTCTCCTAGAGAGTCAGTTTGTCTATTTCATCTATGATTTCATCTATGCTGGTAGCAAGAAAAGAGGCCTTCCTTTTCTCTTTCATAATTGACCTTGTGGGGCATCCCCACCAGACCGGGTAACACATTCCTTCCCTGTAGTTTGTGCTATATCAGAATATCTTGTCTACAGCTGGGGAAAGGCTCAGAAGCCTCTCCTCATGGGGAGGGGTTCAGTTCCACACAGCCTGTACCCTGGCTGGAAAGGCCCATCTTAAACTCATTCTTTAACTGAACAGAATTTCAACACCTTCCGTCTCTGTGGCATCACAATCCAAATTACAGGTGGCTTACCTTTCCGTTCCCCTCCATTCAGGGTCTAAATGGTGCTGGTGGAAGAAGCTGAGTGATGAAATAAAGAGAAAATAGCATGAAAGGCCTGGCTAGTGTGGTTGGATTCTGCAGAACAGTCCTTTGGTAGCCTTGGAGGGATCCAGTTCTCCTCCTTTCTTGCTTCTAGTTTTTAATGATAAGTCTAGAATGTGCTGGGAATGCAATATCCCGAGGTAGGAAGGAACTGGCTGGAGCATCCAAGGCTCTGTTCTAGTCCCTGCTAGAAAAGGATGCCCTTTAATGCCATACCCCACATGGCATGTATCCCTGGGGTACAAAATCCAGGGAAGGCTGCCTTCTGGAGTCTCTCAGCTGTGATGCAAAAGGGATACATGCAGATGACTCCATGTGATCTGGCCAGCTTTCCTGAACCTCAGGTAACTAGCTCATCATGAATCCTAGACTTTCTTGTCCGTTGCTATTTGTAAATAATAAATATACTTCATGTAACTTGTGTATGTGACTGTTCTGTCTCACTGTGCTTAGAAAATAGTAACAGTGCAGTCCAAGATGCAGTGGACTGCAGTGATTGCCAGCGCACCTTGAACATGCTTCACTGGCTCCCTTTTGTTAAGTGTAACCTCTCCTGGAGCAGGAAGTCCCATTGACATGCATAGCATCCAAAGGGACTGGAGTGATTTGGATGATACCCACCCAGCCAGCACTGTTGACATAATGTGGCAGGATTCTTTTTCTTGAGATTCCAGAAGGCAATGGAAACACTATATATGTAACAGAGGATGATGGAGTCTCATAGGATGAGAAAACAGAGATCTGGACCCTACCTGTGACTGGTAGGCTCTACTGAAACATATTATTGCACCCTGTGAAGGGGGTCACTTAGGTTATTCCCTAAAATGTAGGAAGTATTATGTAACTCCACTGCCCCAAATTCTTCCATTCACTTCTCAGTCTCCACATGGTAAAGTCTAAATTACTAAACTTGACAAAGCTTTAAGCATATGACCTCTGCCTAATCATCATCGTTTACCATTCTCTTCCTCTGTCTTTTGCTCCCATGGCCACTCAAGGTTTGACTTTCCATCAGGATGGCTTGCTTCTTCCCCAACCTTTCCCTGGTGAACCCCATTTTATCCTTTGGGTTTCACCTGAAATATTAATTTTAGAGTCTTCCCTTCAACCTCAGGTAGATCTGGATGCTATTTCTGTCTTAGGCAAACTCTATTTTTGCACTCATCACACATCACTGCAATTATGAATTCACCTCCTGTTAGAGTTTAGAAAATAGGAGCGGAAGACGTGGGTTTAGCTTGTTCATTGCTACGGCCATTGGGTCCAGAGCACATAACTGTTGCTCAAAAATATTTGTTGAAAGAAAGGAAGGAACAAAGAAAGGAAGATATGGGGCTGGGATTGTAGCTCAGCGGTAGAGCGCTTGCCTCGCATGCGTGAGGCCCTGGGTTCGATTCTCAGCACCACATACAAAGCAAAAAAATAAAGACATTGTGTCCATCTACAACTAAAAAAATATTAAAAAAAAAAAGAAAGGAAGATATGAAGGACAGAAATGAGAGTATTGACATATAACAAGATCTGAAAATATGTGGAATATTGTTTCAAAGTAGCCAGTGTCAAGTAGTGCACTGACATTGAATGACACCAATTTCTACTGATACTATAATATTTTCTCCATCTAGGTTGTGTGGTATTGAATTCCTTGGTAAAGCAACATTTTTTTCTGGCTCCATAGGTCAGGAAACTTTATTTGTAATTCAAAATCCACATTAAATGGATGATACAATATAATGCTGTTTACCAAGCATCCATCAACATTGCTGACAATACCAAATTTCCTTCACTGAGAATAATTTGTTGATTAAGAAGTTAATTTGTAAGGAAGTATGGCCAAAATGTAACCAATAGATCCATTTTAAAGGAAACATGTCTGGTTTTATAAATTAGGACACCTCTAAGTAAAAGCAAACATCATTAATAGCATGGATTTTATGTCATTTTCTCATGAAAGACTAAAAATAAAAGCAAGATAAACTATATTTGCAAGTAGTAGGAAAGTAATTTTATAAAAACATGGTTTTAAAATGCATCACATTATTCTGTTTTGTACTGTATAGGGAAGATTGGGACTGAATATGAGGAGGGCATTTAACTGTGGTATGAACTTAAATCAAGCTGATACAAGAAAGTTTATTTTTATCACTTGTTCTATGACTTCATAAAGAGAAAAACTTTTTTAAATTTGGGAATATGTCTCAACTTAAATTTGCTTTGGGGAAATGTACAGTACATACATTTAGGGCTAATAATTCTCCTTGTAGGAGATTTTTGATGCAGTTTTCAATGTACCTATGTATTTTACATTATGGGATTCTGTCTGCTTAGCATTTGCCTGTCTTTTTTATGTAAAAACATTTTGCATTATTCAGACTGAAAAAAAATGATAAATCAAAAACAACTTGTGTTCTGTACCATAAAAATTATTGATACAAGTACATTACAATAATCTCACCAACTAACCATTTCAAAAAACTCATTTAATCACACTTGGATAACAAAGAAATCATTTTGTGTATCTGCATGTGTGCATATGGATAAAAGGAACTGAATATGGTGTGTGATTTAGCTGGGCCATTTTTTAATCAGAGTTGTGGGTTTTACCATTTTTTTAAAGCACATTATTATCTCCAATTAAATAGTTCCAGAATTTCAGTTTCTTTGCAGTTTTCTCCCTACACAAAGACCTCAAATCTCAAAACTATTCATTGCCCCTGTGGCCTTTCCTGTTGCCCACAATTAGACTATTCTTTTACTTTCTGCATTCATAAACCAGCATAAATTCCACATGGATACTCTCAGACATTGTCTCTCTCAGAGGGTCTATCTCTAAAACCTGGAGATTAAGCAATAGTTAAACTGAAGGAAGCACTGGCTGAAAAGTATTAGCCATCAAGATCTTGATGGAGGTCTGAAAGGGATACTCTGTATAGAAGTGTTTATTCTAACTTGAATACTTTCTGCTTCTTTGTTTTAAAAATCTTCTTCTCTTTCTTTCTAAATTCTGTATCTCTTTCACTTCTTGTAAAGATGAGTTTCAGCCACATCAAATAATGAACTGACATTTGGAACCATAAGAGAAAAAAAATTATATTGGCTGAATGAAGAACAGCTTTTCTAGCTTCTATGTTTTCTACCTCATTTTTTATTAAATTTTTTTGGGGGAGGGGTTTGGTTCTTCATCTGTCATATAGAGTCACTATGGTCCCTTTTAGCTAGGTTACTGATGTTCAAATGAAGTAAGATCTTTCTGTGTAAGTAAATATGACTTCAAAGCATAGCTGCATCACTAGAAAATTTTTTAAAATATTATTTTAGGTTGAGGATTCCTTTTCCAAAATGCTCGTGACTAGAATTTGAATTTTGAATTCAAAAATTTTGAATTTTCAGATTTTGAATTTTCAGATTTCAGAATATTTGCATAGACATAATGAGATACAGTATGGTTGGGACACAAGTCCACATGAAATTTATTTCTATTTTTTATATGCCTTATATATGTAGACTGAAGATAATTTCATACAAT
>CM053406.1:34739489-34775208 GCA_028644305.1 Xerus rutilus
TGAATCGGACATAATTTTAAGGTGAATTCTGAAACTGTTTCAGGATCTAAGAGCCCACATAGTAGGTGATTCTAATCTAGACTAGATAATCCAAGGTTTTCCAAAATTTTCAGTGGTTTTCAATAGTTTTAAATTTTTATTTTGAATATTTCTAAATTTAAATCCATGAAACTCATTGCAAATACATTCTAGTAATTTAAAATTGCTCTGTATAGAATAAACCTATAAAAGCGTAGCTTTTTGAAATTGGGCACAGAATAAAAAACACTCTTCATGGAGTGGGCTTTGGAGACAAACAAGGATGCCAATTACTTAGGCCATTTATCATTCTCCTTTTGTTTTATTTCTAGCAGGGAATATCATGGAATATTAATTTTGTACTTTTATTTTTTTCATACTATCTGCAAACTTTTCCTTGTGCGTTAATGACATTTTCGAAGAGAACTAGTGTTGTTTTAGTAAGAACACAGAAAAGAAATAGTTTGTGCCTGATTTTTTTTAACCTCCCAATGAGTTTCTCAAAGTCCACATCAAAAAAATAATCTCTTTAGAATAAAATATTTACACTTATAAAAACAAAAATTTACTGAGAAAGAAAGGTTGGAATTAAATCGTTTGACTTATAAAACAAAAGGTTACTGAGAAAGAAAGGTTGTGTAGGAAAAGCTGCACATAGTTTACTTTTTAATAACAGATTGGAAACAATAGATTGAACATTTCAAGGCCATTTCTAGAGAGAACAGAGCGAGAGGACTTACAGTAGTCAGATAGGGCATGCCTTTGAATCAGCAGCAGATCAGCATGTGACAGCTGAGTCAACATTTTCAGGCTGTCACAGTGAACTTTGCCAGCAACATGAAAACTCCTGGGAGTCAAGTCTGGAGACCATTCTGCTAGTCTATCAAACAGCTCAGGTTGTCCATCCATATTATTTCCTTACATAGCTTTCTATCAACAGTTTACATTCATGACATCTGTAAGTCATTCAGCAGAAATAATGCTTGTTCATTCCCAGGACTTGGCTAATTCTTGAGGACTCTTCTATATAGAAGGTCCTACTTTCAATACTGAAGACACTTCCTAAGCTCCACAAAACAGAGACTGAGAGTCTTGATACAGAGGCTATTAAACAACAAGGGAAGTTATTAAATAAGTAGAAGTTCAAGCACTTACTGGAACCATAGAACCTGTAGATGCCATCTAGATTTTGATGAAGAGAGCAGAATTGTGACATGGTTTACACTAAACCATGGTTTAAACTAATAAGAGTAGTGAAGGCTGATCTCAAAGTGAGAATTTTCAGATGTAGTTGCAGTTTTCAACCAAAGTGGCACTGAGCATATAATAGATTCATTACCCTGAGAACTGGGATCCTCAGCTTCTGGAAATTCAATTATAATAATAAAAAATGATGTGAATAAATTTGCAGGGCCTACTCCATTTTGGAGTTAGCTCAGCCTTGAAGGAATGTATGTGGATATTTCTGAAAGGGATTGTGCACAAGGGAAGGGTACACACGATGTGGGTTTTCAAGAATGAATTTAAGCACGGGTTCTCCTCAGATCTTTGGCTAATCTATTCAGTTGCTTTGCTTGATATTTTGGTTAGAGTGAGAATTAAGTAATAAATCAAGTGATAAATCTGTTTATGCACAAATACCAAGTTCTATGTTAGGATCTCTGCTGCAAAAGATGGCCAGAAATCAAGAATTTTCTTTGTGCCTGTGTGAAGGTTCCTAGTAATATAATCCTTAGAACAAACAGTGTGTTCCATGCACAAATGCGAATGTCAATAGTTAGAAATTTTGTTATGGATGAAAGACCTGGGCCTCACTACAAAGGAATCAGAACCCAAATTTTAAAAATATCTCCAGGTGACTCTTATGATCATGTTTGGAAAGCACTATACTAAGGGGCCTGCTGTTTGATTAACTTCTCTGTGCTTGCTACTAACACAGGATGCTGGAAAACCCTGAGAGGCATACATCCCACCCCATACTCCACTTAATGATGGAGTAGAAGAGAAGAACCCCCCAGCAGCTGTATTTATGGATCTGGACAATTACTGAAATGTACTCTATTGCCATTTGGTTTTGTTCCAATGAGCATTGTTAATATGCCTGGCATTTCTCTTGGTCTCAGGAATGAATAAAACATGAACCTTATGTTGAAGAAGGGACCATTGAGTAAACAAATAATTAGAATATATTGATAAGTGGAACTTGTTGCCTTTGTTTTATGTTGTATTAAGTGGTATTATTTATAAACAACTAAAATGTTCTTAATTGATTCTACAGTTCCTTTCTACTGTGTGGTGGCCCAGGGGCAGACATTCTCCTAAACAGTGACAATGACATAGAGCCTTTTAGGAGGCTGAAGTTTAGTAAGAAATAAGAAATATAATAAATATTATAATGCAGTGAAAATAATACCATATAATTATTTATAAAGATTTGAGGAGACGTTTAGCATTTGTATTTATTGTTATTTATGTAATATAGTAAAACAAATATGATACAATTATTTATAAAGTTATGGGAAGGTATTTAGCACTTTTTCTAGTGCACATTTTCTAATAATTAGTTATCTTACTTCTTGTCTGAAAATGATTTTATTTTACCTTATTTATTCTATTTTTCAGGATATAAAATTGTAGCGTGGCCTTTTTGAAGTGCTTCTAGGTGTCACTCAGTTGCTTTCTGATTCATAATTTTTGTTGAAGAGTCAATTCTTGTTCCTGTTTCTCTGAAGGCCATATGTCTCCTGTCTTCAGTGTTTTTAAGATTTTTATTTTTGTTTTGCAACAGTCCTACTCATGTCTACCTGTATGTAGTTATCTTGGTATTTATATCACTTGACATGTGGGAGCAATCTTAAATGTTTGGAATAATGTATTTACATAGTTTCAGAAAATTATCTGACATTTTCACTGTAGGTATTGCTTCAGTCCAATTATATCTTTTCTCTCCTTTTGGGAATTCAATTATTTGTATGTTGAACCTTTCACTTAACCCCATATATTTCTGACATCCTTTACTGTTTTTTTGAATTCTTTTTGCATGTTCTTTAATCTCTCCCCGTGCTTCAGTTTGGATATTTTCTATCAGCTCATTTTCAAAATTACCAATCTCATCTTCTACATTTTTGCATCTCTTCTTAAACTCACCTAATGAATTCTTATTTTTAAGTATATTTCTTAGTTCCTGAGTTTCCTTTTGACTCTTCATATGGATCTCAACTCTTCGAGGATAAATTCTTCATATTTCAATATATTCTCTCTAATGTTTCCCTTAATTCTCTTCAACATGTTGTATTTTCTAAAGTCTTTATTAGATAATTAAAATACCTGAATCATTTGTTGTTCCATTTCAATTGTCCATTGTTTTCTTCACTTTTAATTATGAGGGTCTTTCTTTTAGCATGTGTAGCTATTTTCAATTGTCTGATATGCACATAAATAAATCATAAAGTCCTGAAATAATGCTGTCTTTCCAGATAAAATCATGAGTAATCAACTTACTTCAATCAAGGACTATACTGAGTTGAGTCTGGACTTCAGCCTGGTAATTTTCAGTTTGTTTTTAGTTTTTCCCTGGTTCCCTCTCCAGGTGTTTTCAATGGTAAATCTAATTTATCCTACTTAGTTCTTCCCCTATCTTCAATCTCATTTTATCAGAGTGACAAAAATTTTTCACTATATTTCTTAAGAATCTTTTCATTTATATTTTTAGCTTTGTATAGAATTCACCAAATACCCTAAGAGAAAAATTGTCCATATGTTTCCCTCAAAGCTGTGCCAATTTATACATTCTCCAGAAACAGTCCTCTACAGGTTCAAAGCCCAAATTCCAAAACTCTGACCTTACCTAAAATCAGGACATGCCTCAAGGGAACAACATCTTAAAAGGTCAGTTCATCTCTTTGGAGAATGCCTTTCCAGAGTAGTCATTCCTTCAACAGATCCCTGCTGTTTTCAGCTTATTGGTGTTTGAAGTTTACAATACAACACACCACACACACACACACACACACACAAACACAAACACCATCTATATAATACAAATATATATTGCTTGCTTGATCACATGGTCAGCTTAAAAGATGTTTGTAGTCTGCTTTAAAATACTTTCCCCCTTTTAATTCATTTTCAGTGAATTTTGTTTTTTTGCTTTTTTTCTTCTTTCAGTATGAAATGAATTTACAAAGTTGTATTCCTTGGAGAGGATGATAAATTCTTTTAGACATGTTGCATTGAAGGTGACAATGGAACTGACATGACACCAGCAGGATGTTGGAGGTGTGGGACTTGAACATAGCAACAAGGTCAGGGCCAAAGATAAAACTCTGGTAGACACGGTGTGAAGACGATAGTTTAGATTATGACAATAGGTGCCATATTCAAGTAGAAGAATGTAGCTAGAGAGGTAAAAAGTTTCAAGGGCCCTATTTATTTCTCACACAGAAGAAGGAAAGAAAAGCAAAGAAGAGAGAATTAAAGAATTACCAAAAAAAAAGCATTCTAATTCAATAAATTATCAAGAAAAAGGAAGAGAGGTTGTGGCTAACCAAATGACAATAGAAAGTTTCATTTCCAGATTTAAGAAAGGATTATATCACGTTCAATTTTCACATTTTACTCTGTACACTAAATGAAAAACTACTTGAATAGTTGGAAATTTTAAATTTCAAAATTATCCTAATTAGGTTAGTGGATAGTTAACTGAAAGGTTCTTATACTACAGTAAGGAGAACAAAGTAAGAACATATAAATCCAATATACTTTCCTCGCAATAGTTGTTGAATTTACTCTTAGTTATCATAGGTCTTCTTTATTAGTAATTAAATAGATTTTTTAATTATTGAAAAACAGTATTAATTCAAATAAAAATGATTATAGCAAATTTCTCTCCATACCACCATATTCATATAAGGCTATAAAAGCATTTTTTGATATATATCTAGCTTTCATTGAGTAGAAAATACCCAAATAATAAATGAATAATACATTTTGCTATAGGAGAAATAAAGCTGGGATTGTTGTAATAGAACATTTTTCTGCATCCTACTGCATCTGGTTTTAAGGATCTATTCCCTATAGCTTACAGGGTATTACAGGTTTTATCTCTCCCTGTCTGTTACATTCATAAGTGAGCAATTTCATTCCCTGAAACTTAAACAGGCCACATTCTTTTGCCTTTTAAATTATTTTTAAAATAATTTATATTTAGATATCTGAAGATATCAGCAAAATTATGAAAATGGGACAGCTTTCTAGAAGTTGCTCTCAAATGTGTTAATCCTGAAGCAAACATACTACTGGATATAACTGATGACTTTTGGCTCTCCTTAACAAGGTAAGTCTCTCAGGTATAATGGAACCTGATATGTACCTATGTCTCTACTCTCACAAACTTAACTAAAAACAAACTCAGCTCTTGTAAATGTAAATAATTCCTTGCGTTCTATAAGTTTATTGTTTTATTTCTTAAAATGATACTTCATTCACTAATGGTAATTCATACTTCCTAAAAGTAGAAACTGAGATGAGTTTCTAAATGAGCAAAAGAATCATTTAAAGAAAAGTGTTAGAAAATAATTTCAACCTGAATAATTCACTTTATTAAATTCAATAAAATAATGTTTTTTTGCATTTAATGAGAATATCACTAATATTTTTGCTTGTGCATTACTATTGAAAAAGTTATTTCATATATTACATTTTCCCCAGCAATTAATCTAATAGGTGAATTGACATATATCGGTTTTTCCTCTAATTACCATGTACTTTGAAGTTAAACATTACTGCCTGGCAAATGGTATACATTTCCTCTTTTATGGCTGGGATTTCTATTGAATGCATGAACACATGAACAAGAGAATAAAAAGCTGTTAGGAATAATTAAACAAAACAATATTATTTATATGAGGAATTCTGAAAACTATTAATCCAATAGCCCATATGACATTTAATATTAAAAGGCATTTGTTAGCTGGTGCATGCCTATAATCCCAGGGACTCTAGAGACTAAGGCAGGAGGATCACAAGTTCAAAGCTAGCCTCAGCCACTCAGGGAGAATCTAAGCAACTTAGCAAGACCCTGTCTCAAAATAAAACATAAAAAGGGCTGAGGATGTGACTCAGTGGTTAAGTGCTGCTGGGTTTAATCCCTTGTACTGGCAATTGTTAACAAATAGCAGACATTTTTCGATAAAGACAGATTTGATCTTGGTTTCCTTGGACATCCATTAAAATATCAACCCAGGAAGTAACACACTGAGGGATGCTTTGAGAAGTTTTCAATGTTAATTTCTAAATTAATAAAAATAATGTGTAAATAATTAATATACAATGTGTATTTTTTGTTACTATAATGTACCATTTTATTTTATATTCCCATTATTTTGTTAATTTAACTGAGATAAAATATTTGCAAAGAAGCTTCTCTGGTGAGGAAAAATAAAATAAACTAAAATACATTTTATTTTTCCTTAGATCAGAGAGATAGTAAATGAAATATATTAATTGAAATTTTAGTAATAATGTTGGATTTCCATAGGATTTTCAGTGAATATATATTAACAATGTAGCCATATATACTAAAAGGAAACTTAAAATCAAACAGGTAAGTTCTGTGTATCATATTATTGTAAGTAAATCATCCATTACTGAATGTTCACACTGAGTTTTTTATGGCTGTAATCTCTGTTTAGCTCATAAGCATAGGATATACATAGTTTATTTAGAAAAATAAGAAACAGCATTGTGGAAAACAACACAAAGTTTTAAACTCTAAACAGGTAGCTGAAATTTCTCTTAATGTTTTATTACATTTTATTACTTCTTGCCAATATTTGTTATGAAGCAGTCACCTATTTACAAAATACATTATGGAGATAAATACACTTCATTCACATTTGTAAGGATCATGAAATTTCCTCTCTTAGTCTATTTGTCATATTTATCCCTAAGCCTCAAACTAGCTGACCGTTTCAAAAGGCAGAAACACTATTTTATTTTCCTGGTAGGATGAAGTAAACAATAATTTGTATTCTATAATCCAAGTATTGGCAGTTTTAGGAGTGCTGTTTTTGAGTTTTCATATATCTGTATATTTTTCAATCACCATTGCTTCCCCCTGGCATAATAATACTTGAAAAATTTGGGGAAGTTGCAACTAAAGAATTAAATGGTATAAATACACTTTCTCAAATGCTTTGAGCGCAAAGGAAAGAAAAACACAGCACAGATAACTGCATAACTTTGCCCTTTATGGTTTTACTTTAGATTATTTGTTAAAAGGAAGTTATTAAATTTTCATGTGCTCTGCAGAGCCTAGTCTTGGTGTATAAGATGAAAAGGAAAGGAAATATTATTAACTGCTTCATTGCCAAGGAATAGACGTTATCTGCCTGCCAGCAGTGCAAGAACTTGTGGTTCTTTTGACTGCAGTTCTCTGGAACTGCAATGGTGCAGGATGTGTCCTCACTCTGATTTCAGTGTTCCTGTTTGAGGTCAGGAGATCCCAAGCTGCCTTCAGTGCCTGCAGTCATCATGTGGCACAGTGAACACAATTACAGAGCACTTGTGCAAACAGCTTGACTCAAACCTCTGATTTTTATATTAAACAAACTCTCTGATCTGCTGAATCATTTTACTCAGCCAGTATGCCTGAACACTTCCTTACAATTTTTTAAATAGAAAATATCATTAAAAGTCATTGCAGTGTGAAATTTCTTTGAAGAAAGTGGATCATAGAGCTGCAGAGACATATACCTTGAGTAAGGAATTCAAGTCCTTGAGGAGGCCTGTCTAATTTTCTGCATAGAGGCAAATATGAAGGTAAGCAGCCCTTTCACCTGTGTCCCTCCTAGAGCAGCTTCAATTGCTTTTCACTCTGCTCTCCACTGTCCTGGAAAGACTGCCTGCCACCAACAGCATGGAGGACCACGTCCTGCCAGAATGACAGAAATGTCATCCACCAGGGCAAATTTTGTAGGCCAGAGTGAGGACTCATCCAAACTCTGATCCTCAAACAACAAGTTTCTTAAGCCTTCGTTCTGTCTCATACCATAATGTTACCATTTTATCCTATCTTTTATCTTTGTCAGTGAACCAAAATAAATCAAGATTATTTCTACTTGATATAAAGCCACATGTCACAGTTGAATAGTAAATGAACATCACCAAAAATGCTGAATGTTTTCTTAAACTCAGGAATGCTAGTTTGTAAATGTGTATTACCCTTACTATCATTCCTCCTTCTGGATCCTTCCAAAGTACATGGCCCTGCAAAGGTAGTTTGCAAGAACTTTTCTTTTCCTTTTCTTTTCCTTCCTTTTCCTTCCCTCCACTTCCCTCTTTCTTTCCCTCCTCCTTCCTTCCTTCCCTCCCTCCCTTCCCTCCTTCCTTCCTTCCTTCCCTTTTCCTTTCCTTTCCTTTCCTTTCCTTCTTTCCTTTGCTTTCCTTTCTTTCTTTTCTATCTCTCTCTCCCTCCCTCTCCCCCCCTCTTTCTTTCTTTCTTTCTTTAATATTTTAGCCTTCTAAAGCATGTGATCAGCTCTGAGTTTTAAAACTGTCAGCATCTTTATAGGGGCTTTCCACTTTAATAAGGAGTAAGTAAAATAACATTTTAAAATTTTTGTCTTTCAAAGTTGATAAGAAGTACAAGTTTGAAACTCTCTCAAGAATCAAGATGTACTACTCCCTAGAAGGGATGACTTCAGTTAACTTATTTGCCACCAATTGTATTGCAAAAGAAGAAGGATGGTGATTCCAAAATCTGAAAACTATATTATTTCAGTAGTAAAGACATTCTTGTTAACTATGCAAAATGATACATGTGCTTACAACACATTGAACAAAGGAATATGAATGTAAAATGCACTTTAAGTCTTTTCTAGACTATTCACAATTAAGTCATTATTTTTCTCATTTTGTAATAAATTATACCCCTCTGGTATAAATCTTTACTCAACCAAAACCCCATAATTTTTGGAGTTATTGCACTATTATTTGGGCTTAATCAGGAAAATGTTTAACAGAATAACAAGCAAACTGATTCCAAAAATTGGCAGCTTTTCTCTCTGAAAAAATTCCTACTTAACTTCGAAAATCTCTCATCAGTAAATGTTACAAAAGCACATTGTATGATCACTATAATAATCAATATTTCACACTAGTTTTCCTTAAAAACACAAAAGCACAGTTTTGTGATAACCAAACATATTTCTGATGATGGAAATGCAGAAATAAAAATCAGGACACTTTCAGTTTACCTTCCTGACAGGTGCTTCTGGGTAACAAGAGCAGGGCGAGACTGCCCTCATTAGGAAGAGACTTGTTATCACACTACTGATGACTTGGGTAAATTGGGTGGTGCATTACCTTTGAGAGGTCCCCAGCCTCCAGATAGAAGCAGATAACAAACACGTTCCAGGTAACCCAGAGGACTAGCCAGACAGCATACTGTAGAAAAGCAAGAGAGAAGTAACACGAAATTAATTTGGAATCTGCTGTGTAAGATTCAAAAAGAATATGAACTTCTGTACACTCAATTCATAAGATTCAGGGGAAATACTAGATATTGCTTTTTTCCAAACAACAGGATTAGATATATTTGTATCTCTCTGTTGATTTCCTTTCACTGTTTTGGAAGCTTATACTATTATAGTTCAATTTTGCTAAAGGATAATTTTTAAGTTTTAAGACAAAATAATTAGTTGCCCACATTTCTGGTTTAAGGGTAAATGATTTCAGTTTCTAGATATGTAAAATAATGGTTGCTCCAAAAGACATAGAGAATACATTTAAAAAATCCTCATATTTTCATCCAATTATCCTTATATAGGATAATGTATAATCTTTCTTCCAAGTTATCTAGGGTCCTCTTCAAATCAGTCCTCCATCTAATCAGTTTTCTCTTCTTAGTATCTCCTTTTCATTTCTCTATTCACATTCTCACTTTCTCCTCTCATAATCTTCCACAACAGGAGCCTAGCTGCCATGCCCGACTTTCTTTTGCTATTTAGTGCAACTTCTGTAGGGATGAGAAATTTTCTTTCCAAGCCATAGTTTCGATGATTTAGTCAACTACTAAGTATGAAAAACCTAGAGGACAACATACTAGCAAAACCCTGAAGATACAAAGGCCAAAGATAAATGCTCCCTGAATCCATGTCAAGAAATAGGTAAGAAAACATATGGTAATCATACAGGGATCATAAAAAGCCATTTAGTCTGAAAAGAGGAAGGAAGATGGGAAAAGCACATAAAATATCCTGGAAAAACCTCATATGCATTTAATAGAAGGGGTAAAACTCCTCCTGGAAGCGAATCAAGCTAAATTCAGATTTAACCAAATAAAGTGGAGGTAGGAAGGTTGGTGGTGAAAGGTTCCCGTCAACAGAGAAAATAGCAGGTGTGAATTTCTAAAACACGAAAAAAGAGGGTATCATGTCACTTCCTGATAAATAAATGTCCATGATTTCCATTCTTTCCATGGTGAGTTTGACCTCTTTATTTTATGGTTTGAGAACTGTGATCTTGTACCATGTTATCTTTTGAACCACGTTTTAGTTAATCCCTTGAGTAATTCTGGATTTCAGACACATTGATTACTTCCTGTCCATGTACTTGGAGAGCTATTTCCTCCCCCCTTTGCTTTTTTGTATGTTACTCCTTTATCCTCAAACAATTTTTCTTTCCTTTAGATAGTATTCTTATCACCTATTAGGATTTTATTTTTCCTCAAAGATCAATTCAAGTATCACCTCCTGAGTTATACTCAATCATAATTGGCTGAGCCCTATGTAGTATGTGAATAGACTCTGCCTGTCCTAATTTTATTGCAAATGTCTTATATCCAATAATATGTACACATTCTCCAATCTGCAATGATAATCTCCTTAAAAATGACTTTTTAAAAAATCTGTGTTCATATCCCAAAGTTTGCCAATTAGTACTTTGGGCAAAATATATATTCAGAAAACATTTTTTAATTCAAGGAATCAATGAATAGCAACCTGGAAAGGTAGTGTCAGGAATGAGAGCTCTATGATGTGATTATGTAATAAAGTGTGATTTAGCTATTTTTCAAAAGTGATGGGTTTATCACACTGCTGAATAGGTGCATTGTTTGGTAGACTATGATGTGAAAGCCAAACCAAACGGTCCAGGACAACAGAAGGGGTCTGAGAGGCTTTTTTGAGGTGAGGGCTGGGAACTGGCCACAGGAGCAGGAAACTGAACAGACTGCAGTAGTAGAGGAACTTCGGTTACGGAGCAAAGATCAGATGAGACATTTAGGTTAGCTCAATATTGTGAAGAATATTCAACTCACCATAATTAAAAAAATAAATAAATAAACACAAAAATCTATAACAATTTTTCTGTTTCCAAATTTAGATTTCACTTTTAAAACTATAATAATGGTTCCTCAATTTAAAGGTAACAGGGTGAGAAAAAATATGTGTACAGGTTTGAGTTATTAGATTACAGTGAGGAAGGAGAGAGAGAGAGAGAGAGAGAGAGAGAGAGAGAGAGAGAGACATGTGTGGGGAATCAACCAGGCAGATTGTAATGTTTTATAATGTTCTTTGTTCATAAGGACACATGTTCCCCAACTTATTTGTAATGGAGAGCCAAATAAATGTTGTGTACTAAAAATGATGTAGCAGGACAATAAAATATTTGGTAGGAGCTGTAATACACATATCAAATATTCCTGAAATTTTGTTATGGAAGGGCATGCTTTGTATTGTAGCAGTAAAAAATGTCAATGATGGAGCCTTGCTATTTCTCAACTGGAATTGCATAATAAACTTATGAAATGTTAAACGTGGTATCTGCTTTCATATAGTATGCATGGTGTACTATCTCAATGATATATATTACCTATGTAATAAGATTATAGAATCTTCATTCAGATTAATTTGTGCATCATTTATACTTAGTAACTAATATTTATGTATAAATGCTGAAGTAAATTATACTTCGTATGTTTACAAGTGAAGCTAAAATGTCACATTTTAGTCAGTAAAATTAATAAATCTGTGGAAGGATACGTAAGGTAATGGATCACCTAGAAATGAAGAGCATAAAGAGATTAAGAATTTGGAATCTAATGTCTGGTTTTATCAGTTAGGAATTTTGTGACTCTAAGTCAAAGGGTCACACTATATATACTTCAGTTTCCTCAAAGGTAAAACAGCTTCTAATAGTAACCTCATGTGGCTTAAAGGAGAATGAAGATGAAATGTTTGAAAATGCTCAGCACTTGAATTCTCAATATATGTTGGCATTTTATTACAATGACTGCACTGTACTATCATCTGTCCTTGTTAGGATAGTATAGTAGTAAGCCTATACATTTTATTCCCTAGTATACTAAAAATATATTTCCTCTATTAATTTATATAAAACATTGTTTCAGGTAATTGAACTTGGGACCTAGGCTTATTCTTAATGCAACCAAGTCTCTCCTTTAACTATGGTTTTTAAAATATATATTAATGCCATTGTTGATAGCCAAATGGCATTTAGGAAACAAACTTCTTTTTCATTTAATGTCATCAAAATAATACTTTGCTATTTCTGATTTAGCATACCATGTAATTATAAAGCATTTTCTATCTTGTTTTCTGAGTTGCTTTTTTTCCACAGTATTTATTGGTCATGATTTTGCATTTATCTTTTATCCTTTTTCTTACCCCAGAAGCAAATGCTGAAAAGGAGCAGAGTAAAAGTTCCTTAATTGTCTTTGCATTTACTTGCACTTGTTCCTTTTCCATTTATATTTTATTACAAACCAGTTATCCTCACTTTTCACTGCACATCATCACAGACTTGTAAAAATGAATCAACACTTTTAATAGTGTAGATCCCTTAGTAAACATGGAAAACCATACTAATGCTTTGGAGGGCTGACTTACCTTTACTCAGAGGCAACTTTTTATCTATTTTAACTATCTCATTTATTTTAGTGACTTACTCATTTAACTTTCTTTGACATTCTTTCTTTCTCCAAACTTAATGTATTTATTTATTATGTTTTGTACTTGCTTTTATATTTTTACTAGCTAGTATTTATCTGAACCAGTACCTTCCAAATGGATTTTTCCTATTGCCTAAATATTGATGAAGATTTTGCAATTCCCTGTAATTTTGCCTATGAGTTATTTTGTCTATAAACCCTACCATTCACACAATTCTTAAAAGTAGTCATTATAATTATTTTGAGCATAAAGATATGTACTACCTTCTTTCCAGTTGCTACAGCTAGTAGATGTGAAATAATTGACAGTTGTTCAGTTTGAGTGTAATTGGAAAGGATGTTCTGCCCAGGAGAGAGAGCCTAACAGGATAACAAAGTATCACACTTGCTATCTATCATCTAACTTGTAGTTTTATCCTAAAACTTAAACTTGCTGGAACCTTATTTTTTTCTTGTGGGGAGAAAATTCTTATGTTCTATGTTTCAGATAGAAACTTTCAGACATTATCTGTAGTGAGAGACAAATTCCATTCTATAGGCCGGCGCGGTGGCACAAGCCTGTAATCCTAGCACTTTGGGAGGCTGATACAGGAGAATCGTGAGTTCAAAGCCAGCCTCAGCAACAGTGAGGCGCTAAGCAACTCAGTGAGACCGTGTCTCTACATAAAACACAAAATAGGGCTGGGGATGTGGCTCAGTGGTTGAGTGCCCTTGAGTTCAATCTCCAGTACCAAAACAAACAAACAAACAAAAAACCAAATTCCATTCTATGATAAAATTCACTTTTTTAAGAGTTGATATCTTAGGCACCAAGTAAACCATTTGAGAAATTGATTGAACTTGAATCTCCAGCTACATATTTTAAACTATCATCTGAAAAAGGTAATAGAAGAATCATCATGGTTTCCCTATTGTATTTTTAGCTCCAAAGATGAAGTTAAATTAGCCAAAGAGAAAAAAATAATTAAGGCCCTCAGTCATGACAGGCTCAAGTATTGGCTGGACTCTGATATGTGGTAATGTAATATTTAGAAAGGTAAACTAGCAAGTATAAGACTAAAAAGTCGACAGAAATTTTATTAGAAAATAACTTACATCTTGATGACACTGCCAATGGCTTTGTACTTCTCTCTTACAGTAAAGCTACTTAAATTTAAAGTCTGTATCTTTAAATTATAAAATATACATAATATGTACAAAGCATATGAATTTTCATAATCTGTCAGATTCTCATTCATGCACATACCTACAACTTTACATTTTTCTTGAAATTGTATTACATTTATAAATTACTTTATGGGAAACTGGTTATTATGGCGGTGGGTTTGCAAAATAATTATGCCTAGATAAGTTATGGGAATAAAAAAGCACTTAAGACAAACATCATATCTTTCTCACCAATTAACAATGATTTCAAAGTCAACCTCAAGAAAAAATAGAGTTGCTCTTGTAACATTAAAGTGCCAAAGCAAGCATTACTTGAAATGTGAATTTAAATATATGGTTTGACTCTCTTTCTAATTTCTTGTTTATTTTTTCTTTGTGTATGTAGAAAGAGAAACATATTAGAAGAATATAATATTAGAGAATATTCCATCTTTTCAAAGGAAATAGTTCAATACTTTTTATTCAGGTATTTTTTTTAACTGCTTCAAGATTTCTAATTAGAAGGTTACTAAGTACAATATTCAACAATAACTACATTTTTAAAAATTATGTTTCAGTTTAACCTGTACCTTTTGAAAATTTTTATAAGAAAATAATTTTTCATGAACCCTGACAAAATGTATTTTAAATTTTTCTCTTTCATTGTTTTCTTTCTTTTACTTTCCTTCCTTTATTTCATATATTTAGATTGCTGTTGGATTGCAAACTGCATGAAGGTAGAGTCAACATTTGTTTTTGTTTACCACCAAAATGAGTGAAATAAATGTATGATTTGAATGTTGATATATTCAAACATTTTTCAATATGTCTGAAATATTTAGCAAATTTCTCTTTAAAATTACCACATTGGGGAACTATTGTTTAGTGAAATTAGCTTAGTTATTAGGAGATTAATGAGGGAAGCACAATTGGATTACCTGCCACATGATACCTTGGGTGCTCAATGAGAAAAGGAGTTGGGACATGGATGAATTCACATTTATTAAGTATCAGCAGAATATAGTAACATAGTTATATACTATAATGTGTCTGTATAGCATCTGCGGTAGAGGGATACTGTAGAGGACTATTTTTCTCTTTTTACTTCAAGAAAAATAGAATACCTTCTTCTTGAAATAAAGAATACAGCAGATGATATAGAGCAGCATTATGGTATATAACTGGGTTACTACAGATATGATTTATATTTATCATTGATTTGCAATCAATGCAATGTATAGGAGTGTTTTCTGGTGCTATTTTTTTTTACCAGGATACAAAAGTGGTATCAACTTACCAGTATCACTGAAAATAATGATACTATTGAACATTAGAGGGAAAACTGAGAAAATAATGTAATTTTGCCATTTTTTTTCTGTGAATATGTTTTTAAAACATGCATGCCTAAACCAAATAGGAGTCTGATTTCTATTCCATTCTCTTATTTTTTCCCTCACGGGTGATGAATTCATTCTATAACATACATGACAATTTAATCATGCACTATGAATTATCAAAATAATGTTCTATCATTTAATTTTCTGTGATTTTCTTTCTTCTCTTAGAACCAATACCTAGAAATCTGGGTTTTTATGTAAAATGCTTAATTTTGTTGAACATATGAACTCTTTCAGAAATCATACCTGAATATATTTTGTTTAAACAAACTAAGACAGACTATCAACATTAGAATATCAACAGGAAATGTTTTAATGGACACATAAACAGAGCTATTAAGTTTAATGAAACTGTAAATAAAAAATTATCCCAAAGGTATTCTATTCTTCAGGAAGTGAAAAGTGGAAAATGATTCCCCTTGATTAAAAAAAATAATAATATACATTCAGCACCAGGGCACCGAATATAATTTCTTGCCTTTGACTCACACAGAACATTTCATACCATGTCACTTACAGCTTTACAGTCTTAAGGCTGGACCTATTCTATTGAAAGTACTTCTAATACCTATAATAATAATAAATCAAACTGTCTTGATTCCAAATGATGTAATCAACTTTTAAAATTGAAAGGTTAATGAAATATAAGAAATAATGATAAAATACCAAACTATATTTTAAAAGCTAAAATTTGTGTGTCTTAAGAATCATATAGTGGTTTTACTAATGTATATTTGTCTGTATAGCAAGGCTGGAAGATGTGTATACATACTATGATGATGAGTGATGAGAAAACATTCTCCTTTTACCTGCTGAAAGAGCAAATCTGCTTCATTGTCACCTATTTATTACCACTTGTGATTAGAAATGGCACAAACAACAGTGATATTTTTTGCCAGTCAGAAAATAATTTAAAATTCATATTTACTGATCCTTTTGGTTTTTGAAATGCTAGTTTAAAAATTCTAATAAGTGTTTTTGCTATGTTGAAGTTATTTTTTTTAATTAGCCCAATAACACAAATAAAATGGTCTCTGATTCTGGTTATATATATATTTGAACAGCATATTCAAAATGTATTATAATGCATTAAAAGCTAAGATTCTTCAATTCGAGAATTTTTGTATAATGCATCTAATACTGTTTTTTATTACATTGCTTCTTTCCACACCCACCGCTGTACAATGTTAGGCTAAAAAATGGTGCTCCCAAAGATATTCACATCCAAATCCCTGGAACCTGTGAATGTTATATATAGAGAGAAAATAAAAATAAAAAAGTCTTTACAGATGTGATTAAGAAAGATTTTGAGGTAGGAAGATTATGCTGGATTATCTGAGTGGGCCCAAAGTAATCACATGTACCCTTGCAAGAGGGAGACAGATGGATCTTTTATAAACAAAGAAAAAGATGATGTGAATAGAGCAGTGAGAGATTTGAAGATGATGAGCTTAAATACTGGACTGATATGACCACAGACCAGGGGATTCTACAGTTACCAAAATCTGTTAAGATGCAAAGATCAGACTTTCCCATAGAGACTCTGAAGGTAGTGTGAGCCTGGATTTGTCTCAGTGATACTGATTTCAGACTTCAGGAATTCAGAAGAATCAATTCTTGTTACTTCAGGTCAGCAACTCTGTGGTAATTTGTTACAAAAGTAACAAGAAACTAATGCATCCACCCAAATTTTCTCTCCACCTAAATCTCTCTGTCACTGAAGAGTGAAACTGGAGAATAAAATACCTAAATACTGTGAACAAGAGTAATTAACTGGGGCTGAGGTTGTGGCTCAGTGGTAGAGCACTTGCCCCTCATGTGGTAGGCACTGGGTTCGATCCTCAGCACCACATATAAACAAATGAATAAATAAAGGTCAATCAACAACTAAAAAAATTTTTAAAAAAGAGTATTTAACTTCAAAATTGATATCCACTTCTTCCTGGCAATTATACATTGCTTCACAATCGATCCATTGCTTATATTTGAATGACTCAGAAACAAAACACCTGTTTTAACTTATTTGCCTGATGTAATTACTGTGAATGTCTTTTACAGGAAATAAGATATTATTGTTTTTTTATAAGAATCTCAACAAATTCTTAGTATAGTTCCAACATTCTTGCAATATAAGATTGTTTTATTGTTTTCAGAAGTTACTGCATGAAGCTTTAGAATGTAGGAATCAATAAATTCCAACTTCTGAATATATCTACTATCTAAAATATTATCAAAATAAGTTAAGAACATAGAGATACAGTTTTGAGTACTACTGTAAATAACTTCAAAAGCAAGGAAGGGAGAAAGCAAGTGATAATCATTAATATGATGAGAATGATGAGATAATCCTTTTTAGTTGTGATACTGAATTACATGATATCATTACAAATATTAAAAATTCTGTTTTCTCTGATTAGTGATGCTGATCTATAATGGACATGGGGTTGGGGAGCATGGGAGAAATGGAGGAACTTTGGATAGGGCAAAGGGGAGAGAGGGAAAAGGAGGGGGTAAGGGAGTAGGAAAGATGGTGAAATGAGAAGGACATCATTACCCTAGGTACATGTAAGAAGACACGAATGCATGACTCAAGCTTGTGTACAACCAGAGAAATGAGAAATTGTACTTTATATGTGTACTGTGAATTGAAATGCATTTTGCTGTTTAAAAATAAATAAGTAAATAAATAAAGAAAGAAAGAAATAATTCTAATAACCAGATAGCAGTCATAAACTTATCAGTCATTATTTTTACCTTAAAAATTGGGAGAGTGATTAAATTACTAATTGTTTGATATCTGTCAATATATTACTTATAACAAATATTCTTCATTATTACTTTTTAACAAATATTTAACACTATGAGTGAATATTTCCATATCTAGGTCAGGAGAGTGAATAAAAGGCATCATTTCAACTATATGAATGAATACATTTTATGATCATTTGACCCTCTTTTTTTTTTTGGTACTAGGGATTGAAATCAGGGGTACTTTACTACTGAGCCACATCTCCAGCCCTATTTTGTATTTTATGTAGAGGCATGGTCTCACTGAGTTGCTTAGTGCCTCGCTGTTGCTGAGGCTGGCTTTGAACTCACGATTCTCCTGTCTCAGCCTCCCAAAGTGCTGGGATTACAGGTGTGTGCCACCATGCCCAGCTCATTTGACCCCTTTGAGGCATTTGTGTTTCTAGTTGATTGATGTATCTTAGGATATCTAAAAGTGTTTAGTCATTCCTCCCTATTAGAAATAATTATTTTTAAGTAGATGACTATCCATATATTGAATTACAGCTTTCAAATTGGGATTCATAGAAAAATTCATGGCACACATAGACAATGATACTATTCATAAGACACACAAATATAAACAAAGGAGATGATTTGCAGCAGATTTAAGTGACTGACTCAGAGGCTCTCGCCTCCCCTGGTTATTCCCAAGGAGCTCAACATTCCAGTGTACCTATAAATACTGGAAAGTCCTATTCAGAAAAACGTGCACGATGCAGTTTCAAAACTTTTTCAAAATAATAGTCTTTATTGATAATGTTTCAGAAAAATAAACTTTCTTCAATCTTCTCAATCGGTAAATAGTTCCCTACCGGTCTGTCTGTTTTTTAGTTAACTAAAGGAAAATTCTAAATATAACATAGCTGATCCATTAGTAGTTCAGCCATTAGAGCTAATGTGGACAAATCAAGGAGGAAAAGGTAAACTCAGTGGCCACATGTAACACACATCTATCCTAGAGATATTTTTTAATTGGGTACTACAGATTGAACCCAGGGCTATTTAACTAGTGAGCCACATCCCTAGCCCTTTTTATTTTCATTTATTTTTTGTATTATTATTATTATTATTATTATTGTCATCACTATTATGTACTGAGGATTGAACCCAGGAGCATTCAACCACTGAGCACATCCCTAGCCCTTTTTAATTTTTACTTTGAGACAGGGTCTCACTAGTTGCTTAGGGCCTTGCTAAATTGCTGAATCTGGCTTTGAACTTGTGATCCTCCTGCTTCAGTCTCTCAAGCCACTGGGCTTACAGTTGTGTGTAACTATGCCTGGTTCAGAATTTAAACTATGTGTTCAGGTACTTTTTATAAAACAGAAGTTCCTGTGGAGAGTGCAGTTCTAAATTTATATAAATTTATATTTGTAAATGGTTAATAATAATGAATTAATGCTACCCTTGCCTCTTCTATTTCAGAAGTGGTCCTTCTGTCTTTCTAGTTCTCTTTTTAATATATGGAACAGCTCTCTACTCACTACATCAAAAGCAGGATTCTGATCTACTAAATTCATAATTAGTTTGGAAAGATAAAAAGAAAAGAAAAATGAAAAAAATAGACAATTATGTCTGTTAGAAATGTTTTTGAATGCATATAATATGATATTGGACTACAGGTGATTTAAATACTAAGTTTAAAATAATTTTTTTTCTTGTGTATGATGTCTGAAAGTGGGCTGTAATTGGCCAAATGGCTCAGTGCTGTCATGGCACTAAATCTACACATATCTAGGATTTTCCATCAAATCCTCTCATAGTAACACTCCTTGCAGATAGAACGATGCTAGGCAGAAGATTTCCTTCTTTCTGCAACACTCTATTTTTTCAGGAAAGAAAAATGTTAATAGAGGCACTCAGCAGACTTCCTACATATCATTACCTAAAGATTTCTCACAAGACTACCCCAAATCTAATTATTGAAAAAAAATTGGAATTATGATGGTGGTTTTAATCAATTGGACTTCATCCTCTGAACCCAAAGAATGATTAGACCTGCTTAAGAACTGTCCTATTAGTCCAAAGACCTGGGAAAAATTGAGATGCTCTTAACAAAAAACAGGGACAGTATTTTTTTTACCACTAAAAGTAAATAATAGATATTTTATACTTCTTATTTTCCTAGAGAAATACCAAGTCCTTTGCTTCAGTAAGTATATAGCAAAGTAATTTACTGATCACACCCAGAGTAAACATAAATTTTAGACCATCTGCAGAGAAAGAGCATGAAAACATAGATAAAAACAAACGTAAAAACAAGCAAGTAAAAAAAAAATATATAGTATATTCCAAACCATCACCAAGATTCAACTTATTGAGCAAACAAACAGGGAAAAAATACAGAGTATTAGATGTCTCATTGGAAAGGTTAAATATTCATCCTTGGAGAAAGCAGAAAAAATTTACTGATAATATTAAGAAAATTAGACTAAGAAAAACAGAGACCTTAAGAGAGTAAAAAGAATTAAGTAAATAACATTTTCAAAAGGTATAGTTATGCTTTAGTAAGAACTGGTAGATGTGTGGTGGTTATATATTTCAATTGAATAAGCATAGTTTACTTTTCTTTTGTAATTGGAAAAATAACTGGTCACCTACAAGCGAAAAAGTTTAATTTTATTCTACTTGTACTATTTCTACCCTTCATCTCAAATTCAAAGCAATTCCATTAGTTATGTAAATAGCCTTCTAAAACAGGTAAATTATCATAATTGGGGAATGTGATGAATCTATCAATATGACCTTTAAAGATGTCTAATTTCTGTACTTGTTTTAAAATTATCCAAACACAGATACAGTTTAATTTTAAAAAAAATTTGTAAGATCACACATTGAGGAATCATCTTTCTTCTTGGGTTGTTTGTCTGACATTAGATTTTAAATATAGGTTGAGTTAAAAAAAAAAACACCTCTCTTAAAGATTTAAAATTTAAAATTTCACAACTTACTTTTGTATAAAAACATTTCTATCCAAATTTTTACTGTTTCTTTTAAAATTAATTAATTAATTAATTTATTATACTTAGGTATACATGATAGCAGAATGAGTTTTGATTCATTGTACACAGAGCACAAATTTTCATTTCTGTGGTTGTCCATGATGTAGAACAACATCATATATGCAGTCATACATGAAGCTAGGGCTATGATGTCCATCTTATTCCACCATTTTTACTGTCCCCATGCCCCCTCCCACTCCCTCCTCTTTGACAAAATTTCCTCCATCCTTCCCATGTCCCCTCCCCAATTATGGATCAGCATCCACTTATCAGAGAGAACATTTGGCCTTTGGTTTTTGGGGATTGGCTTACTTCACTTAGCATGATATTCTCCAACTCCATCAATTTACCTGAAAATGCCATAATTTTATTCTCCTTTATTAATGACTAATATTCCATTGTGTATATAGATCACAGTTTCTTTATCCATTCATCTATTGAAGGGCATCTAGGTTGGTTCCACAGTTTAGCTATTGTGAATTGAGCTGCTATAAACATTGAAGTGGCTGCATCACTGTAGTATGCTGTTTTTGTCTTTTGAGGATACACCAAGGAGTAGGATAGCTAGGTCAAATGGTGGTTCCATTCCAAGTTTTCTAAGGAATCTCCATAGTGCTTTCCAGACTGGTTGTACCAATTTGCAGTCCCACCAGGAAGGTATGAGCATGCCTTTTCCCCCACAACCTCACCAATACTTATTGTTGCTTGTATTATGGATAACTGCCATTCTGACCAGCATGAGATGAAATCTTAGAGTAGTTTTGATTTGCATTTCTAAATTGCCAGATATGTTGAATATTTTTTCATATGTTTATTGATTGATTGTATATCTTCTTCTGAAGTGTCTGTTCAGCTCCTTAGCCCATTTATTGATTGGATTGTTTGTTTTTTTGGTGTTAAGTTTTTTGAGTTCTTTATATATCCTGGAGATTAGTGCTTTATCTGATGTGCATGTGGCAAAAATTTGTTCCCAGAATGTCAACTCTCCATTCACTTCATTGATTGTTTCTTTTGCTGAGAAGAAGCTTTTTAGTTTGAATCTATCCCCCTTATTGATTCTTGATTTTACTTCTTGTGCTATAGGAGTCTTGTTAAGGAGGTAAGGTCGTAATCTGACTTGATGAAGATATGGGCCTATTTTTTCTTCTATTAGGTGTAGTAGGGTCTCTGGTCCAATTCCTATGTCTTTGATCACTTTGAGTTGAGTTTTGTGCATGGTGAGAGATAGCGGTTTAGTTTCATTTTGCTGCATATGGATTTCCAGTTTTCCAAGCACCATTTGTTGAAGATGCTATCATTTCTCCAATGTACATGTTTGGCACCTTTGTCTAGTATAAGATAACTGTATTTAAGTGGGTTTTTTTCTGTGTCTTCTATTCTGTACCATTGGTCTATATGTCTATTTTGGTGGGAAGAATGGAAACCATGATGCCTGAGTGGTGCAGGATTAGCTCCTCTACCACACTGTGGAACCCAGGAGAGACTCCTAGGGCATAGGCTCCCAGCATGGATCAGAAGCTGCCAGGCTCTAGAGGTGTGTTGATTTAAAATCTTTTGACCACTTGCCATTCAAAAAACCACTACGGTATGACTAGACTAAAACCTTGCCTTCAGGAACTCCTCCTTCAAAAACTCCTCTCACAGAACTTTACAGAAACCCCACCTCAGAGTGGAACAGACGACTGCAAAAAGCCCCATCTCATACTGCCCAGAAGAGAAGTCAAAAAAATTTGAACTCCAACTTGCAACTTGACAAACAATACAAAAAGAGGAAGGTTTTGACAGCCTATGGCTACTATTCTTGTACACAACACATACCTCAAGAAAATATGCAAAGAAAGACACTTGGGAACAGAGAGTCAACATATATTATTATTGACAAACTTTAATCACTACAACAGAGACAATTCTTTAATGTTTCATCAAGAATCTTTATTTCTTTTTTCTTCTTTCTCTTTGTCTTTCTCTCTTGATTGTGTGCTTAATGGTTCATGGACATTTATATATACACATATTTGTCTCATTCTCTCGTATTGAGCATTTTTTGGAGATAGTTATTTTTCATGATTCTTGTCATCAGAAGTCTAGAGTGTTTAGTATATTTTAGGTTTTACTATATTGTTTTTCTACTTGTCTATTTCTCTAGATTCTCTTTCTCTATTTTCTTTTACTAACAGCCAAGTATTATTCTTTTCTATTTCATTCTGCCTTTAATTTTTATTTCTAATTTTTTCTCAGTTATAATCACAATATCCTGCATCTCTTCTGCATTCTCTGTGTTCATCTTTTTGAAATAACAAACTTTCTTGCAAGTTTACTGTTTTCAATCTTGGCAACTGCTCACCATACCATTCCTGTTTCTTGTTCCAGTTACCATTATAGATGTCATAATAAGAACTAAGTATTTAGCTTAATGCTGCATATTTTTGCATTGGTGGTTTTATTATTTGTCACACCCTAAAACTTGAGGTACCACAAAACTTTAGGGGCACTATAAGTTCATAGAATAGAAGCTCTACAGCCTCAGATTCATACAGATAAATGGGTAGACACACAAACAAGAAGAAAAAGCAAAGGAACAAATGATCTTACACAAATCAAAATGCCTCAAGAAGAGAATCCATTGATAGCACAGTGGATGAAATGTCAGAGAAGGAATTTAGAAAATTTATAGTTAAACTGATCTGCAAGGTAAAAGACCATGTAAGGAGCAAAACAGAGAGAAAATACAAGAAATGAAAGATCACTTCTATAAAGAGGTAGAGATTATAAAAAAGAACCACATGAAAATCCATGAAATGAAGAAATCAACAAAACAAATTTAAAAACTAATAGAAAGTATCACCAATGGCATAAGGTACCTGGAAGACAGACTTCCAGGAAATGATAATGAAATATATAATCTTGAGAATAAAGTTGGCCATGGAGGAAAGATGGTAAGAGACCATGAATAGAACTTTCAAGAAATATGGGATAAGATGAAAAGACCAAACTGAAGATTTATTGGGATAGATGAAGGCTCTAAAATACAAACTAAAGAAATGTACAATCTTTTCAATAAAATAATGTCAGAAAAATTTCAAAACCTTAAAAATAAAGTAGAAAATCAAATACAAGAGATATACAGGACCACAAATATACAAAATTATAATAGATACACAGCAAGGCACATTATTATGAAAATGCCTAGCAAACAGCATAAGGATAGAATTTTATTTTATTTATTTATTTTTTACTTTTTGGATACCAGGGTTTGAAGTCAGGGGCACTCAACCACTGAGCCTAAACCCTAGCCCCATTTTGTATTTCATTTAGAGGCAGGGTCTCACTGAGTTGCTTAGTAACTCGTTGTTTTCTGAGGCTGGCTTTGAACTCATGATCTTCCTGTCTCAGCCTCTGGAGCTGCTGTGATTACAGGCATGCACAACCATGCCTAGCTAGAATAGAATTTTAAAAGCTGTTAGAGAAAAAGGACAGGTCACATTTAGAGGAAAACCAATGCAGACTTTAGCTGATTTCTCAAACCAGACTCTGAAACCTAGGAGATGTTGGAGTAATACACCAAGCTCTGAAATAAGTGAATGCTGACCAAAAATATTATACCCTGCAAAATTAAGTTTCATATTTAAATATAAAGTAAAAATCGTTCACAGTAAAGAAAGTTAAAATAACTCACAACTAGAAAGCCTGCACTACAAATCATACTCAATAAAATATTTCATGAAGAAGAAACAAAAAATAAAATTGGAAACCAGTAGAAGAAGAAACTACACTAGAAGAACAGTCAATTGCAGGGTGTGGTGTCACATGCCTGTCATCTCAGCTACTTGGGAGGCTGAGGCAGGAGAATCATGAGTGTAAAGCCAGCCTCGGCAAAAGTGAGGCACTACACAACTCAATGAGAACCTATCTCTAAATAAAAATACAAAATAAGGCTGGGAATGTGGCACAGTGGTTGAGTGCTCCTGCATTCAATCTCTGCCAATCCCAATCCAAAAAAAAAAAAAAGAATAGTCAATCAGAGAAACTAATACAAATTAAAAACTAGAAATAAATAAAAATGACAGGGAATAGAAATAATTTCTCAATAATAACACTGAATGTAAATAACCTAAATTCATCAATCAAAAGACATAGACTTGGGCTGGTGTTGTGGCTCAGAGACAGATTGCTTGCCTAGCATGTATGAGGCATTGAGTTTGATTCTCAGCACCACATAATAATAAATAAATAAAATAAAGCTATTGTGTCCATCTACAACAAAAAAAAATACTAAAAACATTTCAAAAAATTACATAGACTGGCAGATTATATTAAAAAGCAAGGCCTAACCAGTATGCTTTCTCCAAGAGCCTCAACTCATAGGCAAAGACATCCACAGATTAAAGGTGAAAGTATGGGGAAAAGCATATGGATCTAATAAACAAGCAGAGTTTTTGAGATTGTTTATTAGATCAGATCTAATCAACAAGCATGGTTTTCGAGCCTCATGTTAGATAAAGTAAATGTCAAGTCAAAGTTCATCGGAAAAGACAAGGAACATCATTTCATACTGTTTAAGGGAATTATCCAATAGGAAGAAGTAATAGTTGTACATATTTCTGTCCCAAACAACAATGCATCTATGTACATCAAACACTTTGCAATATTAAGAATCAAACAGAGCACAACAAAATAATAACAAATGAATTTAGCATGTCTCTCTCATTGCTAGATAGATCTCTCAAGCAAAAACTAAATAAAGTCGGTATATAATTTTAAAAAACAATAATTTTGAATTAACAGACATATTTAAAATATTTCACCCATCAATGTTTGAATGCACTTTCTTCTCAGTTGCACATGAATGATTTTTCTGAAATAGATCCTATCTTAGGTCACAAAGTAACTTTTAACAGATAAAAAAAAATAAAGATAATACCGTTCATTCTATCAGATCAAATGGAATGAAATTAGAAATCAATGATAAAAAATAGAAGCTACTCTAATTGTGGAGTCTAAGTAACATGCTATTGAATGATGAACTGATAACAGAAGAAATCAGGGGTAAAATAAAAAAATTCTTAGACATAAAATAGAATAGTGATATGACATATAAAAATCTTTAGGACAGTATGAAGGTGATTCTAATAGGAAAGTTCATAGCATTGAGCTCATTCATTAAGTGAATAGAATGTCACCAAATACTAACATTATATCCCAACACCCTAGAAAAAGAAGAACAAATCAACACCACAATCAGTAAAAGACATGAAATAATAAACACCAGAGCCAAAATCAATGAAATTGAAACAAAACTAAAAAATTCAAAAAAACCAATGAAATAAGAAGTGGGTTCTTTGATAAAATAAATAATGTTGAAAATTCTTGCTCAATCTGATGCAAAGAAAGAGGGAAAGAACTCAAATTACTAAAGTTTGTGATGAAAAAAGAAATATCACCATGGACACTACTGAAATACAGAGAATAAACATAAACTAATTTGAAAATTTATACTCCAATAAAATAGAAGATCTTGAAGACCTCCAAAAATTTCTAGAGACATATGAACTACCCAAATTGCATCAGAATATACAAAGTTAAACAGATCAATTTCAACTCATGAAATTGAAGATACCATCAAAAGTATATCAATAAAGAAAAGCCCATGGACAAATAGATTTTCAGCCAAGTTCTTCCAGATCTTTAAAAAAGAACTAATGCCAATCCTCCTCAAATTATTCCATGTAACAGAAAAAGAAGAAACCCTTCCAAACTCATTGTATGAAGTTAATGTCACTCTGATACCAACACCAGTCAAAGATACATCAAGAAAAGGAAACTTCAGATCAATATCCCTCATGAATATGGATGCAAAAATTCCTAATACTGGCAAATTGCATACAAAAACACATTACAAAGACAGTGTACAATGATCAAGTGAGTTTCACCCCAGAGAGGTAATATTGGTTCAACATATGGAAATCAATAAATAGACTTAAAGAACCTCATGATTATCTCAATAGATGCAGAAAAAGCATTTGAAAAAATTCAGCATCCATTCATATTCAGAACACTATAAAACACTAGGGATAGTAGAAACATACTTCGACATTGTAAAAGCTATATACATCAAACCCATGGCCATCATTCTAAACAGAAAAAAATAGCATTCTCTCAAAAACTGGAACAAGACAGGGATGCCCTCTTTTCCTACTTCTATTCAACATAGTCTTTGAACTCAAGCCACAATAAAAAGGCAAATGATAGAAAGTAAAGGAATACAAATAGGAAAAGAAGAACTCAAACTATCTCTGTTTGCCCATGACGTGATCTCATATTTTGAAGACCTAAGAAAACACCACTAGAAAGCTTCAAGAACTCATAAATGAATTCCCTTAAGTGTAGGATATAAAATTAACACTCATAAATCAATTGTGTTCATATACATCAATGATGAATCAGCTGAAAGAGAAGTTTAAAAAAAAAAAAAACTATCCCCTTCACAATAGCTCCCCAAACAAACAAACAAAAACAAACCTTGTGAATCAACCTAATAAAAGAGGTAAAAGACTTCTACAATGGTAATTACAGAACACTAAAGAAAAATATTGTAGAAGACCTTAATAGATGGAAAGATTTCCCATGTTCTCAGATAGGCACAATTAATATTGTCAAAAGGGACATACTACCAAAAGCACTATATATATTTAATGCAATTCATATTAAAATTCCAATTTCTTTCTTCATAGAAATAGAAAAAGCAGTCATGAAATTCATTTGGAAAAATTAGTGGACCAGAATAGCCAAAGCAATCTTTAGTGAGAAAAGTGAAGCTGGAGGCATCGCAATAACAGACCTTAAATTATACTCAGACCTATAGAAATAAAACAGCATAGTATTGGCACCAAAAAAGACACAAGGGCCAATGGAACAGAAAAGAAGATATAGAGACAAATCCACACAAATCCATATAGTTGTCTTCTACTAGACAAAGTTGGCAAAAACATACATTAGAAAAAGATAACCTCTTCAACAAATAATGCTGGGAAAACTGGAAATTCATATGTAGCAAAATGAAATTAAGCCTCTCTCTCTTACCCTGCACAAAACTCAACACAATGTGGATCAAGTACCTAGGTATTAGACCAGAAATCCTGCACATACTAGAAAAAAATATAGGCCCAACACTCCAACATGCCCTTCAATAGATGAATGAGTAAAGATAACATGGTGTATACACACATTGGAATATTACCCAGCCATAAAGAATAACAACTTAATGACATTTGCTAGTAAATGGAAGGATCTGGATGCTATCATGCTAAGTGAAATAAACCAAGCCCAAAACACCAAAGGTAAAATTCTCTCTCTGATGGAGATGCTATCACACAACAAGGTAGTGGGAGGGGAAGAATAGAAGTTCAGTGGATTAGACAAAGGGGAATGAAGGGAAGGGAGAGGGAACAGACATATAAGACATAGTGGAATGAATCTGATGTAACTTTCCTATGTAAATATACAAATACACCATGAATCTCAACACTGTGTAAACCCACAAGGCTGAGATCTTAATTAGAATAAGATATATTCCATGTTTCTATAAATATTTCCATGTTGCTTCAAATAACAAGATTTCTTTTTATGGTTGCATATTTTCCCACAGTGAATATATATTACATTTTCTCTATCCATTGTTTAATTCATGGACACAATCTAATTCCACATCTTGACTAATGAGTGTCGTTCTGCAATAAACATGGGAGTATTGGTATGTCTTTGATAGATGGATTTCATTTCCTTTGGATATCCAGTTATAGAATCACTAGATCATATATGTTAGATTTATTTTTGAAAAAAATTAGGACATTTCATACTATTTTTCTTAAGCGCTGTATAACAGTGCCTTTGTTTGTGGTTTAGATTTTCATGGTCTGTTTCCCACAGTTATTCACAGATCAAAAATGTTAGATGGGAAATTCCAGAAATAAACTATTCATAAAGTTTAAATTTCTCATCATTCTGAGTAGGGTAATGAATTCTTGTGCAATCATCCTCCATCCCACCCCAGATACTAATCATCCCTTGTGTAGCATGTCCATGCTGTAGATGTTACCAGTTTATTAGTTGTGTAGTCGCTATCTTGGCTATGAAATGGACCATCACAGTACTGCAGCTCTCCTTTTCAAATAACTTAATAATGGCCCCAAATCACAAGAAAAATAATGTGGAAAATTTTTATAGTATACTATTATGATTGTTCATTTTATTAGAAGTTAGTTTTGTCCATTCTTTATTGTGCTTAATTTATAAATTAAATTTTTTATAGTTATGTATGTGTAAGAAAAAGTGTATACAGAGGGCTCTGTACTAACTATAGTTTCAGGCATCCATTGGGGATTTTGGGACATAGTCCCTGCATATATAGGGAACTCTGTATTAATTTATAGTCCCACCCATAGTGTGTAAGGGTTCCACACATCCTTGCAAAAACTTATCTTTTGTCTTTTGATAATAGCCAATTTAACAGAAGTAAGGTAATATTTCACTGTGGTTTTGGTTTACATTTCCCTGATGATTGGGCATTGTGAGCATTTTGCCTTACATCCATATATATGACATTTGTATATTTTCTTTTGAGAAATGTCTATTTAGCTCCCTTTTTCTTTATAAATTTGGTTATTTGTTATCTTTCTATTGTGTTGGTGACTTCCTTACATTTTTTCTGTATTAATGCCTTATCAGATGTGGAGTTTGCAACTGGTTTCTCCCATTCTGTAGGGTGTCTCTTCAATCTGTTTTCTTTGCTGTGCAGAAGGTTTTAAGTTTGGTGTCATCCCATGTGTTTATTTATTTATTTTTGCCTATGATTGTGAGATAATAGTCAAAAAAAGCATCACCCACACCAATGTCATGGAATCCCCCCCCCATATTTTCTTCTAGCAGTTTCAGAGTTTTACATCTTCAAACTGATTTTTGGTGTATAATTTTCCTTTTGAATTAGAATACATTTTGATAATAGTGTATTAACTTGCCTAAAAAATTTCTAGAATTGTAATTGTTAACATTATTTATTTAAATTGGTTACATAATAGAAATATACATCTAGAAGGTAGGAGACTTGAGTTTAAATATTAATCCTTAATGCATTTATCTTGATAATCTCATAAAATAGTTTATTTCTAGCTCTATCTGTTTCTGAAACTAACATTTTTGGATGAACACAAAAGGATCTTATTGTTATTTTTTCAGATAAGTATCTTTTCTCTCATATAACAAGCTTCACCTACAGTGCCCATGGGCTAGTCTAACCATGGTGATAGCACTAAACACAATGTTTTACTCCTATGTCAGTCACTTAGTCAATCATTTTTATTGGAAATAATGATTGTGGAGTGACATCAACCAAATGTATTAGCACTGGGAATCACTTTTTGTACCATTATACAAAAGTTCTTTTTAAAATAATATATTTATAATATATTAAGGAAAAATGTTTTGAGAAAAAAACATTTGGCCTTTCAATGGCTGTCAAATAATGAGTTTTCTGGACTGATACCGTTTGATCAAAGGTGTAGTTGTCAGAAGGTTGGGCCTTGGAGAAGATGCTAAATTAATGCCAAAAATGTACAAATTGTAATACATACTTAGTACTAAAATGCCCGTTGGGTGACAGCTTAGTGTATGTTAACCTTTCCAAAAGTTGAAGGCCGCACAAAAGTGATCTGTCTGGACCAGTAGTAGATAACTATGTTTTACTATGTAAACTGGTTTCTTCAAATTGTCAATTTTTTAAAAACATCACCATAGAGCTACAATTACTACTTTGCAGATTAAACATATGATTTAAAGATAAAATATTTTTAAAAAACATATTTTTCTTAAAAATGTTTTCTCTTGTTCAAGGGTAATATTGAGTTTTGTCCAAATTAGCATAAAACAACATGTTTTATAGTTTAGTTTTGTTACAGAAATGATTATTGTATTTCACCAAATTTTTGTGTAGGTTGAAGACTATTTAGCCCAAGTGTTTGGAGCATTCTGCCGATTAATCAGCTATGACCTCGATTCAATCCTCATACAGGAAGCTCCCTCACGGATTTCCTGCACTTTGTCTATACAAAAGTCTTAGCAGAGACATACATCTTACAAATACAGGCTATAAAATGTTATAAGGTAATGTGAATAATCCATCCCCAAAACTTGTAAAGTCATGTACCTTGATTATTGTTGGTATGTTAACAGTGTAATCTTCAAATGGAAATGACATTTTTAAGCAATAGATTTGACTTATAAACTGAAAAAAAATCAATTTATTTCAGTACAAACTTATTTCTATATAAAACTTCAGGGTGACAAACAGGTATTTCAAAGATACAGTATTCAATTAAAACAGTCCATATCTCAGACTCTGGTGGATGCTATAGGGCACTGCCCAAGAACTCTTTGGGTTGAAGCAGTAAAAATTCCTGTAGGTGACAGAAATATTGCATATCTACAGCTCACAACCACATTCCTTCTCAGGAATTATCCCTACCCAAAGTGATGTGTCTCATGACCAACTGATAATGAGAGATTGAAAGTTCCAAGGTCCTCTTCTGAATTCTGGACGTTCAGGAAAGACTACCTCCCAACTTTCTCCAGGATTAGCTGTGTGGAACTGAACTGATGCATCTGTTGCTAATGAATTGCAATTCATGTTCTCCTTCTGATTGGTCCTGCTTCCCTCAGCCCATTAAAGATGTCCTTCCTGAGAACATTCTGCAATAAATCACTTGCATCCAAATCTCCATCTCAGAGTCTGTTACTAGGAGAACCCTTTAAATCAGGAGTGGTCATAAAAGCAGATATTAAAGGGTGACTTTGGGTCTAGATCATGAGATGGCTGGTAATGAGAACTGCATTGCTTGAAATACATGGTGCATTGATCATGCCTGGCATGTAGTAGCAGTGAAACTCAACATTATTACTGGTGTGGAACTAGAATGGCTTATTTAGCCACAGTTGAATGACTAACCTGCTGGAGAAAGAGTAGTATTGAACCTCAAACAGGGAGCAACTCCTTGAGAGAACCAACAGCCAGTGAGTAATGGACGATTATGTTAGACCTTGTGTGCTCTAGAAGTAGGAATGATACGTCTGGGCAGAATTTGAAACAGTCTGGCTATGGATGGCCTTTTTTTGCTTCAGGCTTTGGGAAAACCACTCACTGAGGATTTATAGAATATTTGATCTAACAACATGAGATCTCATAAAATGTTGCAATGGAACATTTGAAATGGAATCTACTTTATAGTTAAGGGCAGGGGGCAGTTAACATGTGTCTATGGAATCTATTGCTTCCATAGCACTTAGCTTGACAGATGCATCCAGCCTTTGAAGATGCACATGATGTGATAACTTGCAGGTACTGTAAAAAGCTAGGCATCTTTCTCTAGGATGTATAGCCATGCAGGTGATATAATAATTTGGAGATGATACTGTATAAGGCTAAACATTGTTCTCTAATATGTATAGCTCTACATAAATGCCTTTTACAGTGTGTTGTGTCTCCAGTAGGTAAAATATGTAGATCCAGGAATACAGCTGTGGAAGCAGGAGTGTCCCTCCAAGGCATTGGGGAATTTGTGCTCCATCACCACAACTTTGTCTCTGTGAAGCTGGGTGTTAGGCTCCAGAGAAGAATGCTTCCACTAGGGAATAATGCAGGAATTCTAATAAATGTACTCTTTGGTCATCACCCAGTCACTTTAGACTTCTTAATCCAAAATATCCACAGTAAAGAAAAGGAGTCTTTTCTTGGAAGGTGGAATAGATTCTGATCATCATTGGATCCAAGAAAGAAAGGTGAAACTGAGGAGCATCTCAATAATTTCCACTCAGTATTGATGGCACTTCCTCAAAGCAGTTATAGCCACAACTTGAGAGGTATGTTGAAAGTGGCTTAGATTCCTCAGGAGAGAAGCTGTGATTATCTAAAAGACAGATCATCTAGACTGGTAAAGAAGCTACCTGAAATAGAGTGTTTTGATAGAATGGATAGTAAAGAATACAAACAATGTGTATCAATTGTTGCCCTGAGACCATCTGCAGCCATAGGGCTGCAGTTCATCTCACTAATCTTGCACATTCATCCTGGAAAATAAACCAATCACTAATGCACTAATGTGGTTGTTTCTAGATGGAATGATATTATTATCCAAGGCAAGTGGATAGTGGAGTATAATGTATGGACCAAAGAGAATCCCAGGGTGTGATGCCCAAACTTCCCTATATAGGGTGAAACACTTATTTTTCTAGTGTGATTTATAGTCCAGTCCCTCTCAAGAAGTAACACACACTTTTGGAATCAAAATGAATTGCCTTACTCAAAGTCATATCCCCCTGCTGCAGGTAGGCTACATACAATGACAGGTCCATAGGGCATTACAAAGGCCTGCCCAATAGTCCCTCAATTCAGACATATATGAAAAACTATGATGGCTTTAGAAAGCCCCATTACATCAAATGGTGCCTGTTTTGTAGTTACAATTTTTTATCTGCTCAATCCTGTTTTTGCTTTTGACAGCAAACCCCATAAATTATATCCATGTAAATCTTTTTCTTAGAGTCTGTATCCCAGGAAAGCTGAGCTATGTGTGGAAATCACTCCAAGTTGTAGCAAAGCAAAAGTGTCTTGAATTTCTACAACAAAAGAAAGTGGGATTTCCTAAATCACTTTGGGGTGATTACCATAAACAAACTGAAATACTGATAGCACCATAAGAAATAAGCAAGAACGGGGCTGCGTTTCATGTGAGCATTTATGTGTCAGGATTCATAACTGAAAACCTCAACTATTTTATAAATTCATTGTAATTTTTTTAAAAATCACACAGGTTGTGACTATTTCAAAGATCTAGAACATCCAGTAATACTTTAATAATGTCTGTGCGTAACTACACTAATCCTAGGCCCTGGAGTGTAGTACACATAGACTCCTAAATAATATATTCATGTATTTAATTCTGTGTTCTTCAGATGAGCTCCTTTACATTTAGATTGTGTTGTCCCTTTCCTGTGCTTTTACCTGCCATACACACCTTCAAAAATCATATGCTATCACACACTATAAGAAAGTTATGATATCCCATCCTGTGCCATACAGATTAATTATTATTTTAAATGCATGTGATTAGCCTTTTTATTGTTAAAAAGAATGATATAGGAAAACAGGATGTCTTTAAGAAATTGCTGTGTATCTATTTTTATTCCAAACATATTCTTTTTTCTCAGTGCAAAGCAGCCCAAAGTTATATGGTTATTTGTGAATGTATCCAAATACATATTTTAATTAATATTTCACAAGCTCTTTAATTTATTTCTGAATAACTCTATGAGTATAACCTGGAATGATTTTATGGACATTTGAAAATAATGGCTATCATTTATTATTAGTTCAATATGAACCAAATATTACTTTAAATAATTTTACATGATTACCTCATTTAATCCTAAACCATGTTAAGTGAGTACTATTATTATTCCTATTAAAAACTGAGTAAATAAACACAAGAATAAAATGTTTGATATCACTTCTTCTTTTAAAAATTATATTAGATGTCTTAGGCTTCAGAAGAAAATATGAAAAAAAAATTAGAAGTTGGGAAGGAAGAAATTAAGATTTCATTATACATAGATGATGCAAGTTTTTACAAGAGAACTGGCAAAACAAATGATTAAAACTAATAAGAGGTCAAGGATGAAGTATGATCAATATATAAAGTGAACTGTGTTCCTATACACATGGAAAAAATATAATTTTAAAAGCTATGGATTCTGGGACCTATGGCTCACACTTGAGATGTAGCTATATAATTTCCATTCTTTAGAAAATCCCGTTAGAAAGCAAGTACATCAATTAAGTAAGGGAAGAAATCACATAGCTTCTTCATCAGAACTTGTTGACTGGGAAATCACTGATAAGCAAATACCAGATGATGGGCAGAGGTGGACAAACCACTAACAGGGCTCAGCAGGGGAGTGACAAGAAATGAGGAATGTCCGACAAGTCCCAAGAGCCACAGAGCCATCAAATCATACATAAAATTAATTCCCGGGAGGTAAGGACTTCTCATTGGTCAGAATGCTGAGTCTCAACAATTAGGAAGCTAAGGTCACCAAGAGAGAGATGGGTAGAAATGGGAATGGGGACATGACTATGTTCACATACATTCCTGGTAGGATTGCACTCTTTAGCAAATAAAAATATCATAAATTATACCAGATAACATTAATTTATCTGGCCACACTAGCTCCAGTATCATAGAACTATCTAGAAGTTTACCCTGAAGAAACATTGCTGGAAGTCCAACAAAAATGACTAAATCAAAAGTGCTAGAGGTAAGAAAGATCTAAGAGTCCCACAACAGTAC
>CM053406.1:34775708-34798439 GCA_028644305.1 Xerus rutilus
GAAATTTGAGAGCAAACAGCTGACACTTTAAATAAAATGGGAATGTATCCAAATGTCAAGACAGTATTGATGATTTTAGCAATTAAAAGAGCAGTAGTCTACCACATATTTCACAAAAGAGCAAGTTCAGCTTTGCCTCAATTAACCCAGATTTCAACTCAAGGACAAAAGGATCATGAGCCAAATGGATCCTCTACAAATGCCACAAGAACATTACACATTAGATCTGGTCACTGTTGAACATATTTTTTGAAGTCCATTTTAAAATAGTGGATTCATTAATAGCTGCTACTTTCTCCACCTGATTTATCTGCATGTTAGTAATTAAGCATGTAAAATTAAATGTGAAAAGCAGAATTAACAATCCAAAAAATAAAAGATAAGAAGAGTTGACATTGGTTTTTCTCCAAAAGAACAAAGGGAGAATGAAAATGAATCTGTTCTGCCCTTCTACCCAGATGCATAATAGGAGACTCTGGGGACAAATTCAATGAAATTCAGGGGCAGAATATTTAAAATAATGGACATATTTATTTGTCCAGCCTGTATAAAATTTTAGCACCCAGTTACTAGAGGTCATGAAAACAAAGTATCTGGAATTCTAAGAGAGTAGAATAATTTCTTAAGTAATCAAAACATTGTAGCAAAGATAATGGCATAACTAATTATATTACCATTACTTCAGAGAGCATAAATAAATAATTTAATAAAATTCCCTATCAACTATAATATTTGATAGGATTAAACTAAATGTCTTTTTTGCAGTCTTCAGACTTCCTATTGCTGAATGTAGAGGTAAGTAGACTGCTCTTATTTGTTAGCTAATAAAACATATCCTAATATACTCAGGGGCAAAGGACCAGCATTTACATTCCTTTAAATGTGAATGTCACAGTGGACATTCATGTTTGCCAGTATATTGGGCTATGACTAGAAATAGAAGTGGACTTGAAGCTGATATTCTTTCTATGTGTTGTTTTTATAATTCAGCAAGGCACATATTCTCTTGGTAATAGTTTTCCTATGTGTACAATGGGTGTACTAATGCTTATTATTTATGTCTGGGGACTGTGAAGGCTGACTGTGGCTGTGTCTTCTCATGTGATCTAAGTAGGGTATGCCTAAAGGGGACATATGTAGCCCAGAAATGGCTTAGCTATTTTACTATCACTCAAAGTAAGGAAGCAAACACCTCTAATTACACAAATAATTATACCAAAACAGAATAAATGGTGAAAAGGGAAATGTTCACTTGTGCTTCTTGGGTAAGGGTAATCCCCAGAGTTGTTTACTGTCACCCTTAGAATCTCTTTTCCTTGGGCCTGAGAATGAAAGGCAATGAATGGCCTTCTGAATTGGGGGACTGGCCTTTGATCACAGATGGATAGACTCCCTGCTCTTCTGAATGTCAACACTCTTTGGTTCCACATTTAGTGTTATAACTTCCATTATTTTAGTCTCAGCACAACGTCTCATCAAGTCTGGATAGGGTATTCAGATTCTCAGTTAAGCTGAGGAGTTTTAGTTCAAAGAGAAATAAGTTGAAGAAAAGAAAACAAATCAAAGTTGTAGTGGGCAGGAGGAATTTTGAAAAGAAAAAATCAATGGCAAAAGAATAATAAAAAATAAATTTATGATAGTCTTTGTAAACAACAACCAAAAGCTTGCCACAAGGCTATCCTTTCCTTAAGAATTACCAGGAATAATTTATTTATATGTGAGGAAAATGTTGCTAAAATGAAAATCCATAACTTTCTTTACTTTCTCCAAAGATGGTTTGGAGTAAATGTCACAAACAGACATAAAATGCAGCAAACAAGATAAAGAAATTATTTAAATTGCTGAGGAAAAAGTGACAAAAAGTCTGGCAAATACTCAAATTTAAGGGGCCTTAACTCATTATAAGAACAACACAGCAAAACATCAATAATAATTAGTACTACATTCATAATCGCTTTAAGTTCTGTATAGCATATTCTTACAGAAGTAATGTAGTGTTGCTCACATTTATTATTCAATCTATGAAAAACTTCGCAAATGCCAAAACTATTTCATGAGGCTTTAGCAAAGAACATGGTATTGAAATTCTGAATAGGAATGATTTGTACTTAGCATTTCTCTGGCATTAGAGAAATGATTGGAATTTTTTCTTTTAATTAAAACTGTCAGCATGGAAGGATTTAAGGATGATCAGAACAAATCCAACCAGCAAACTTCATTAGCCAAGAAAGTTACAGAAAAAGTAAAAAGCACTATTTACTAGTATTAAAAGAAATAGGTCTACATATTAAGCGTATTTGGTGGGTTATCACAAATATATTGGATCCAACTGAGAGAAGAAAGATAAAGCTCTTCAACCAAAGTTTCACGAGTTGTGAATAACCTAGTAGTTTGAGGACCAAATAACTGCATGAATATTTTGTTCTTAGCATTAAGAAATACATTCACTTTAGATGCCTGTAAATGAAGAAAATTAGTGAGTTTTTTTCTCCCTTCTTATTCAGTTTACATTAAAATAGGTTCTTATGAGATGATAAAGAATGCTCTTTAACTTCATTTATTCACCTCAGTAAAGACAGGAGTACAATGGCTATGACGCAGGCTATCTCATATATTCAAAATAAGAACAGCCAACCTCTCACAGTGGAGGACACTTCTCATGTTCCTTCCATCATCCATCATTTCATCTAAGTAGTAGAAATGCAGGTTCTTTAGAAACTTGAATCAGTATCAAGTGCCTAAACTTGGTGTTGTGAAAGGTTTTAAAAAACCAAAGGATAAAAACTTCAATGCAAAACTTGCATATGGTAGAACTTCTTAAGGTATTCGATTCTCAGGGTCTAAGCCTGGGAAGTCTGGGAAGGCTAGGCTCTTGGGCAGCAGAGAGGGTGAAGGGTTAGCTCCCACAGGAAGTGTTCTAACAAGCTTTTGAAAAATGTGGACTGGGGCTCAGCCTTGTTTGGCTGCAGGAACCACTCCTAAACTACACCACCAAGGTGTGTTAAATATATTTAACATATATTGCTGCTTTCCCAGCCAACCTGGGTCTCTATATTCTGGAAGCTATCTAGGATTGAGTAAGTCACCTTATTGTTTTTTCCCTGGTCCTTTCTAAAAGCACATCAGCTACCAACTTCTGAAACTCTTCTAAAACAATCACGACGCAAGAAGTTTTCCTGAAAATTCTGTTTCTTTTTTTTAGAACTTTCTTAATATTCCTCTTTTCAACTATCATTTACTTTTACAGAATTCATTAATATTGTAAATTACTTCTCTAACCTTACGACTTTCATACATTCAGTACATAAAATGTGACTATGTAAATTATTGTGTGTATTAATGAGACAGATGTGGCTATGTCATAAGGTCTGCTTAATTTACACTGATTACACTGATTGTATCTATCCATTGACCCATCAATCATTTCTTTCTGTGCTGATATTCATTCCTGTCTCACAATGACATATGTATAGTTATGAAAGTGAATAAGAAATTTAATGATTACTTGATTATAGTGCACTCTGTTGATACTTAGCCTCCTAGTTGCCGTGTTCTAGGAGAAATTTCACCCATCTTCTGATAGAAATATTTCAAGTTGGCCCACCCAATGCTCTGAGTTTTTAACAGCTGTTCTTAATTTAAAAGGAAAATGAGATTAGGTTTGAATAAGAAGAGATACAGAGAATGATAGTTAAGGGTAATATTTCATGCATATTCTTCCATTTTTTACTATAATATAAAAAGGACTAGACATTGCTCTAAAGGTGTATTTTTGGAAGAATAGCCAGGGCATACAGCAGGATAGTGTCTTTTCTCCACTGCATTCAGTGAACAAAGAGCCAGTGCAGTATAATTTATATTTGGAGATTCAACACTTTGGAACATTAATCCTCTGCCAGTTCTATTCATATGCTAAGTCCTCACAATTGAAGTCATGTCTTCAATGTGTTGATTCTCTAGAAACCAGAAAAGATTTTAGGCTCTTAGCAACTTTTGATCCATGAATAATTTTACACGTGTCAATTACTTTCAAAATTATAAGTTTCTTCAGTTTTATGAAGTTTTCCTTTTGTGCTCCTATCCTGAGTGAAATAACTTTCTAGTGCTCCCCTCCTTCTCTGACACTGTAACTATTTCTTCCTATAAATAATACCTGTTTATTTGCTTTTTGTAATATCCTATTGAAAAATATATATAGCTTTATGTTTATCAAGTGATTCCTGTCACTTTGTAGCCACGTGTCTAGGAAGCTTGGATGGTTTCGTGATTAGTTCACAAATACCAGACCACTAGACATGCTGGTTTTAGATACCTCGAAAGGTCTTATGAATGTAGATACATCTACCCTTTCACCTAAGTGCCAAGACATAGTTCTTCCTGAAATATATATTATTAATAATAATATAGTGAAAACAATATGCAAATATACACTATTATTTCTGTCCAATAGTAATTATGTATTATGTAAATAACTTGTATAATTATTATATCAAATATTCCACATTAGACTTTTTATTTGACTCTTAGGGAAACTGATAAAAGGCCTCAGTATTTAAGTGGAAATATTCATACTATGTACCAGGTACTCATGAGATAGGATCCTTGGTAAATGTATCTTGAAATAGAACCAACTTACTCTAACAGAACATTAGAATGAATTCACATATGAATCCTGTAATGGATATTGCAGTGGTACTTTTGAACATTCTCTCTTTGGCTGGAGGCACCCACCTGAGTTGCTAAGAATGTTGGTTGTTGAGGCCTCACACTGAGTGGGGGACTCAGAACTGCCTTGGTAAGATTGCATCTGATGCAGTGTGGATAAAAAGGGCTGAAAGGCATAACTCCGATGGGCTGTGCCTGCTCCAGAGCACCTCACAGGATGAACTGAGGCTTCATGTGCAATAGCATTGCAGGTGCCCCTCTACTTGGACCTGGATCCTGTCTGTCTTCCTTCCTTACAAGTGTGTCTCCCATAGCACTTCTCTATAAGCCCTCTGCATCTCAGAATATTTTTCTAAGCAACACAATCCAAGAAAACTTCTTGACCTTTAAATGCAAACTTCATTGAGCAACTTTTAATGGGAATTAGTTTAAAAAGATCATAAAACACCAAGTACTAAACTTGAAGTCCTGAATGTATTGTTCATTTTCTATTAATGATTTGCTGTAACTTAAAAGGTAATGCTGAGTAATATTCCATTGAGGGGTATGGGGATAGGAAGATGGTAGAATAAATCAAAACTATATGATGTATCAAAGTGCATTCTACTGTCATGTATAACTAATTAGAACAAAAATAGTAATGCAAATATCTGAGACATTTTAGAAATTTCTGCATATGTAATGAATGTTGAGGAAGAATTTTCCAGTTGTCTAGAAGTTGAATGAAACTTCTAGGAAACAAAGACAGGCAGAAAGAACCTCACACTTTCCAGAGTAAAACCAATAGGCTTATATGTCCCTGGCAACCAATCTATCTATGCTCCTTCAGTCTTCTCCCAGCCCTAGGAGTTCCAAACAAATCCCTTGTAGAGACTGGAGATAATCACCAAGAGAGATTGGCATCTCATTCAATAGGAAATTTTTGCAGCAGACCTCAGTACCTTGAAGTTGGTGGAGTAGGAAGAAGTTAAAGAGATTGAGCCACAGTGGATTTTGTGCACTGAAGTCTGATTTTGCCATGATGACAGTGCTGAAGGATCCTTTGAGAAAACAACACATATTCTCTACCAAAGAACAACCCAGGATACAACTGCAGAAATTTCAATAATCAATAGCAAGAGAACCACAATGCCACCAATTAAACTAAACAGACCTTTCTCAAAAGAAGAAATAAAAATGGCCAACAAGTATATGGAAAAAATGTTGAACATCTTTAGCAATTAGGGGAATGAACATCAAAACTATATAGAGTTCATCTCACTGCAGTCAGAACTACAGTGATCAAGAATAAATATAATAACCAGTGCTGGAGTGGATGTGGAGACAAAGGAATATTTTTACACTGTTGATGGGATTATAATTTAGAACACTATGGAAATCATTATGGGGGTTCCTCAAAAGACTAGGCATTGGATCACTGTATGACCCAGCTATACTACTCCTTGGTATTTATACTAAAGCATTAAAGTCAACATACTATAGTGATACATGCATACCCATGTTTACAGCAGCACAATTCATAATAGCCAAACAATGGAACCAAACTACGTGTCCATAAATAAACGAATGTATAAAGAAAATGTATATATGTATACAATGGTCTTTTATTTGGCCATAAAGACTGAAATTATGTTATTTGCAGGACAATAGATGAAACTTGAGAACCTCATGTTAAGTAAAATAAGTCAAACTCAGAGAATCTAGAGTCATATATTTTTTCTCCTTATATATGGAGGCTAGACAGAAAAGAGGAAAACTAATGTGGGAATCTCATGAAAATCAAAGGGAGATCAGTAGAGTAGAATAAAGGCACCAGGTTAAAAGTGAGTGGGAAAGAGGAAATACTGGAAAATAATATTAGTCGAATTATATTATGTGCATGTATGAATATGTAAGAACAAATCCTACTATTATGTACAACTCTATTGTACCCATAAAAATGGAAAAAATAAAGGGTGCTTATTTCTTTTTCCTATCCCTCTTTGATCACCAATACACTGGAGAAGAAAGACCACCACAAGAAGGGAGAAAGAAGCAATATAATGAAAATAAAAGAAAGTAGCTCATGGCTCTTTCTAGTACAGGAAACTGAACTGGGGAGGGAAGTAGATGAAAATGTAAAATGACAACCTGAGTAAATGACAGGGTATTTTTTTGTTTTAAAAAATATTTATTTTTTAGTTTTAGGTGGACAGAATATCTTTATTTTTTTATGTGGTGCTGAGGATCGAACCCAGTGCCTCATGCATGTTAGGCGAGCACTCTACCACTGAGCTATAACCCCAGCCCCAAATGACAGGTTTTTAACTGGACTAATTGAAATATTAAGATCTGAAAGTGGTTAGGTATCTGGGAGACTTGGCTGAGATGTTTTTAAGTGATAAGAAATGGGTCATACATAGCTCAAATTCATCGACTGGAGAAAAATCATGTTTCCACCCATGAAGTTAAGTGTTCAAGAATTGGTTACATTTCCCTTTTGTAAATGTTTGATCAATGTTAGCCAATTGTATTGGAGAGGAATGATTAAATTACAAACACTTACTGTCCTGTTCAATAAGACACACTAATTAAGGAAAAAATTTTCTGTTTACTAAAGAATTTAGTCAGCTATACAGCTTTATTTTCTTAGGAAAATTTTCATACATACATAGAAAGAAGTATGGCTATAGTATAGTGCTGAGCAAAAAAAGAGAAAGCTACACAAAAAATCCCATTCATGTAAATAAAAGTGTGTGCTTATGTGTTTGGTAGGTTTTCTGTGTTTGTATATATCTTTCACTTCATAGCTTAAAACTAGAGGTTAACAGTGGCTTAGTAAGATTATTTGGGAGTGAAGACATTAAATTTTATCTGTTGACATTATTGTAATATATACATTTAAATTTTAAAAATAAAATTCATGTATATTTTTAAAAACAGGAAAATAAAACTAAAGGGATAAATTCATCAGGCAAGCAACAGTCTCTTTTCTACATCTAGTTCTCTCCTGACATTAGTAAACATGTCTTGACCTTATAACCACTAGATATACCAATTAAGAACGGGTTCTGCTGAGCATATGAGGCAAATACAATAAGAAAACATCCCTGGTATTATATTAACTATATCGTGGTCATGTCCCTTCCTATTTGCTTTTTGTTTTCTGCTTACCTTTGTTTTCACATATGTTAGTATATTAGATGTGATATTTGTTAACTGGCCTATCTTTAAAACATGAAAAACAACTTTGTGGTTTTCCATAGTGTCAGTGGATATATAACCATTTCCTGGCAGCCTAGAATGTGTGCATATTGGAAAAATATAAACACAGTAACAGCAGAGTACTTGTTTAAATGGAGAATCTTTTCACTGGCCAGTAATCCTATTAACATGGATTTCTAAGAAGTTTGTAGAAGTTTCTTCCCAGTGTATTTTTTCAAATAGGATACAGTTTCACTTGCCTATGAATGTTAGAATGAGATCTTGTCCAAAATTAGGGCTTCTCAGTATTCTCAGACTCTGCAGATGTGTTCCCAAGCAATTGCTATTGGTTAATGTGTGGTGGAGGTCACAATGAGATAGTGGACCTTTTCCCTGCGCTCTCCATCATTGAGTAGCTTTTTTTTGTTTTTTAAACGCTATAGATTGAAATACTTTTGAACAAGTCAATGAACTTGGGACTCAACTGTTCAAAGTTTTTGAAAGGCATGGTTTCGGACTCAGAATTTTAACTATAGAAAAAAATCTGAAAGCCTTATTACTAAACAACTTTCAGAATGAGAAAATAAAATTAGTTCTGTTTGTTTGATTTCATTGAGTCATCTGTTCAAAGATTTCAGTCCCAACATTGTGAGAACAACCCTCAATGCAAAGTTAAGTCTCTTAAGTCAGTGTGCTTTTACCCTACCATCTGCCTCCCTTTTGCTGCTAACTGCATTGTTGGTATCAGTTATAGTTTCCAGAACTTGGGATTTTGAATCTCTTTGGTCAAATTAGTCTAGCAATCAATCATAGTCATCATTAATATCATCTCTGACTTCAGTAAAAATTTTGATCACATTTTGTAGAATAATTACTTTCAGCTCTCAATTTCCTAATGAATCTATCCATTCTATGAGAACTACACAGCCATGATCTAGTTTTATTGTAGGTTCATAATGTCTCCTAACACACAATAATATTTTGTAATTAATCTTAACAAATCATAACTTGGGGAGACACAGTTTTGGATTTTGTGAGCTGTAAATAAATAAAAGAAAATCTATAACTTACTTTCTGTTTGTTCAAATATCTAATGCATTTCAAATATTAATTTTCTAGTCACAATTGAAGAAAGAGTTTAAACTATTTACCATATGCAATTTAGAAGTTTAATGTCCTTGCATATCATTCAAAGGGTCCAATAAAAATGTCAAAAATGATGGAATTTTATGTCTGGAATAAGTCAACAGGATCACACTGAATAATGCAACCAATAAACAATTGAGAAAACGAAGGCCCTAAGAAGAAGTCAAGGTCATATGGTATGGGGGTCTTCACTGAAAAAAAAAAATCAATGCAAATAAGTATGAATTATTTAAGTAAATATGCTAAATTAAGCTGTGAATATAATTCTTAAATAAAAAATAATTAGATTTTAGCTATTTAACACCTTCATACAATAAAGAAAATCTCTACAACATAAAGTCATTATTACATTACTCAGAATGCTAACTTGGTCTCAGATAGAGACATCTTATTAATTCAAATTAATAAATTGACCAAAATATATTTTTACTTTAGAAAATGCTATTGGTATGAGTTATTTCATATAGCATGGTATAACTGAAAAATCCCAGAGAACTGATTCTGGGCTTGGATCTCTTACACCAATTTTATAGTTCTAAGGAAATGATTTGCCCTTTTCAGCTTTCAGTAACTCATCTAAAATTAGTGGTTTGGGTCTGAGGATTCAAGCATTCCCTGTGTACTTATTTCCTATAAATAAAACTAGTATGTGAGTAAGCTTTAGGTTCTTTCAAATCTAACACATTTCTCCTTTCCTGAACAAAAATTAAATTCCAATGCTAAAATATAACGCAAAGGATGGCTTCTGTCTGTTTCTATAACCCCACGTGTTTACCAGATCAACAAGTATGTGATTCTGTGTCCTTCTGTTGAGAGTACCAAATCAAAGCGTGTTGGGATAAAGAGTTCAACTGTGTGGTTGGGGCTCAGAAAACGTTAATCCTCAGTGAGAGGCTTAAAAGAAGCATCAGGATTGCTTGGCTATTCTGGGTCTCTTATTTTTCCAAATGAATAAGAATAAGGAAAAATAAGAGACCCAGAATAGCCAAATCAATCCTTAACAAGAAGAGTAAAGCAGGAGGCATCACAAAACCAGACCTTAAACTATACTACAAAGCTACAGTAACAAACATAGCATGGTATTGGCACCAAAATAGACCCATAGATGGTACAGAATACAAGACAGAGAGACAAATCCACATAAATACAGTTATCTTATACTAGACAAAGGTGCCAAACATGTACATTGGAGAAAAGATATCTTCTTCAACAAATGGTACTGGGAAAACTAGAAATCCATATGCAGCAAAATGAAACTAAACTCCTAGCTCTCACCATGCAAAAAACTCAACTCAAAGTGGATCAAGGACCAAGGAATTAGATCAGAAACCTACACTAATAGAAGAAAAAGTAGGCCCAAACCTTCATAGTGTCAGATTAAGTCCTGACTTCCTTAACAAGGCTCCTAAAGTGCAAGAAATAAAATCAAGAATCAATAAATTGGATGGATTCAAACTAAAAGGCTTCTTCTCAGCAAAGGAAACAATTAATGAGGTAAACAGAGAGCCAACATTCTGGGAACAAATTTTTGCCATATGCACATCAGATAGAGCACTAATCTCCAGGATATATAAAGAACTCAAAAAACTTAACAACAACAACAACAACAAAACAAGCAACCCAATCAATAAATGGGCTAAGGAATTGAACAGACAATTCTCAGAAGATGATATATAATCAATCAACAAATATATAAAAAATGTTAACATATCTGGCAATTTAGAAATGCAAATCAAAACTACTCTAATATTTAATCTCAGACCAGTCAGAATGGCAGTTATCAGGAATACAAACAACAACATGTGTTGGCGAGGATGTGGGGGAAAAGGCACACTCATACATTGCTAGTGGGACTGAAAATTGGTGCAACCAATATAGAAAGTAGTACAGAGATTCCTTAGAAAACTTGGAATGGAATCACCATTTGATGCAGCTATCCCACTCCTTGGTCTATACCCAAAGGACTTAAAAACAGCATACTAAAGGGATGCAGTCACTTCGAGGTTTATAATGCTCAATTCACAATAGCTAAACTGTGGAACCAAACTAGATGCCCTTCAACAAATGAATGGATAAAGAAATTGTGGTATATATACACATGGAATATTACTCAGCATCAAAAGAGAATAAAAATATGGAATAAATCAATGGAGTTGAAGAATATCACACTAAGCAAAGTAAGCCAATCCTCCAAAATAAAATGCCCAATGTTCTCTCTGATAAGTGGATCCTGATCCATAATGAGAGAGAGGGCATGGGAAGAATGGAGAAACTTTGGTCAAAGAGAGGGAGAGGAGGGAAGGGCACATGAAGGCAGGAAAGATGGTGGAATGAGATGGACATCATTGCCCTAGGTTCATGAATGACTGCACATATGGTGCGACTACATGACATACAACCAGAGAAATGAAAAGTCGTGCTCCATTTTATGTACAATGAATCAAAATGCATTTTGTGGTCATGTATACCAAGTACCTTGTTGACCTCTGGCCCACCTGTTTCTCATCCTGCATTCTTCCTCCCACTCTACAGCAAGCTGTATAAATGAGAATTCTTCTTCTCCAAGATGGGTCATAGAAACCAGGACCCCTTTTCTCCAAAGTCAATTAGAAAACCTAAAGCTATTTTTCTTACCATTCTGTGTAAGAGTCAGCTATAAATAATTAAGACTCTCATTCCATAAGGGTCTTTCCTCATGTCCAGAAGGAGGAAATTAAACATCTGAGGAGCCAAAAAGAAACTGAAGTGATAGGGTTTCCTCATTCACTCTATTACTATAAGACTATACTGCTTGTTCAATCATATTTCTGAGCAGCTGTCCATGCTTCAGTGAAACTAAATAGAGACAGTTTACACTGGGTCACTAGGTCTTCAATCTGAAGGCTCCCCTGTCACATTTAACCTTTATCAAATAAACTTGCTAGCTTTTCTCTTGTTAATTTGTCTTTTGTTTTGGAGGTATCAGCCATGACACTTTCCTATGTGGAAGAAAGGGATCACACTCTTTTCTACTCCTACAATCCTACTTTTAAGTCCTTTGTGATTTTAATGGAAAACTCAAATGTAACAATTTCTATGTTAGAAGATTTGAGTTCTTGATTAATTTTTTCCACCAATCTAACTAAAAATGGCCTTACGTGTATACCAATGAAATGGGTACCAGATCACTCTAATGCACAGCTATCACAAAAAAAGGGGTTAATACACTTGAGTAGGTAGACATATTTTGCTGAAGTAGGCAAGAAAGTGCTAAGATTGAATAATTGGATCTGCATCCCATTCTACAGCAGAAAAATACTTCATCTTTTAGTCCAGAATTTACTGTTGTGTGTGTGGCGGTGAGGGGGTAGTGACCCGTAAGGGCAATACTATTCAGGAAATATTTCTGCTTTGGACTTTTTATATCTCTTTATTAAATATTAAATTTAATTGCATTTATATTTCATGTAAACTTGACCTTAGCAGATAAAAATAATAATGTTGTTTTTTAAGCATGGAAAAGTTAACTTATGTTTATGAGGTTTGGGGACTACTCTACCAAATAACACAATTGTGTTATTGTGTTTAGTGAATGTGATGGTAAACTACTTGCTTTCAGTTTTCATTTAGAGTTACACATAAACTTTCTATCATGAATCACATTTTATATGCTGAAATTATTAACTCCAGCAATTATTATATGTAGACAGAATATATTTATATCTATATTTAGTTCCAACACAATTTGTTAACTTTGTTAAAGACTAGCATAACATTTCTAAGAAATGGTCATTTTGGAATAGATAGTTATCTGATTCATTCATTTTCAGAAGTACAACAAAACTAGAATATTTTAATAAGCAATTCCAATATATAGTAATTTACATTGCTTTAGGAGGATATTTTCCTATGGATTATGGTAATAAAGAACAAGAAATTCAATTGTAATTGTCAGCCTTTATGTATATTAAAAGCTTTCCACTTCCATCAGTGACAACCACAGGATACAGTTGGCTATTGATTGTAAGCTATTTGTACAGGATGGATTAATGACTTCTGCTCCCGTAAATATAAATATTTCAACCTGAGCTCATCAAACCTTCAAACTGTTAAACAACCATAAGCAGCACCCAACCCCTTTCAACTACCTACTGCTCTTCCCCAGAGGTTTCTTGAGATAGTGCCTAATGGAATACTAAACTGATAAACTATAGTTTAACCATGAGCATATTAATTACTTTGCATATACTAACACAACCATGCTGTTTAGGACATTCCATTTGCACTATCTTTATTTAGCCAGAACATTTTACAGCTTTTTAGAGATTTGTTAAAATATCTGTTGGCTGTCTTAAAATAAGCATGTGCCAAATGAACTCATTTGCCTTTTCTCCTATCCCATATAGATGTGCTAAGAAAGAACTAATCTCATTCATGTTAACTATGATATATACTAAATTTATATCAGCAGAACAATTTTTATACAGAGGCTCTTCATATTAGACCCTGAGAAATGCTCATGTTGAAATAGATGATTATCTGATACATTCATTTTTAGAAGTACAGCAAGACTTCTAAAGGAGGCATCTGTTTCCACACTGTAATAACAGAACTCACTTGGAATATCATAAGCATCAGCATGGTCTATGTAAAATCCCTGGCTCTTGTTAGGCCTTGAATAAATGGAGGTTGTTATCGATTCACCTTTCAATTTAAAAGTTTTTCCTCAGTGAAAGGATAAAAATAATTGCTGATTATATTGTGCCTTTAACATTGTTTAGTTTACTTATGTAGAAAGATGTTTTCTTCCTCACAAGCAGAATTACTCTATAGTCTTCTGAGTAGTGGCTATTAAGATTGACTTGTCTTCTGATCCACAAACTCAAACAGCAACAAGCAGGGCGAGATTGCACAGAACGTTTGGTTCTATACTTTAAATAGTATAGAATAGTATTTCATCATGCTACTTGAAAGGAGGGAAAAATAAATATATCTGTCATAGTTGGGCATTAGAGTGCTCTGGTGTCTATTTCATTTGTACATTTAAACTTTCAGCATATAAATTTCAAAGGCAGTTTGCTATATTGATCAGTAAAAGTGCTGACTCATGGAAGATTTGGTTTTTCTATAATCATCAGTTGCTTGATTGAAATAACACTTGTGCACATAAAATTCCTGAAACATCTAGTTTATGCATGAAAAGGTAAGACCCATGCTTTGTTTTTATATGGTAAAGTATTCTTACGTTAATTTTAACAATAATTTTCTCACATACATCATCAAACATACATCTTCACATAGGATGTGTACACAACATTCTTCATCATTCTATCTATAGTTATCAAGGCCATTAAAATGTTATCAATTCATGTGTCTTCCCTGGGCCTATATGAAGTCAAAGTAGGAAGCCACTACAATGCAAATATTTTTCAAAAATCCTCCTCCCTAAATTTCTTACACATCAACTATTTGTTATAAGGAACAACTTAGCATATTAAAAGACTAAAAGGAATCCAAACCCCACACATAATAATAGTGTTCAAAACACTGTTCTTAACAAGTCCTCCTAGATTTTGATAGTGGATATCAAATAAATTAGTCTGGAGTTAGTAGGACGAAGTGGGATTGAGGGTGGTGGCAGAAATATCTACTGGTAACCTGAAGAGCAAGGGCAATTGGGAGAAATTAAATGTAAGAATTAAATTAAATATTAAATTAAATAGAAAGTTGTCCAAAGATAACTAAAAGGATGGAAAGAAGTAATTGAAGAATTAAGGAATTAAGAAAGAGGGAGGGAGGGACAAAAGAAATCTAATACAACTTCTTTTGTACAAAATGTCATAATGGCAGGGGCAGGAGGCAACGTGTACTTTTATTTTTTTGTACTGGGGATTGAACTCAAGGGCACATGACCACTGAGCCACATTACCAGCCCTGTTTTGTGTTTTTTATTTAGAGACAGGGTCTCACAATGTGTACTTTTAAAATTAAAAGCAAAGACAAAAGAAGTACATGCCTAACAGTGAGACAATGTTTAAGGATTAGGAAAGCTAAGAATGTGAGACTACAAGGGGAGTATCAACACACTCCCTTTGCGACTACAGTGGCTTAAAGTGTAACCTCAATTGTACCCTAGATTTTGTCTCCAGCACTCTGATCACTGGTCTTACATTCCTAAATTCTTGAACAGCTCTACATATATGTCTTATTTGTAAGACAGAGTTTATTTCTTTCCCTGTTAAAGTTCCCTTCCAATGAAGGCAAACATATTAATTTGAGGCACTATGGTTACCACCAAACTCCAAATCAGCAGTAGCACATAGTAACATATCTACTTTTCAAATGCTCTAAATCCAGGAATTCACCAAGTCCTTCCAAAGAATATTCTAAATATTGCTTTAGTATGTCATCTCTGCTTTCTTTTTTTGGGGTACTGGGGATTGAACTCAGGGGCACTCGACAACTGAGCCACATCCCCAGGCCTATTTTGTGTTTTATTTAGAGACAGGGTCACACTGAGTTGCTTAGCACATCCTCATTGCTGAGGCTGGCTTTGAACTCGTAATTCTCCTGTCTCAGCCTCGCACAGTGCTGGGATTATAGGTTTGCACCACCACGCCTGGCCTTCTCTGGTAGTAATAGTACTACCTAGTGTAGTTCCTCACCACCCTTGTCTGAATTCCTCCTAAATAGCTTCATCACATTAAGAATCCATTTAACAATTCTTCACTGTTTTATCAGTAGTGCTAAAGCTCCATTTCAAGTATTTCAATTGTAAATACATTTCTACTTTATTGGTCTACTTTGCCAAATATTTAAACAAATGATTTTTTTCATTTTAAAAAGGAAAGCTCTTCGTTAAAGCATTCCTGCCACACCCTCTAGTTAACATCCCCTTTTTTCATACTTTCCAAAGTAATCTTTAGAAAATTGTATGAGAATCCTTCACTACCTTGGTTTCCCTTTTACTTGTTAGCTTACAACAATCTTGCCTCTCTTCCCACAGCTTCTGGCATTTGGTTAAGGTTATCCACTAGATCTTACTCAGAAGAGAATTAGAGAAACATTTAGTGCCAAGAAAGTAGTTCTGAGTTGTTGATCTACTATAGTTGACCCCTCCCTTCTTCCTGAAAAATAATTCCTCGATTTTCATGACATTACTTTTTTAGTTCTTTTTTCTACTTCTCTGGCTATACTGCCTATATTTTTTCAACTTTCCCCCACTTTTTAATTTTTTTTTTCACTTGGCCTCTACACACATCCTTTTGACTATACTCTTATATTCTATAGTCTTGCCTTCAACTAAATTAAGCATAACTTAACTCAAATGCCTAATCCTAATGATTAAAAATGGCTTAATATATGTAAAGCAGCATTAAGAGTCAGGAAGAAAAAGTTCCAAAGTCAATAAATGAAGTTTACCACAGGCATGGATCAAAAAGGCTTATTACTAAAGTGTTAAAGTATTTACTGTCCTTGACTTTGACCTAAATATTGATGGCTTAAAAAATCTATAGCTCTGTCCAATTCCACTTTCCTTAGTTCCAGATTTCTGTGTACGCCTGCTTGACTGAAAATTTCATGTGGTTGTCAATGGGCACCTTATATAAGCAATTCCTAAACTAAGTGCATTATCTCCATGACAAAACTTGCTTTGCTTTTGTCACCTGCCAAAGTAAATGGCATTTTCATCCATCTGGTTACCCAAGCCCCAAATTTGAGACCTACCAGATATTTTTCCCTTGTAATGTTGAACAAATCCTTCAGATTCAACTGCCTTCAGATCTTTTGAGTCCACTCTCTTGATTCTTATCTAATTACTGCCCCACCAGTTCAAGTCCTCCTTGCTTTTCACCAGTAATAGCGCAGGTCTCACAGTTTCTCTTTCTGACTCCAGCACTTCTCCCTCTTTCGTAATATTTCTCCTTATCTTCAGACTGAGAATTGAAACATTAAAATACAATCATATAACTTCTCTATTTAAAACACAAAAATAATGGTTGCCTCCATGAGAGTCATATTTCATATTCTGTGCATCTGAGTTCTCATAGAGTGAAAAACTGACAGATCCTCTTCCTGAAAGTTGAACCGCATCTTAATTTTAAATACAGCACAATTCATGGAGTAAAACCAAAGATGCCTGGCTTACAGAATAAAATATAAATATCTGCATTAAAGTTCTAAACTTCTGCTACTCTAATTTATAATGCCTGTGCAGGAACCCTGTGGTCTTTGAATGTGGTAAGTTCCTTCTTGCTTGTTTCTGCATATACTGATGATTCCTAGATTCTTTTCTGCCTTTCTACATACTCTGCATTCTTACAGTTTCAGCTTCAATGATATTTTCTTTACAGATTCTTCATTAACTCCTGAAGATAATATGGTGTCTCTCATTCTTATAATTCTTATAATAATACACCGTACATTACTGCATATTTGTTGTGTGAAGAGCTTAAAGTTGAAAATGACATTTTAGGTATGCTATTCCTTTTTTCATAGTAAAGTTCCTTCAATATGGCAGATACTAGTTTTATTGCTGTTGCTTTAATTTTCACCAGATAATAACCATAGAAACTTGATATGCAAAAGTGAAAGATATAATTTCTTAATTTGAAATTAAATAACTATTATAGATAAGATGCATTTTAAAATCGTCACCCATATTGACATGTCAGTATACTAAAATTTTTAAAAACTGTATTATCAATGAGAAAAGAATAACAGGCCCATCTTCACTAAGATATACAGTCTGATGGCTGGACATGTAGCACAGTGGTAGAGTGCTTGCCTAAAATGTGTGAAGCTTTGGGTTCAATCTCTGGTACCAAGATATGGGGGATATATTTGTATATATATATATGTCTATGTCTTAGGAGAAACCTTTCAGTTTTTATTAAAAAATCATATAAATTAGAGAAATCTAAAAATCAGAGTATTTGAGCACTGAAAAGAGTATTACATATCACCTTCCCTTGCCATTCTGTAATTATGCAAGTGTTCTATCTTCTATGTACACCAAATGGGTATCCAGGCAGCTCTGGGCAACTCAGCTGTTTAGTCAGCTTTGCATAGCTGGGACCAAAATACCCAAAAACAAATCAGAGGGGTAAAATTTAGTTGGCACCCACAGTTTGAGCTTCCAGTACATAGATAGCTAACTCCATTGCTCTGGGACTGAGATGAGTCAGAACAATCAAGAGGGGAGGGTCCAGGGGAAGAAAGTTACTCAGCTTATGGCCAGTTTGGGAAGCAGAAAAAGTGGGGGAAGGGGCCACAGGGAAGATGAATATTTCTAGGGAAGGCCCAGTGACTCACTTCCTCTGGCCATGCTCTACCTGCCTACAGTTACCACTCAGGATGGACCAATGAAGTTATACCTTTCATAATCTAATCATTTAACCTCTGAATATTCCTGTGTTAACAGGAGCTTTTGGGGAATACCTACATAACACCAAGTAACTGTAAGGCTGATCTGAGAAATGGCACAGTCACAAGGAGAGCCAAAGCATAACAACTTTCAAATTCCCTCTCTTGTGTGAAGTAACGTGAAATATCCCACATACTGTGACAGAAATGTGGAACAAATTATTTAACAAAGCACGACACCCTTAATTAGTGAGCTATATATTTAAATGTTTTCCATATAGTTTAATAAATAACCATAAGAAAAGTTTTCTGCAAATAAACTTGATTCAATTAACTTTAGTACTTATTCAGGACAAAAAATATGAGATAAAGGAAAAGGGGAGTAGAACTGGAACTGGGGAAAAATTGAAGATAGGTCTGCTGTTTTGCATATATGCTTACTAGTATCTATGGCAATCTTAATTTTAAGACCTAGGAACATTATTTCAAACACATTTTCTTATTTTCATTCTTGTCCAAATAACACTTCAAATCATGGAATACCACTGGAAATTGTACATCTAGTGAAATCATTCTTTAAAAAATGGTATTTTTATTTTCTGGAAAATGATAAGATTTGGAAAAAATATAAGAAAAATCTCTATGAAAAAAATTACTCTAGAATCTGTTAACAGCCTAAAAGATCTGTTTTATCATTTTTCATGCCAAATTACAAGTAATTTCTAGAATCTATGGGACTTCCAAAGGAAATTTTAGAAATTATACTTATTGCTATTTTATCTCTCTAGTTTCCTCATTTTTATCTTCTAGGGACAGATATCTGAGCTCTCTTATGCTCCTCCTAATTTCTTCTCCTCTTCCTCCTTTTCCTTCTTATCCACTTTCTCCCACTCAAAATCCCTTCACAAAGGAGCCTTGTATTCTCCAAGAAGTGTTGGACTCTCTGTAGGCATTTTCCAAATGTACCAGAGAACCAGTGTCTCTGTGCCTGGCAGGACAGTGGACTCCCAGGCCTTCAGAATCAATTAGATATAAAAACATTTAAATAAATTATGATACTTATTAATTGAACTTAGCAACTGGGAAAATTATTATTATTATTATTATTTTTACTGATGACAAGGTCCATTCACAGCTACCATGTATGATTGACTCTCCATTAGCCCTGAACATACTAAAACCATGCCACTCTCTTAGGACTTCACAGAATCCCTGTGGTAGGCCATACCATAGCACTAATATGTGCTGTGCTGTTCTAAGGTGGTTTAACAGCAGCATCCCTACTGATAACAGAGACACTGGATCCTGGCCTTCCGTCCTTTTAAGCATTACCAATTCTAGCATTATCTGCTGAGTTTGTAGAGGAGAAGTTGCTTTTGTAGGATCTTTATCATTTTATACTTAATATTACATATTATTTATAGTTCTATTTTTTTCCAGATGGATATGTGTGCCCTTTTAACCTAAGCCTGAATATAGACAATAACCCATAAAAATATCCTCAAATAAATAGAGCCGTTGACAGGTAAATTATGAAAATAGTGAGCAATAGACATTTTGGCACATCTTTAGTGCAGAAGTTTATAGCCATACATATTATTTATCTTGCTTTTCAGTGTTAGATTGAAAATGTTTCACTTCTGGAAATAGTAATCATGACATCTAGTAAGGTTTGAAAAAGAAGAGGCCCTTTTCTGCTGAGCTCTAAAAGTTAGAAATCAAAAAGGAAATACTAAAAATGGAAACAGATCAAGAGGGGAAAGAAGACATATCAATAGCTACTCAAAATTTTGTCACAGAGATTTGTGACAAGAAATTTCCCGCCTTTGTGTATATCCAAAGAATGAAGTCCTAATTGGAATGAGATATAATCCATGCTTGTATAATATTATCAGAATGACTTCTACTGTCTTGAATAACTAAAAGAACCAATTAAAAAAAAAAACTAAAAGAAAAAAACAATCTGTGACAAGAAAACAAAATAAAAACATTTTAAAATAAAGTTGCAGTAGAAGAGTATCTACTCAGAAGAAGATTGAGGCAATTTGATTATCTCCTAGTTCAAAACTTTTTGACTTTTAAATGATATGTCATTGCCACTGTCTAAACATCAGTGAAGCATGGTTAATGATCATGTTGAAATAGACAAAGAGGTGAAAAATGTTCCTTTTTTTGTATTTGATACTAAGGATTGAATCCATAGGTGCTTTGTCATTGAGCTACATCCCCAGCTCTTTTTGCTTCTTTCTTTTCTATTTTGGGACAGGGTCTACCTATGTAGCAGAGGGGCTCACTAAATTCCTGAGGCTGGTCCTTCACTTGCATTCCTACTGCCTCAGCCTCCTGATTGCAGGGATTATAGGCATACACCACCATACTTGGCAAAATTGAAACTTTTTAACTTAATAGATCAAACTTTAGAGTTTAGTTGTGCAAGACACATACTCAATATTGTGTATTAATATTTCTATACTCATAACTAATAACTGATAAGAAGAAACAAAGGCTAAAAGAGTTTATTTGACTTGAGTAAAAGTGTATGAGTCAAGTCATTTCAGAAATGATAGAGCCAAAATGTAGTATCTATACATAATGGAGTTTTATTCAGCCATAAAGAAAAATGAAATTATGTCATTTTCAGGAAAATGAATGGAACTTGAGACCATTATGTTAAACAAAATAATCCAAAGTCAGAAAGTCAAGGGTCATGTGTTTCTCTCATATGTGGAAGCTAGTGAGGAAAAAGGAAAAGAAAGATGGGTAGTGGTCACATAAAAATCAAAGGGAGATCAGTAGAATAGAGAAAGGGAACCAGGGGATAGGAGGATGTGAGAGGTGGAGAAATGCTGGGAGGGACATTGACTAAATCATACTGTCATATAGCATGCAGGTCCAAATACATAACAACAAATCCCACCATTACACACAATGATAATGCGCCAATAAAAAAGAATAAGTAAATACATAAAATTAAATTTTAAAAAAAAGAAATGATAGAGCCAGGTTCTTTGCCTCTGATTAGAGGATCTCTAAACATTTTCAAATTTTTAGCAGAGAAATGATTTTAAATTCTGAGGGACTGGTGATTGCTAGCCTAATATCCAGTTTTGTCCTATATATCAATGGGGAGAAAGTCATACCTTAAAAATTATTGACAAAAAATCATTTATTCAATAGGTATGTGGTTAATGTTCAGATGTCTACAGGATCTCTTCGCTGCCATAGACTGCTTGGGGGAGGAAGTGAAACTATTTAAGAAAGAAAACAATCTTAGGGAGCTTAGGGAACAGTGACAGTTGTAAACTGAGGACAAGGCAATTTATGTTGTCCATCACACGCTGGGCATGGTGGTGCTGGAGGGGCTTTTTGGGGTTGGTTGGGGTTCAGCAAGCCCAAATCCTGAACCAGTCAGCACAGATTGATACTAGGGACTGTGCAATAATGCTGGGACAGCAACTACTGGGGTACTAATCTCTGGACCCTCCTAGGTCTAGTAGCAAAGATAAAAGAGGGCAAAAACAACTGGACTATTTGGGTGTAGTTATTATATTGCCACAGATAGTGTTATTTGCTGGAATAACCAGTCTTCTTGGTAGATATTATATAGTCTTTTGGCTATGTGGAAATGTGGTTGAGTACTGACTTCAATTGGTAACATGAAAATCATCAAGACTCAGGACTTGGGACATGATTAAGCACCCTAGGACATGCTGGGACAGGAAGAGGATGATGGACTGTGAAAAGCTGTGCTTCATGCTTCTCTGGACAAGTGTGAATTTAGAGTCTTTATACTTTGGATAAGAACATTTAATTTAACTTTGTCACAAATCAATGAGATCTAGGGAAATCAAGATTCCAAATTAAAGTTAGTAAATGTAGATCTGTGACAATTCTGCTCATTGTCATATAGGATGAATATTCTACATTGAAGGATTTAAAGGATCATGATTTAATGCATTTTTATTCAACAATTTTTAGTTCAGTATAATTCAGTATATCATCCACCACCTGGACCAAGTTTACATACATAATCAAAAGTATTGCATATTTTTATGTAAATTTTGAAACAGATTATCTTTTTTGATATGTTAATATATCAATATATCATTCATCTAGAATGCAAGTTACAAATTACCATCCCTATGCCAAATGTAGAGCAGTCATGGAAACATGCCTTGCAATATGAGAATGACTTAGTAAACTATTTTTCAGAATATTCACTTTATAATTTAAATTACAAATCTTAGTGACAAAAGAGTAAATCAAAATATCAAAAGGAGTCCACATGTAAATAATGAAACAAACATCACTTTATTGCTCTGAGAATATTAATAGTACCAATAGTTCAATTTTGTACATCCATTTTCGCTAAAACTGAAAATAGATTGTCTG
>CM053406.1:34798939-34860781 GCA_028644305.1 Xerus rutilus
GAAAATAGATTGTCTGACTGTGGAGGCAGGATTTGTTGCAGATAGATAATAGTGTGTTGCTCTGAAAAAAAAATAGAAAGCAAACTCATAAAGTCAAGGGTAACCATGATGAACTGAAGTCTGCTAAACTGTAACTGAAATTCAAAATGCAGGAGCAAAAGCTTATCATCAATTTCCCCAGTAGACCACGTGTTTTGTGTGGCTAAAGGAAGAGTGAGCCACTGTAACAGCCTGGGCAAATGCAAACCCATTCAGATGAATGACTTCCTATGAAGGACATTCTGTTTTTTCTGGTTCTTCAAAATTTCCAAGACATATCTTAATTTTTACATAACTTGAACATTGCCAGAACTGGATTTTTTCTAGGATAAAACCAAATTTTTAAAGAGTAAAATTAAATTAAATCCAAATTAGCTGTTGTTTTTGTATAATCTACTTCTAAGGCTCTGACAATAGAAAGATGTTCCCAGAGTGGCCAGGGTGCAACAGCTCCCTTTTTATCCTCTTGAGGAAAACTAGGATAATAAAAACTAGGATAATATTCAGTAACTCAACTTTAATAAAGCAAACAAGAGACACACTTTTGACCAGTACAACTAAAAGAGAATAACTGTCAATAAAGATAACCAAATAAATGATTCACCCCTTTTCAGATTAAAATAAAATGTTTTTCTGAATCATAATGCAGGAAAGTAAAGAAAAAAAAAATCTCTTTGTAAGTCACCATCTCCAAAAGATTTCATGTCTGCAGAGTCAAAGAGAACTTCTTCTGTGTTACTAGAAAGTTCCACTATTGTGCTTTAATGCATCAGACTCCCCTTAAGGGACTGTTACAAAACCAATTGCTTGGCCTTGCCCCTGGAGTTTCTAATTCAAAAGGTAGGGCCCATAGTAATTCAAACAGAAGCTGGGGGTTGCTTTAAGAACCACCACTTCTTACAGTCTTAAAGCCTTTATCTGAGAGATGATAATTAAGTCTAGTAACTTTGAGAGTTAGGACTATCTAAGCTAGAAAAACACTTAACATTCTGAACCTATGTGTTAGAGAATGCCCTAGACCCAGCCACTTAAAATACCTCAGACTTTCATGGATCAAATATGCCACAAGTCTTGCAAAGACACACAAAGAGTAAGGGAGTTGAAAAGATTAGTTTGTACTGTGGAAATCCTCTTAAGTTAATTTTGGGACAGAGAAGTGTACAAATACGTGAATGTATACATTCATAAATAAATGCCAAAACCAGTGATGGAACTGGAAGAAATTAAAAGTACAAAACTATCTGAAGAAAAATGAACCTATGAACATAGAAAAAAATGAATTGGTATGAATAATCTTGCTTACAAAGGAATTTACTTTTTTTCCTATGTTTAAGAAAATGGTTTTTTTCCTTTGCTTTTTTTCTTCATTCATATTTTTTTTTATTTTTTATTTTTTATTATTTTATTTTTTTCCCAAAAGTTGCATTTTAATACATGTTAGCAAACATAACAGAAAAAAACAAATTTTCAGAAGCTGTACTCTTCATTCATATTTTGAATCACAAGCTTGACATGCTCCCATTTTACAAGAAGATACAGACCTGTAATTTCCAAAGCCAAAGAAGAAAGCAAGTACAAGTACTCAGAACAATAGGAATGTTGTCAACTGGCAGATAAATGACTCTGAACTCAAATCATATTGTGGTTATAACATGCCCATTGGATCAAGGTCATGAAGGTGATGATTACAGAAAAGGTTTGATACCTCAGGAAAGAAAAGGGAGCAAAAATAGGAAGACCAAGAGTTTTACTGTTATGGTGATAAATTGGCTATTTCTTCAAAAAGATGTGTATTTTAGGTTTTAACTCATTCTGAGACCATAAGAGTGAATTAAAATAAAAGTTCATATTTACTGTGTATGTGTGTATATGTATGTGTGTGTACATATATTCATATATATATTGATGAAACAGGGTAGTAGATGAAAGTTTAAGTCTAATAGAAGAAAGGCCAGGACATTCCTTAAAAGTTAAAATAATAAGACTAGGAGGCTTTAATGCTTTCAGAGTCTTAATAATTAACCAGTTACCATCTCATAATTAAATATCACACTATGAAAAATAAATAATATTAAAATATTATTTTAATATTAAAATAGTGTTTATGTAAAGCTTTTTAAAATTGAACTTTATGATATTAATATACAAATAACATGAGCAAAACTTTATCATATATAATACATATAATATATATTAATATATATAGAACATGACTGAAACTTTTTGATTTTTCTACTTCTAAAACAATTAAAAATATGTATAGTTTCTGAGTTCCAGCAAATCTACTATGATTTCACTCAGTGTATGGAAAATCTGTTGCCGTATTTCTCACCACTCCATGACCCCATATCAAGACAAATCATGGAAAATGTAGCCAATGAATAATTTTTTAGAAACGACACAAAGCCACTGATGAAAGAAGAAAATTATATATATAAGATATATGTGTGCAAGAGTTGACTCATCTATCTTGGTTCCTCTAAGAACAATCTCCTTTTCTTTCTTCTTCATTTATTATGATGTTTTGCCCAGGTATTGGAGCTATACCTATGGTAATACATGATTCTATAACAAATTTATTATCAATATAATTTTTTCACAAATTCTCTAATGTATTTGATGAATGTTATCATTATACTTCTACACACTGTCAGAAAACTGCTTGGAAAATGTGCGTTTTAAAATAAGTATTTTCCATGTAAAGACATAATTACTTAAATCCTACTTTCCATCTATTAATAGTAGAATGCAAAAGCACTGAAAGTAAGTAGTAAAATCAAATATATTAATGCAATATAAATGAGGAGCAGCATTAAAAGAAAAGCAGACCATTGACAGAATAGAATCTTAATGGATAAATGTTATATGAGCATTATATCATCTTCACTTAAGTCTTCTATTTTTTTAGTAGATCTTACAGCCCTTGAAGATTAATATTATTGGAGCAGTTGGATAATGTTCACATACTACCATGAAGTGATTAAAGTGCAGGAAACAATTCTATGAGTAAAACAGGAAAGAAGAAATTACTTATTACATGGAAATAACACTAGAGAAAATAATGTCACACCTAGCCTTTAAATTACATTTGAGTATAAAAATGGAGCAACTCTTAGAAGTTAAATTTTTAGCTTTTTGGCTAGTCATTCAGTGGTATTTTCAAGTTCTTATTCCAGGAAATTGTTTCCTGGTACACCTGGATTTGATTATGTAGAAAAACAAAATTCCCTTAGTAAGTATTACATTTATCGTTCATACTGGCAGGAGCTTTCTGGTTGTATCATTCATAAATCTTTTTTTCTGCCTTCTTTTAGTAGATAAAACATTAGCATGTCCATTACAAATTAGGAAATCCAATGCTACAGTGTAACTGATCTACAAATGGACAAGAGCCCCTAAGATTCCAGATGGTGGAGGCAAATGTTTCATTCACAGTTGGGGATGCTTAGAGGAATTTAGCAATGAGATGCCCACAATATCCAAAAAGCAAAAGGTTCTGAAGTTATGGGGCAATCCTCAGCAGGCAGTTTTCTCTTCCTAACTACAGAGTTAGCAAGACTTCTCAAATCTCCCACTACCTCAGTGATTTAGAAAAAGCTGCATTCTGTGCTAGGTATGAGCTAAGTTTGTTTCTATTGGAGGAGGGTGACAACATCAATGTCACAAAACTATGAAGATATGTTCTGGGGGCAATGAGAGCAATAACAGCAGCATAAAATTAAGGAACCTGTATCAATGAATTTTTGCTAGAATTTAAGGAACTGGAAATGTAAATCCCTTGCACTTTCAGCTCTGAAATCAGAAGTAGTCAGCCCAGCATTAAGCAGCATGTGAAAAGAAGCAGAGTGCAGAAACATGGCTAGAGCCAAGACAGAAGACAGAATTTGGTCAGATACCATTTGAAGTTCAAAGTTTCAGGGACATGCTAGGTTGTAGGAATTTGTAGTTAACTGCAGAATCACAATAATGACTTGAGTTTGTGTGTGTGTGTGTGTGTGTGTGTGTGTGTGTATGAAATTGTACATAAATCATTGTGATGTGCTCTCGCATTCCTTGGAGAAACTATGAGCTCAGAAGAAAGGCAAGGACTTTGAAGAGCTTCTAGGTAATAGTGGCATGATGAATTCATACTGTTACCAAAATTCTCTAAATATCAGTTATCTTCTGTGAAACTGAAAAACCCAACATAAGTACCCAGGTATGGTGGCTCATGCCTATAATCCTAGCAGCTTGGGAGGCTGAGGCAGGAGGATTTTGAGTTCAAAGCCAGCCTCACCAATTTAGCAAGGCCCTAAGCAACTCAGTGATACCCTGTGATTAAATAAAATATAAAAATGGTATGGGAGTAAGTGTCACTGAGTTCAATATCCAGTAGCAAAGAAAGAAAGGGAGAGAGAGAGAGAGAGAGAGAGAGAGAGAGAGAGAGAGAGAGAGAGAGATATCTAACATGGGTGACCATGCTGAAGATACATATTTGTATATAGGAAGTTCCTATAACATTATCACATATTTAGCATCATGACAATTCTTGTTAACATCATCATTTGTTATCTAGTAAACTCGTGTAGTATGTTTAAGAATCTGTCTTATATGTCATTTCATCTTTGTAGAACACTGCCAATATTTTATACTCTTATCCAAATTTTAGATAACCTGAATTTCCAATGTCATTGTTTAATTATATAATTACTGTATCATTCATTTTATGAAATCCCTGCATGCTTTAAGAGTATATCTGATTTCTTAAACATTTCTATAAAACAAATTCTGATATAAATTCTGCTTTTAGACATTTATTTATATATACTTAGCTGCATACTATTAGACAATCAAAGATGTTTCAAAAGAAAAGGTAAGTAAGGATATTTTCTTTCAGTAACACTATTTACAACATGGTTTATTGTTTTATAAATCCCCAATTTATACTTTTATGATGTTCACATTTTGAAAACGGGCATTAAAAATTGAACCCACTAAGCTCTGATAAACAAGGATAAGTGAAAGCCGAGTGCAGGCTTTCTAATGAACTAATTTGATTCCCAGGTGATCAATGAGGAAGAAAAAGCAATTTTGAGGGAACATGCATTTTCTAAATAAAACAGAAGGGCTATTTTTTTAATTTTTAAAAGTTCTACAATTGCTTTGCATATAAGCAGAGACAATATGCATTAAAAATTTGTGATAGAGAGCCTTTTACTATAATGGACTTAGTACTGGTAGCTACAGGGGAAGAGGCATCAACAGATTACCAAAGTGACAAGTGTTCTCCAAGGTCTCACTTAATTTTAGTATTTTATAAAGAATAGTGAAGGTAAGTTCAATCTGTGTAATTGCTTTTGATAAAAAAGAGATAACATTTATGGAAACATTTTTAAGTTCATTTTTCTTTTAGCTCAGAAACCTCTTGATTATATTATGCCCTTAGCATAAGGGTTAGTATCAGATATATAAAAGCAAGTTCTATCTCACTATTGAAACTTGTTCAATTTCAACCTCCATGCATCAATAGTACAGAGCATACATAGCAGACTATAAATGATACTAATTTGTCCTTGAGTAAAACTGTAGTAGGCCTGTTAAAATTGGCCGATTTAAAAAAACAAATTCTTTAATCAGTGAGTCTATTATCACTAAAGCAATAATAATGGTAACAAAAAGCACAATAAGAAGAGAACACAAAGAAGGAAGAAAAAGCAAAGGCTTTAAAAAGATGAAACAATAACTACTTCAAGTTACAATTTTATCTCATTATACATTTTTAAACACAAACTCTAAAAAATATAATTTTAAATATAAATGTAAGCATAGAAACCTTCCATCAAGCACTGACCTTCCAAAGCAATGGCGAGTTAAAATGAGATGTCTTATACTTAAAAATAAATCTATTTATAAAACACTAGTTTCCCTTCCCAAGGAACAGCTTCTTGCATTCATGTACCAGTTTTTAACAGCATGGCACCCTCATCAAAATAAATACAAGACAAAGTGAGTTAAAATATATGCAGTAAAACATTTCCTTCATAAAATTTCTTAAACACAAGTGGTACCTTTAAAAAAAAAAAAAAGGTAGAATGAGAGAAAATTGATTCAATTGTGTTCCAGAAAATGACAGGCCTAGGCAAACAGAGCTTTAACTGTGGAGTGTAGATAACATGTTCTAGTGCATGGAGTTCCCAGATGAATCAATGTTCCCAAAAACCACTGACAAGATGTCTACAAATGCAACACAGGGAAGACCAGAAAAATGACAACTATTTTATCAAGGAGACAGCTGGGCAATACAAAAAAATACCCTGCAACTAAAACAATTCTCAAGGCCTCTGAGGTCATCTTCACAGAATTTTGTGATATGGTTCAATAGAAAAATATATTTTGAAATAAATAGTACAGAGATTATTATACAAAAGAGGTTTTGTAGTAATTACTAGTTCCAAAGATTTTCTTCATTTAGTGTCAATTTGGCTAGCATAGTAGAATGAACATCATTAGTGAAATTTCAGAATTGAATAACCTGAAGCTGAGCTCATTTATGCAGGCAAAACCTTTTAAAAATATATTTTATAATTATTATTTGACTCACAGGATTTTTTCCCTAAGAAAATCCAAATCAAGCAGTCACAAATTTATGTTCCAAATTTGTCTCACACATTTCCATAAAAATTAGTGAATATATGGGAAAGGAACCCCATGCCATAGAAGAGCCTCACTCTTCCTGTTGCCTTGGAATGAAGAGAGAAAAAACAGGAAGGAAATGTCTTTGAAAGAATGAAATACCCAGAGATACAAAAGAATCCTAAAAAGAGAGAGAAATAGACTATGACATGGAACTATATGATAATAGCACAAACAAAAGCTCCAGAAAATAATCTGCCAAAATTCATATTGCTCAAATCATGCAAAAATAAATGAAAATTTTGAAAAAAGACCAATTCCTGCAGAAAAGATTGGAAAGATGATTCAGTAGCTATCATTATAAAAATATCAGGATTCAGACAAGTTCTAGGAAATATTGATAACTCCAATCCTATTTGAACTATTTCAGATCACAGAAAAAAATCACCATTCTTTTCTGAAAAATGCATAATTGGCAAAATATTAGAAGAAAAAAATTATGAAACAACCTTATTTATAAACAAAGATGCACAAAACAGAAATAAAAAATTCAAGTAGATGACAGCAATTGAAGAGAAATATATTACAAATAAGCCATAGGCTAGAAATTGTAGATTGAATCAACATCAGAACATTTACTAACTTAATTCAATACATTCAAATTTTTTAAAATGATTTTATTATATAGATTTAAAACATTTAATAAAATACACCTTCTTAATAACTGAAGGGAATTACTTAAGTATTCATCAATACAAATATTTGCTGAATACCAATAACAATATTACAATATATAAGGAAGTACTAAAGCTTTTACATTAAAATTCAGGAAATTGAACAAGAATCTTGTTCCTTTGCTTTTTCTTGGAGAACCTTGTGAATGTTATACAAATATGAAACAAATACTACTAATGTTAAACATGAATGACAGAAGTTTCCCTTTAAATAAATATGCTATTAAAATCAAGAGATACTAGAAAACTTTTACTATATTAATAAGAAAATCCAGGCATAATAAAGATGACAAATAAAGGCATTTTCTCCATTTTAAAAATAAACAGATAAAGTGTTCCACTTATAATTATTTTTAAAAACTATTAAATATGTAAGAATAAGTCTAATAAAAATAAAATTGATACAAAGTATAGTAAGCTTTATTGAATATCAAAACAAAATAAGGATAAAATGGAATGGCATAACATATTTTTTAATGGGGAGCCAAAACCACCTCACAAAATATTCCTTTCCTCAATTTCCTTTTATTAAAAAATAAATTTCAGTTATCCCAAATAGCTTTGTTTTGTTTTGAATTTAATATAATGATTTGAAAATTGACAAGTTAATTGCTATAATATTGAAATAGGTTGGTATGTATGAACACAAATTAACAGGAAAAAGTCAGACAAGCAAAAAAAAAACATGGACAGAGATTTGGACATTTAACAGATTTAAATTGATTTAAAACATTGAGTATTCTGGCAATATAAAATTAAATTGAAATTCATGATATTATAATAAATAAAAAGCAGATACAAAAATAGCATTTATAATATGATCCCAAGTTTTAAAAATAAAATATGTATGTGCACTGAAAAAAAATATGTATACTTTCAAAATGATAATGCAAATACTATGATTACTCTGATTACTATGGTTTTATACTTTTCTTAAATTCCTTTCTGAACCCAGTCTTTCCCAACTTAAGTACTAGTAATTGCATTTTATTTGTCAATATTGCTTGTGTGTAAAGGTGAAATAATAGTAATAAAGAGATCCTACTCTATGTAACATCTATATATAAAAGTAAATATACATCCATATTTCTTATGGTTCCATCATCACATGATGATGATTGAGGATGATGATGAGTGACTAATTTGTTGCTATATATATTGTCTGTCTTCTCATCCAAGCTTGGACTATGGTTTTTTTTTGTTGTTGTTGTTTGTTTTTTTAATGATGAATCTATAGAATTAAAGAAGAGTACCTAGCACACTATTCCTGAAAGATAAATTTTTGTATAGTGGAAGAACAAAGTATCACTTTAAGAGAGAGAAAGAGAGAGTGTGTATGTGTGGGGGTGGGGGTGGTGCTGAGTCTCGCATGTGATTGAACCCAGGGTCTCACATGTGCTAAACATATAATCTTCCACTAAACCCACCCTCAGCCTCTAAAGTACTTTTTTTTGGTACTGGGGATTGAACTCAGGGGTAATCAACCACTGAGCCACATCCCCAGCCCTATTTTGTGTTTTATGTAGAGACAGGGTCTCACTAAGTTGCTTAGAGCCTCGCCATTGCTGAGGCTGGTTTTGAACTCGCGATTCTCCTGTCTCAGCCTCCCTAAGTGCTTGTATCCAAATAAAACTATAAAGTTTTTCTTTTATTTTTTGAAAAAAAAATTGACAAGTCAAAAACTGGGTCTTAAAACTGTAGTAGTCCCCACTTATCTGTGATGTTGCTTTCACTGGTTTCAGTTACCTGCGGGCAATAGCAATCCAAGAATATTAAATGGAAAATTCCAGAAATAAACAATTCATGAGTTTTAAATTGCATACTGTTCTGAATAACATGAAATCTCATGTTATCTTCTTCCAGCTCTCCTGGGATATGAATCATCCCTTTGTTTAGCTGTATGTGCTACAGGTTTGTTAGTTACTCAGGAGCTACCTGGGTTACCAGATCAAATGGTATTAGTGCCTATGTTCAACTAACCCTGATTTTACTTATATAATGGTCCCAAAAAAGCAAAAGTAGTAATGTTGGAAAAATGGATAGGCCAAAGAAAGCTGTAAAATGCTTCCTCTAAGGGAAAAGGTGATTATTCTTGACTTAATAAAGAAAACAATATATGCTAAGATGGCTAGAAGTTTGGAACTATCTTCAGATTTAGACGTACACTGGGGGATCCTTGTCCTTCTACCTCATGGAAAAAAGGGACTACTGTACTGGGAAACAATTAGTAAATTCATTTATACTTCGAGGTAAATCAACTCAATACACAAGGAATGCATTGCTATTCCCAGGATTGAAACGAGAGAGATTTTTCTTTTGCATCTGCTTAAATCAATTCTTTCAATAAAATCTCCATAATCAATAAATGAATGTCATAGTTCTGTTTCTTACAAAATCACTCAATGTGTGTCAGGACATATTTCTAAGATGGATTTCAGGAATAAAAAACACCCTACAAGCACTAACTTTAAACAGCACAAATATGATGGGTTCTTCAGGATCGATTATAGAGGGTTTGGCAGAATATACGAACCACTTCTTCAGCACTTCTCCATAAATATTATCTTTCTTAACTACACGTTTTTTAATATTTATTTTTTAGTTGTAGGTGGGCAGAATATCTTTATTTTATTTTTATGTGGTGCTGAGGATCAAACACAGTGCCTCACACATGCTACGCGAGCACACTACCACTGCGCCATAACCCCAGTCCCTCTTAACTACACTTTTGGTAAGTATTTTAGTTGCAGTAATTTTAAGGTGCCATTGAAAAGTGCTAAGAATTCAGATGGTCTATACTACTCGTTAACTGGAGACCCATGGCTTTCATGGGCAACAGGTGTCAGTTGGAATGATACCAGGAAATAAGATGTTTCACCAAACTTGTGCTTAAACCCAAACCAATCAAACAACACACACACACACACACACACACACACACACACCCCACAGCACACAGGGTAAAGGAGTAAAATGGAAGGATCATGTTTCTGTTTTAGAATAAATATTAGGGTTGCTCTCACTCACTGATAAAGATTAATCTATATCCCACAAATTCTAAACCATGAAAATTTGCTGCAATAGATTTAAAGACAATTGATTATTTTGGGTGAAAGTACCCGACTCCTTTAGCCATAAAACATCATAATGGCATGCATCTTCCTAGTGTACTTTATAAAATGATCTGATTGCAAAATGCACATCTAAAAATCATACTAGAAATCTCTGTGTTTAGGGTAAACTACACATAGACTAGTAAAATTATTGGGAGGGTTCACTCTCAAATATTGACTCTCATTTAAGAACAGTAGAATGTTATCATTATATTTTTACTAATAATGTCTTAACATACCAGGTGACTAATAAAGATACTCAACAATGACACTCTTAGTTTATGTGAAAAAATCATGTCATACATATATAAAATAATATTTTTTAATTTTTAATCTAAAAGTTATCAAGTTATTTGGAAACAATCCATAAAGGGTCTGGGACACCCCCCGATTTGGTCTTTCCTGTATAACTAGTAAGAAATTGACAAGTACAAAACTGAACTCATGAACATGTCTCTCAATTGTTGCCCTTGTCTTAACTGTTGCCTTGGTGAGCTGATTCCAACACTGGCTGGTCTCTTCTTCAAACTATTTATAAAATTGTCTTTTCCTATCCTGTTTCTTTCATGTTTCCAGCAACTCAGGGAGAAATCATTCAATTATCTAAACAGTGGCCCACATAAATAATTTACCATTGGTCAAGTATTCTTTTGGCCATTATGGTCCCTGTCTACATATTTATTGTTCTCTTCCAACAAGCCCCTGTGGAGCAACCATGACAATCTAATGTTAACAAAGGTACAACTATATTTTTGAAACACCTCAGTTTTCATTGATTTGTTGGATTTGTACCTGAAATTATCCCTCTTCCTATGTTCCCAGTGATTGCTATTCAGACACCAAGTCTCAGCCCATATGTTCTATCATCTATGAAACACCTCTTGAATCTTCTCAGACCCAGGTTGACTTGCCCAACCTGTTTTGGGTTAATTATGATATCCTGTATATACTTATACCATAGTCATTATGAAAAGTGTTTCTTTTACTTGGTTACATATTTGTTTTTCTCTCTGTTAAAATGTACAAATGCGGAGACTATGTTATAATACTATACCCTGTGCATAACATAATTTTAAAAGTAGCATTATACTATACTCATACTATAGGGTATACTAATGGTTTTCAAAAGCAATTAGATCTATACACTTTGTATAACAATGTAATCTTCTCAGCTCTTATTCTTTAAAGGAAATGAATCCCAAGTAAAACATGTTTAATGCAATTTAATAGTTGCTGTTCCACTTAGGGTTCAAAAAAAGCAAACTGAGCCTGTAACATGTACAGTCCCACAACAATTATCTGTAAAACACTAGCAGTAGAGAGATCTCAGACAATTGCTAGAAGAGGATAACAGACAGGTACATACTAATTAATAAACAGAATGGAACAACTGTCAGCCTAGACTCTGTGTAAACTCTAAGGAAGCTGAATCACTAGGCAGAATCCTAAACCCTGGAGACAGACTTGGGGGAAGGAACAGGTGATCAAAGGTGATTGTGAAAAGTGGCAGGAACACCAGTTTTATACTAGCCAAATATTCATCTCTCTGAGGAAAACAAGGAGACTTTTAGTAAATAAATAAAAAATGATAATATATAATAACTGTTAAATTATCTGAGAACAAAGGCCTAATATTTAAAATATAGAGAACTATCATTTAAAACATGCAAAATCTGAAACTGAAAGGCATCTGTTATGATTTGGATCTTAAATGTTTCCCTAAACTCATGTGTTAAAGGTGGGGTCCCCTTGAAGCAGTGTTCAGAGATGGAGCCTTGGGAGTGACGGGCTGATGAAGGCTCTTATCTCACATTGGACTAATTCATTTGTGAACTGATTCATAGCTTAATGGGCCCTTGTAGGCAGTGGAAACTTTTAAGGAGGTGGGGCCTTGGTGGAGGGAACAGGTCATTTCAGGTGTGCCTCTGAAGTGTATATCTTTGTCTCCAGCTCCTTCTTTCTCTCACTCTCTTTCTGCTTCCTGGCTGCCATAGGATGAATAGCTTTTTCTACTATGTGCTCTCTACCATGGAGTTTGGCTTCCCCTCAGGCCAAAAGTGATGTGAACTGTGACCATGGACAGAAACCTCTCAAACTGTGAGCCAATTAAAACTTTTCTCCTATAAGTTGATTTTTTCAGGTACTTCCTCAAAGAGACTGAAATATGACTAGCAGGGTATCTATAAGTCTTCAAATCAAAAGGGCTATACATTTTAAAATAGGTCCATGTTTAGACACATTATTTTGAAATGTCCATATAACAAGGATAAAGTGAATATTTGAAGGCATTATCTTAAAGTTATTTACAGATGGATATATAAGCCTTTCCCTCAGTAACACTATTTTCTAGAATGAAATTAAACAATTATTTCAGTGTTCTAAGGAAAACTGATTTGAACCCATGAATTGTCATCCATCTAAATTAGTACACAAGTAGAATAGCATCATTTTCTGTTATATAGGAACTCAGAAAGTTTGCCACTCAAACATGCTTTTTCAAGAAGCTATTTGAAGAATGTTAGAAAGAAAACACACGGGCTCTAAGAAAGCATGAATCTAACTCAGGATAGCAAAGCTGCAAAGATGGATGTATAATAGGCTAAAGAGTAATCAATTTAGATTGATGCAAGAGGACAGAGTGCTAGGAGAGAAATCTCTAGGGAAGATGAACATACTATTAAAAACAAAAGGCTGCAGATGAAATCAGAGTCAAAAATAAAGGAAATAGCCTAAATTTAAATAGGAGAGAAATGGATTTTAAAAATAAAAACAATGAATATCAAGCAATAGGCACAGTGCAGAAAAATTGGAAGCATATTTAGGATACACTTAAAAATAAAAGCAGTTGTTTCCTCTTACAAGGAAAAAAAGAAGCAATCAGAAACTTTGGGATGCAAAAAAACTATAAAACCAAACTGTTACCACAAAATAAATTGGACTAACTAAAAAGATTTTGAACAGATGTTTTTTAGTCTCTCTTTTTCACACACTCACACTCACACACACACACACACACACACACAAACACACTTCCAAAGTAACCCCAGAAGAAGTATAAAGAGATTAGATGGAGTTGAAATGGGGTATAGAATTAGACTTTTATTATAAACCCAATTTTACTTTTATAATTTAAAAAATGTATACATTAATTATTTTCTATTTTAGAAAATAAACCAATATCTTTACATATATACACATATATATCATGTCTCTTTAAGAATTCATTTCTAAAAATTATTAGATGATTTACAAACATGAATTTGGATTGTCAAAATGTAGTTATTTATAGATACCACATTATATAAATCTTTAGTCACAGCCTTACACCAAAATGAGAGCACAAAGTATCTTCTTGTAGAATAAATGACTCATATTTCCTCAAGGGTACACATTCTTTTGAGAATAAATTGCATTCACAATGTAGCATTATTACATTTATTTTAGGACTACAGGCTAAATCCATTAAACTTGTAATGATGGTTTTCTTCCCCTGCTAGACTTATAGGAAAATGCTTATTTTCACAACTACTCTAAGTCATTAGAAGTAGTGTTAATTTACTACTATCTCAAGTCTCTTCATCTCTAATCTACATTGATTTTCTGTCCTGAACACCGAAAGTGTGCATTTTTAATGCTTTAGCTGCAGTAAGTTTTCTTTTGGATATTTTTTTCTCTTAGAAAAATTGAATGAAATTGGCAAAACATACTTAAACATAGATTAATGACGTCCTAAAAATGACTTGGAGGAGTGTAAATATTTTTGGGGAGGTGACATTATTAGAGTTAGAAAAGCAAGCGTGTGTACTGAAAATTAGTATAAGAAGTGCTTTCCATTTACAGTGGTTAGTTGGATTCTCCATGTAGATGAGAGTTCCACGAACAATTAGAAATAAAATCATATCTCATTATCTACAAGTACCAAATTTCAGAAATTTAAGGAATTTTTCCCTCTCACACTAATTATGTATAAAACATTGCTTTTACAGACTCATTAAGATATCTGTAAATTTTTCAAATTGCCATGTGAGAATATTTTTAGAAAATGGGTCTGGACTTTGTCTTTTGGTGCTCCAGCCACCATGTGGTCCCAATGCCTGGCCAGGATGGCAGGGGCTACTTTTCTTTAGTAGGCTGGCTCTAGAAAAGCAACATTAAGGAAGTTAAGACATATGACACTATGTCTGAAACTGACCTTGCCTTACTGGGGTTAAGGAGAATGTTTGTGAAATTATAAATCAACACTCAATGGTAAACACATAACACACATTAAAAAGAAATCTAGTAGTTAAATTTTTTCAGTGATGCAAATTGAGTAACAGATGTTTAATGTTCAGCAATAATGAGAAATAACTATTTAAAGCTTTAATATATTGACTAATGGAGTATTCAATTCTATTGTTATTTTTGAAGAAGGAAGTAGGGATATTATGATGTAGTCACAGTTGATTATTCTTGTAACACAAAAGATGAAGATTCACGAATATTGGCCTCTTTCTAACTATCACAGTCCTGCTTTATCAAATTAGCTTTAACCACATTCTTTTAAACTCATGATTATTTTAGTAACAAAAGTAGAAACTAATCCCAATGTTTTCAATTTATCTGATATTATAATCAGTTATCATAGTCTCAATTGATGTCAAGGAAAGACTCTTCATTAGATAAAATAATATGAAATAAATACACACACTCACAGACACACAGATGTATTTCTTAGGTCTTTTGTATCACTGTATATCCTGACTACTTTTTTGATTACATAAAATGCTCCCATTGATTACCTGAAACTCTTTACAAAGAAGAAATTTGGGAAGAGAGCTGTCCAAATTAATTAATAATGTATATATTAATGTACAATTATAATACATGACAGATGCTAACTTATGTTATCTGATATCATAACTTTTTGATAAATAATTATCAAAATGCTGAATACTATAAGAAAGGAAAAAATACTATTATAATTCTCTATTTTTGGAAGCCCTGTGATACTGATCTCTCACAACAATAATGTATGTGCCTAGAGTCTTCTATTTTTGAGTCTTGATATCATTTCTAATTAAATACAGAGACAAAATTGTATCTTTGCTTTAGGAATGGCAGACCACAACTTGAAATTGAAATCTAAACCCTTTTTTTTTTTTTTTTTTTTTTTTTGCTACTGGGAATTGAGGCACTGAGCAGTTGAGCACTGAGTCACATTCCCAGCCCTAATTTGTGTTTTTATGTAGAGATAGGGTCTCACTGAGTTGCTTAGCACCTTACCATTGCTGAGGCTGGCATTGAACTCATGATTCTCCTGTCTCAGCCTCTCAAAGTGCTGGTTTTACAGGCGTGCACCACTGCACCTGAATTTTAAAGTAATCCAAAACTTAAAAAAAGTTGTTTTTTTTTTCATTTATCAGCAAGACTGTGGCTCTGTGAATTGTACCCCAAGAATCAGTTCAGTATGACAGTTACAAGCTTATTGGCAGTCAGGAGGAATTAGGCCAGCAGCCTAACTACCTATTTCCTAGTAATGAGTTTGGAAAAAAGTTGTACAAGGTTAATGTGAGGTTTATAGGATTTATAGAGGAAGATATACAAGAGAATTGATAATAGAATTGGAAAAGAAAAAACATTATTCTCATAAATGTTAATGTGATTCTACTATACAATACTCTTCTCTATTTATATGAAATTTGAGTAATGGACTTTCAGTTATTATTGAATTCATTTCCAGATTTGGGAATAAGATTATCTAGAAGGAAGGAGGGAAGGAATCTTTTAAGTGCTACAGCAACATTCCCTTTGCATCATTACCAAGAAAGTTGTTGTGCCTTCAGCAGAGGAACTTACATATTCCTCAGGATATTTTTCACAACTTAAAGCAGTACAACTCATTACATCTTTTGTCATTAATTAATTAGAACTGGACATACCAAATCACATTCTGTTTTCCAATGTCTTCAGCTCAATAAAGATGCATTAGAAAATTACATTTACAACCCAAAATAATGCTTTCAACAAAGTCATTTAATATAAATCTATACATACATAAATATATGTATATGTGTATGAATGAATATATGTGATTGTGTGTGTGTGTGTGTATGTATGTATAAATTATTCCACCCATGGTAATCTGTCCTTGAATTTGGGACTTGATTTTGTCAATAATTAGATACTACAGAGTATTTCTGTGGGTTCAGCCTTCAGATTTCCATTGCTTGGAACTGAAATCACCTATTTCATTTCCCTCAAACATTATACTCCTTGAGCAAGCACCAGAGGACTTCAAAGTATACCCAATCCTTGTAAAAATAAGCTGTTTTTAAATTTTTGTTCTTTGCTTCTATCACAAGTAAAATTAGTGGAGGAAACACATCATTATCTATACTGTTTATTGTTACTACCGTACTCAGTATTTCAGATAATATTTACATGTTTTTTGGTGGGGTTCATAAAACAGAATAAAAATTTTCATTAGTAATTTGAAACTCTTCACAAACAGCAAAATTTGAAAGAGGTACTTTGTTTAAAATTTTTTTCTGGACATCTACGTTTTGTTTTAGTAAAACAAAAGATACTGAAGCCTACATTTTACAAAATGGCATTTGATTTTTATCATCTTCAAAAGTAACAGAACTCTAGCCAGAGCACTTGGACAGATGAAAGAAATTAAAGGGATATGAATAGGAAAAGAATTCAAACTATCATTATTTGCTGACAACATGATTCTATACTTAGAGGATCCAAAAAATTCCACCAGAAAATTTTTAGAATTAATAAACAAATTCAGCAAAGTAGCAGGATATAAAATCAATAACTATAAATCAAATGTGTTTCTATACAACAGTGATGAATTTTCTGAAAGAGAAATTAGGAAAACTACCCCATTTACAATAACCTCAAAAAAAATACTTGGGAATCAATTTAACAAGAGGTGAAAGACCTCTATAATGAAAACTACAGGACACTAAAGAAAGAAATTGCACAAGACCTTAGAAGATGGAAAAATCTCCCATGCTTTTGGATAGGCAGAATCAATATTGTCAAAATGGCCATACCACCCAAAGCGCTATATAGATTCAATGCAATTCCAATTAAAATTTCAATGTCATCCTTATAGGAATAGAAAAGGTAATCATGACATTCATTTGGAAGAATAAGAGACTCAGAATAGCTAAAACATTTAGCAAGAAGAGTGAAGCAGGAGGCATCACAATACCAGATCTTAAACTATACTACAAAGCTATAGTAACAAAAATGGCAATGGTACTGGCACCAAAATAGACATGAAGATCAAAGGTACAAAACAGAAGACATAGAGAGAAATCCACATAAATACAGTCATCTCATATTAGACAAAGGCACCAAAAACATACATTGGAGAAAAGATAGCCTCTTCAACAAATGGTGCTGGGAAAACTGGAAATCCATATGCAGCAAAATGAAACTAAACCCCTATCTCTTACCATACACAAAACAACTCAAAGTAGATCAAGGACCTAAGAATTAGAAGAGAGACCCTGAGCCTAATAGAGGAAAAAATAGGCCTAAACCTTCATCACGTCGAATTAGGCCCCGACTTCCTTAACAAGACTCCTAAAGTGCAAGAAATAAAATCAAGAATCAATAAATGGGATGGATTCAAACTAAAAAAAAGCTCTTCTCAGCAAAAGAAACAATCAGTGAGGTGAACAAAGAACATACATTTTGGTGCAATTTTTGCCACACACACATCAGATAGAGTACTAATCTCCAGGATAAATAAAGAACCTCCCAAAAGCAAGCAACCCAATCAACAAATGGGCTAAGGAGTTGAACAGACACTTCTCAGAAGATATACAATCAATCAACAAATATATGTAAAAATGTTCAACATCTTTAGCAATTAGATAAATGCAAATCAAAACTACTCTAAGAGTTCATCTCACTCCAGTCAAAATGGCAGTTATCAAGAATGCAAACAACAGTATGTGTTGGTGAGGGTATGAGGGAAAGGAACACTAATACATTGCTGGTGGGACTGAAAATTGGTGCAATCAATCTGGAAAGCAATATGGAGATTCTTTAGAACACTTGGAACACTACCATTTGACTCAGCTATCCCACTCCCTGGTCTATACCCAAAGGACTTAAAAACAGTATACTACAGTGATGCAGTCATTTCAATGTTTATAGCAGCTCAGTTCACAATTGCTAAACTGTGGAACCAACCTAGATGTCCTTCAATAGATGAATGGGTATAGAAACTGTGGTATATATACACAATGGAATATTACTCAGCATTAAAAGAGAATAAAATTATGATATTTGCAAGTAAATGGATGGAGTTGGAGAATATCATGCTAAATTAAGTAAGCCAATCCCAAAATATAAAATGCAGAATATTCTCTCTGATAAGTGGATGCTGATCCATAAATGGGGGAGGGGGCATGGAAGGAATAAAAGAACTTTGGTCAAAGGGGAGGGTAATGGGAGGGGAAATGGGTGCCCGAAAGATGGTGGATTGAGATGGCCATCATTGCTCTAGGTACATGTACGACTGCACATATGGTGCGATTCTACATTATGTACAATCAGTGAAATAAAAATTTGTGCTCCATTTGTGTACAATAAATCAAAATGCATTCTATTGTAATGTAAACCTAATTAGAATAAATAAATCCAAAGAAAAAGTAAGAGAAAATAGGCCACTGCAGTGATGCACACCTCTAATCCCAGTGGCTCGAGAGCCTCCGCAAGAGCGAGGCACTAAGCAACTGAGTGAGATCTTGTCTCTAAATAAAATACAAAAATGGGTTGGAGATGTGGCTCAGTGGTTGAGTGCCCCTGAGTTCAGTCCCCAGTATCCCCCCACAAGGAAAAATGTAATAGAAAATATAATGAAGAGAAAGAGATTTAATTTTAATTAGATGAAAACAATAAATAGCAAAATAAAATATTATAATATTTAAAGGGATATTATCTTCACTTTTTGCTTTATATGTAATATACACAATATGTTACATACTATATGTAATTATATACATATGCACATAAATCATTAAGATATACACTAAGAGTACAGAGGAAGAAAGAAGTACATCCAAAATAATCTCTGTAAAAATAAATTCAAATAGCAATAAATACATGAAAAAGTCTAACTCTCTAAAGATAAGCAATACAACTCAAAACAGAGGGGACAGTTCTTTCTTCTATCAAATATGAGAACAGTTAGTATTCTAGGTTAGTAAGATGCAGTGTATCCATGGGAGAATATTTCAGTACAATAATTTTGGATAGGTGGTTGTCAATTATATAAGAACATAAAATTATTCATATCATTTTTACACCTACATACTTCTCCTACAGAAAAATTCACAAATGAAGAGGACAGCAGTTTTATGATGATCTAAAAAATATTTATAAAAGAAAAAATTTGAAATAGCATAATATAGAACATTAAACTACAAGGTTAAACAAAAACTGGAATAGTCATATTCATTTCAAAATTGTGTTATATAATGTTAAACTAAAAATGATGATTGTTATCAGAATATTTTTCCATAATCAGATGTTTCATTTTTATATACTTGAAGGAAATATGCAAAATATTAATAATAACTTTCAGTCATAAGTTCTTTTGAAAAAATATAAAATGTCAAATATAGAAATAATAAAAGCCCACATTTCAAAAAAAAAGTGAAATATATTTCATTGTTAATATTTCAGTCTCCAATGCATAGAGAACCTGCAGAAATTTCTTGACTGTGGCAATACATTATCTTTAGCTACCACATGGCCCAATCACAGATTTTTCTTCTCAACCAGATCCTTCATCGAGTACAATATCTATCATTTATGATTCCATTTAATATTCTTTTAACTGTAAGTACTTTTGTCATCTCTAGACAAACTGAAATTCATAATTACATTTTTTATGACAAATTTATTATTTTCCTAAATTCACTTTTGGCCTTCAATCATGAAGATTACATAGAAATAGATAACTAGAATAGAAATCATTAGAAGAAACTGAGTGCTATCATAACACAAACCCAAAAGACACACAGTGTTATTTGGAGAAAATCTGTCAGGTAGAGGCCAAATGTTAGTGGAGATAGAAAGAATAGTAAGGAGATGATTTTTGAGGGCTGGAGAATAAAAGACTCATGAGAATTAGAATGATTATCTTGGCTATAGCCTGAAATAATTGGGAAGACAGACAATATGCCTATGAAATTATTGATGAGGTTAAGAGGATTTCTAAGCAAACAGTTGACACTGCTACTTGTCAACTTTCAGCCACATATAACATAAGATTGTAAGAGAGAGAGAAGATAAAGAAAGAATGGCTTTTCAAGAAAAATTTAGAGGTTATATTTCCAACTTGCTTAATTGGAATATAGAAGTTTTTCATTTACAGAAACAGCATCTCCAGCTGGCAAAAGAGTTTCAAAGTAAGACACTGTCTCAAAAAAAATCAAGCTTAGTGTGCTCTCCATAAGAAAAGATCAAATCATGGGTGTAGCCTGAAGACACATCCTTCCTACAGAACCCCAAGAGGATTTCAAATTGTGTCTAATAAACACAGTTAAAACAAATTTTATCTTTTATCTAAAAGAAGGGGATTATACTTTGAAACATAGAAATCCTACAATTTTTAAAGAGTTGTATGTTCTACTAATAAAAGGACAGAAAAAGTTCAACCCTTATCTGAAAGACTTTGATCTGCTTTAAATTTCCTTCTAGCTTATTGCTGTTATATATTTTAGTTATTATTCTCAAAGTGTAATAAGAAAAACATTATATCTAATATTTATCAAACACCTTTAAATACCAAGCATTCTAATAAGGGTATTGCATAGAATAGTCTACTTATTCCTCAAAACTAACCTCTGAGTTTTTAAACTATTAACACATTTTGACCCACATCTAGATTTTATCTCAAGCACTGCATCAGATATATAGTGATAATAAGACAACATTTGTAAAAGTAAATTCATGAAGGAGCCACAAAGTCTGATAAAAGAGGAAAGGTAGCTTCAAGAATTTTTCATTAATGGTTACTTATACATCAACTAATTAAAGCAATATGAGCAGGCTGGGGATATAACTCAGTTGGGTAGAGTGCTTGCCTTGCATGCACAAAGCCCTGTGTTCAATCCCTCTCCAGCACCACAAAGAAAAACAAAATCACTATGAGCTATTATAATTATTATTTCCATTTCAAAGATCATAAGATTGATGAAAGAAAATTGTCCAATGCCACACAAAATTTGGTAGATCCAAGAGTCCAACTGAGGCATTATGACTTCAAGTGACCCACTCTCTACCACCATGCTGTCCTTCATAACTTGAATCAAACTGCAATTCATACAAGAAAATGGGCCAGTCACAATGGTGCACACCTGTAATCTGAGCAGCTTGTGAGTCTGAGGCAGGAGGATTGTGAGTTCAAAGCCAGCCTCAGCAATTTAGCGAGGTCCTAAGCAACTCAGCAAGACCCTGATTCTAAAAAAAATATAAAAAAGGGCTGGGGATGTGACTCAGTAGCTAAGTGCCCTGGGTTTAATTCCTGGTACCAAAAAGAAAAAAAACAAAAGAAAAAAAAATGGACAAGACTATGATAGCTTATTCATTGAAAGACTTTACAAAGCAATAGGACTTGTCCACTTTCTATAGGATGGCAACCTAGCCTCCAAGGTGATGCACTCTGGTCTCTCTCTGTGCATGCACCTAGAAGGGAAGACTATGGGCTTCTTATTTCTCCTTAGCTGCACAATGTATAACTTGGTTCTACTGTTTGTCTCAGTACCAGCGAACTTCATCTGCATTCAGAATGACAGTGAGAACAGATCATATGAGGGCAGGTTTTATGAGAAGCAACCTCCATGGAACCTGAAAAAGCCTGCTGGTTTGTGTTGAATAAGGCAGAACTTTAGCTGTACTAACACATATATGCTTTTACCACAAACTTGGTGTATGATTTAAAATAAATACCTATAGAATTTTCCTTTGTCAAAAAACAGAAGAAATAGAAAAATAGTGAAACTTAAAAAAAGAGAAATCCTACATTAATGAAGAGCAATAGCTGAGATCTGAGTCACATACAAAAAAAACAAAACACCAACAAAGTTATAGTTTCCATGGCAACTGTAACCCAGTTGAATTTCACTTTTATGTTAAGTAAGTTTAACTTGAGTGGGAATGTAAAATATTTCTGCTGAGCCAAAAAGAGAACTATGGCGAACACAGAGACAATGGTCCAGAATATTCTGGCTTTCAAGTATGTCAAATATTAACTGTAATGTGTATTAGTGTTTTAACATCAATGGTGTATTTATGTTTGTGTTCATTTTAAAGATCATTGAATGATCTTCATTCAATTTATAGAATGAAATTATTTTAAATAAGAAAAAATTCCCATTAAAATCTATTAATTCTGAGGGCATGACTTCATAATTTAGAAATAAATGCTGATTGCAAATATAGGAGAATCTTTGCTGAAAGTAGAATTAATGAAAATGTAACCTGCATACATTCACCACCAAGTGCTTTAAACTTGCATTTTCAATTACTATTGATGTAATCTGAGACTATGTAAATAAACATACCATACTTAAGACAAGGTATACACATTCTCAAGAGAAGGTATACACATCATTTTTCAGGACTTTTGTAGTTTTCACATCTTTCTGTATTTCAGTAAGTTATAAAAAGACTGGAAGGGTACTTACTCCTGTTATGTAGCGAGGTCTATATTGAATAGTTCCAAATAAACCAAGGATGACGATAATAATATGTACAAAATTTGCCAGGATGGGTGCCCACTGATATCCAAGAAAGTCGAATATTTGTCTCTCCAGCACACAAACCTAGAATAGCAAAACAGGACAGACAAATCAGCCCATGGACAAACATCACAGTGGTGAGAGAAAACAGGATCACACTGATGTTATAATTAGCAATTATAACTCTGTTATGATATTTGTCACTTGTCTTTAACAGTGAGAATAACATTTTCAGGTATACTTCAAATAAAGACTGAGTCAGTGTTGATCCACAGACAGCCACAGTCCTTTCAGGGATGATTCTGTGGAGGCATCAAGCAGTATTCACAAGATGTCATCTGTGCAGTCACAGGATAAATTACATTGTCAGGTGCACTGTCAAACACTTGAAGTTGTCAACCAGCAAGTCAGGGAAGTCCACATGAAGGACATGTTGTTAGGATCTGCTCAAATGTCACTATATAGGTTGGGAACAGAACAAGGGCATTTGATATAGAGAAAAAGGAACTCTAACAAGACACCTGGATTCTGTATGTAGACCTGCCACTAGGCAGATGCAGTGGCCTGTGTGAGTCATTTCCATTCTCTTGGCGTCTTATTCATCATTTGTAAAGTGTATAACTTCAAGTAGGTGTACTGGGTCCTTCTAGCCCCAATAGTGTTGGATTATAAATCAAACATGACTTTTTGACATACCCAGTTGCCTAGGGTAACAGGGTATAAGAAGGGTTGCAAAAGGAAATTAGAAGGATGGAAAACAAAATACAAAACTGTTATTTTCACTTCTATAAAAGTAAGGCTCTTGCTCCAAATTATACTAATTTTATCTATGCTCCCAATTTATAATTAAAAACTATGTTAAAAAAAATCTAATCAGTTAGAAGAGGAAAATGATACCTTCCAAGGAATCAAACAATAGCAAACTGAGATAGGTCAGCCATGCAGAAATGTCATATTTTGGAAAGTGAATGTGGATAGTTGGCAGGGTTCTCATCAAATCTAACAAAGCAGCCTTGGGCTTTTTTTCTTCTTGCCTGCCCTCAGGTAGAATGATAATAAGCTATCTATTCAGAGAAAACTGTTGTGAAAGGACTTGATGTTCCAGATCAAGATTCAGCAAAAATTTTCAGCCAAGTTCTAAAGAAAAATGATGCTTTTAAAACCCCTAAATTTCTAACATCACTATTCTTTAATGATATTTCTTGACAGAAGGAAATATTAACTCTCCAAACAGTCCGTGTGCTTTTAAATTAAGTACCTGTAGCTCAATTTGAAGACTTCTTGAATGATCATTATTCCCACTGCAGTTCTTAAGCTGAGCAGCACATTTCCTCACCAGGCATTGAAGAGAAAATAAATTCATGACAACTGTTTGCATAACACCTTTATTTCCTAAGGCACACTGTGTACCATGTAATGGCTGTAACATTCACAGTCCAACCTGGTCAAATCTTAATTTCCACTCTATGACTGCAGTGATTTAAAAAGGAAGAATCTTGATCTGTTCTACCAAGCATATGCCAAATCCATGATTCTTAACAGCATCCCATAATTGAATGCAATATTTTAACTGATCAGTAACCATAGACTGTCATATAACTTAAAAATAACCCTCATAAACCTTGAACTGTCTTCAAGGAAGCTGAAACACCCCCTCAACTACTTCATATAGCCAACACAGCATAAATGAGACTTATGGTATTAGGCAGTATGGCATGTGTCTTGCTGGAATCCATAAGTGGTACCTAAAACTAAGTTGTTGTTCTGAGAGCACTTTTGCTAATCATTTATATGAAAACTCATTAAAATACACAACCTTCTTCTCCTTATCCTATGAATAAACAGCAAATAGCAATGTAAAACAACAGCAAGAAAAATATAAAGCTTATAAATTTAGAGCATCATAACTGTGGGGACACAGCAGGGAAAAAGTACAGAGGATGAAGCACATCAGTCAAACAGTGGGAAATTTCTCAATAAATGCACCAATTATGGAAGAAAATAGCAGTACCATCCTTAATTATAAAAAATACATAGATGATAATATATTTTTGCTAAGTTTGCAAGGCTAAAATGAAATTCTATCAACATTCATCAGGCTCTTTTTATGAAAGAACTAATGGTTTCTTATGAGATTATGCAGACATTGAATAAGCTAATGTATAATTCTTCACATATAACTTTACTGCTTTCCCCCTTTTTTTTTAATTGGTCCTGTTAGCTTTATCACAGGTTCTGTCATTTACAGCTAGGACTGAAGAATGAAAGATATTCTGAAAAATTCAGAGAGTATAAAGAAAACAATTTATGGGAGTAATTCAATATTTCCTAAGATTTTCTTCTACTAGGAAGAATATTAACTATGTGGGAGATTTTTTGGAAGGGAAAGAGAACATATATTTTTTAAAAAACCTACTCCATGCTGGGCATTTATATACTCTTCCTCAGTCGTGTAAAAACTCAGGAAGGTAAACATGATTGCCCTATTTTGCAGATTAAGGAATCCACAATGTACTGTGGCTAAATGATTATCTTGAGGTTGAAAAAACTGGTAAGTTGTAGAACAGGAATCTAGGCTTCCATGTCTGGCCTTTGTGATATTTCCCAACTTTGTCTATTTACTTCACATCTGATCCAAAATAAGAAGAGTTTATGTTGGACACTAGCTGGTGACAAAATATATGCTACTTTATTACCTTATTTATTTCTTTTGGAATAGTGTAGACAATATCTTTGATCACATTAGTTCAATATCTCTTTATCCAATCTTTGGTCAAGGCAGAGCTCATGTTTTTGTTTTATTTTATTTCATTTCATTTGTCCTTCAAGTGATGCCCTCACTGTTACTGTGCCTTAAATAACCTTATATGTATATGTTCTCAAGCTAAAATGGTTTTTCTTGTGGGACTCTCTAATGTATTTACCTGATATCCTTCAAAATGCTGATATTTAAATGTATGTATATGGCCTTGGAAAAGTACATTGCTATTGTTTATGTCTCTGTTATTTTTATATAAAAGTCTTTGTTATAATGAATTTTGGTTCCTTGTGCCTTCCACAGAGTTGCCCAATATAACAGTATAATTTATTACTTTCAATTCTTTGCTACCACAAAGAATTCTGTATGCTTCCATTACTACTTTTACAAAGAATTTGTTCTTAACATAAGTAGGGGCTAATCTTTATGAATTACTATTTCTGCATCTATTGATATAACCACATCATTCTTTCCTTTTATGATTTTGAATGGGACTAATTATATTGATAGTTTTTGTTGATATCCTTTGTCATTATCCTTTTATACCTGGTTAAATCTGTACTTGGAATGGTATACTATTAGCACATTTTCATTTGTGTTAAATTTTTCTTTGGTTTTTTTTGCATCTATTATCTGGGATATAATTCAGTTTGTATCTCTCTTTTTCTCTAACACTCAAGAGTTGTACTGGCCTCAAACCATAAATATGACAAAAATATCATTTAAATACTTTAATAAACTGTGAAGAGGGCAACAAGTCTCATTTGTTTCCCCCAAAAGAAACTTGTGCTAACATATGGCTTTTCAGTAGAATATTTTATGTATATGTGAGGATACAGACATAAAATTATCATGTATGTGGAAAAACATTTATATCTCTTTTATTTACATAAATTAGATGACAATGTAGATCTAACTTTTCACCTTGTATTTCTCATTTAATGATGTGTCATAAGGTTTTTCCAGACTACTACATCTTGTATTCATAGATGTACCTCATTATCCTCTTATTAAAGCATTACATTTTAGTTTAAGCATTAAATATTGTTTCTAATTTTTGGCTATTAATAGACATGGGTGCCTTAAATAACCTTATATGTATATGTTCTCAAGCTTAATTTTCCAAAATGAAAATGTTGGGACAGTTTTGTCTGCAAAATCCTAACTGTTATAGTAGGTGTTATTAAATATTTATGTATACATATATATGAATGAACTGGAAAACATAAAAATTACCCTTTTATTTTGCATTATAGTAAGTGTAAATTTTAATAGTGATTTTTAAAATAATAGAATATACTTAAGCTAAAAATAGTTTTTGAAAACCTTTCTTAAAAGTACTTATAGTTTCAGTGACAATAATTGCTTCTCAGAAGCAAGTGTACAACATGTTCCAAATAAATAAATTTATTGATTTTTGAGATGGAAAAGACCTTACACTCCTCAATTTACTCGTGAAAACATAGGGCCCAACTAAGTAAATAATTTGTTAAACTAAGTTTGTCCTCTTAGGAGAGTGTTTAGTGTGAAACAAGTCTGCTTCAAATATTTGCACAGTAAATGAGAAACCTTTGCATTGCCTAGGTTTATATTGTCATTCAACTTCAATAGCTGTATGTAAGTATCATTTATCTAAAGGTTAAAATGTTTATAGGTAATTTCTCTCTACTGGTAGGACCCTGAATCAGTCAGTCTCTTTGTGACACCAGGTTTTGCTAATAACTAAAACCTCGAAATTAATTTCCCTCTCAAATTTTACTATACCTTTTTCTTCTTAAGTATTAACTTGTGATTAAGACAAATAACATGAAATAAAACTTTAAACATAGCTTTCGTGAGAAAACAAGTAGGCTTCTGATTCTCTACTTTTAGGAGGTAATTTCCTTCTTTTAAAATAATGTTATTAAAGAGCGAGAATAACAAAATTATGTTTCTCATGTTAAATTACAAATAGAAATTAAACTTATCTATGGGCACACCAGTTCTCCTGTCTGTACCTCTTCCCCTTCCAGTGTCTCCAGTCCCGTTCTAGAATCTGAGCTTCAGATATTGTCACAGCTGAAAGAGATAAGATGGGCTAAAATTCCGGTCCTAAGCAAGTAGAGAGCTCCCATCCAAGGTCCATTTGAATGACTAAGTGGACTTCAGGGAAATAGCAAAACTTGTCAAAAGTTAATAAAATATAAATTGTGGAATTTCAGGAATCAATAAATGATTTTCATTTTAGTGTTTTTAAGGGAAGAAAACTAAGAAGTAAAATTAGCCTTGTTAGAGCACAGAAAATATAAAATACTAGAGAAATCCAAGATGGACGCTGAAAAGGGCTAATAGTAACCAGGATGTCTCTAAAATTCTTACTGTATTCAAAGATATTATGAAAGTTTAGGTAAGCATCCAGCCTCACCTACAGTTTGGCCATCTGTTTGTCAGAACTTTATCAACAGAAATGGATGTTTAGTCATGCTTTCCTACATTCCAGTCAAGTGTGGCCACTTCTTGTACTCAGTTGCATTCACTCATTATTTCTTGACCCAGAGAGGACTTCAAAAATGCCCACATGAGGTATGTAGGCAGTTCTTCTAATGTCACTTTGATCAAAACAGGACTTTGCTCTTTCAGCTGCTGTCCCTGCCCTGGGATTCTTTTCCCATGGATTCAAGTTTCCCCTATGCTTAATTCCCTAGTATTATATTTCTATTTCCTTGACTGTTCACTTTAGTAAAGATGCTAGTTCTGTTTGACAATGATGTCTATGTTTATTCTGCCCCTTTTCCAACCCTTGCCAAGATAATTCTCATCGTTTTTGTGACCTGACCTCATCCATAGTCTCCTATAAATTGTAGTCATTGGCATACTGTGGACCTGTCTACTCCACAGTAAAAAAAAAAAAAAAAAAGCCCCATGTTAATTTCTTATATTTTTAAGCCAATCTACAATAAAGCTGAAAAAATCTAAGAGGTATTCCATATTTCACAACATTGCTGAGATGCTGAGGTCTTTACAATATGACCTAAAATGTCACAACATCATAGAGCAAAATACTATATAAATATGACTGATAATTTTACCTTCTTAATATTCTCTGTATTGCTCACAGTGTAGTACATAAATGAGAACATATATGCGAGGTTTTAGACATTATATGCAAGAGATATACTAGAGATAAATTTCTCTCATCTAAGAAACTTGATCCACAGATAAAAGAAAGAGTATTAAACTTGAAATATAGTCTGAAATTATTATACATGTAAATTATAGGAAAAGATAATGAACAAATCATAGAACTTAGAGGAGAGTTTTAGTTACATTGAGTAACTGGAGTTAGTCTAATGTGTGTTGATGCACATGTGTATTTATAGTGTGTACACAAGGGAACAAGAAATTATAAGATATTTGGCAAAAAGGGGTCACAAATTACAATTCATCCCAATTAGGAAGAACCAAGGATTTTCTGTATCATTCTACGTAATTGCTATCTTTAAAAATACGTACATACATACATACAAACCAAGAACATGACCAAAGTAAGCAGCACCACCATCACCACCAAAACACCACCAAAAAGAGATAATAGAAGTCAATGTATGATATTCAGATCACAAATTTTAGGATTAGGAAATCATATTTGAATTCTTACAATGTGATCACAGGTGTTCTTCTAGTCTTTTATGAATTCTAAGTTTGTTCATCTATAAAATGGTGCATTGTAATAACTAGCTCCTGATATTTTCATGAAGAGTAAAAGGTGAACACAGTATGTATTAAAATGCCTGGATTGTATCTTAAGATGGCTGCTATTGTTAATGCATATTTCAACACTCACAAAAATTTGGATATGATGATTTGGGTTCAAATATTATTCTAGGTTTGTATTCTTGTCAGTACATTTTAGTTAGAAATGATCAAGTGTGTATTATTCTTGTCTGATTTAACTCATCATGTATAAAGTCTACTGTAGTACCATAGCAAAAGAACAGGCATCAACCATCCTCCTTATTTCTTTGTTTCCATCTTTTCTATATATACCTCTCAAATGTGATAAAATCAACATTTAGTTTTTTAAAGTACGCCATCAAATAGTTAAGCAAAGTGAAGGTTTCCAATAAACCTTCATTGATGATTTGCATAAATTCAAAGGAATCATGTATTTAAGTTTGTTACATAAGTGCATTTTCTTAAAAGTTTTATTCCTGCTGCATTGTACATGGTGTTTGTATTGAAACAGTCACATTTTTCTGATGTTGAATTAATAAGTCTATTTAAAGATTCAATGTGTCAAATAGTTAATTTTAGACTTTCGCTCACTTTTTTGCTACTAATTTCATTTATATGTAATTCTAAATATGTCACTAATATTCTAGCTGTTTTGATAACAAAATCATTTATTATTTCTCACAGCTGTTCATTCTGCATAGTAATTTATAATAATTTCATAGTCAACACTCATGCTATAAAAAGACAAGCTGATGACTAGCATATTATACTAGTTTAAAAAAATAGAAAAGTCTTCTAAAAAGTAACACAATGAGTTTACACAAGGGCATTGTTCACTGGTGAACTTACCAAGTAAGTAAGTATGATTTCTTCACTCTTGATTTTCATATTCATAGGCCAAATTTTGTAAATATATGTGTTTATGCAATTAATGAATGTTACTTGAATTTTAGAAGTGTTTTTAAAATGTTTAGATTTTTATCTTAGTAACTTTTTATCCCATAATACAAGTCTGTGCCCTCTTACTGAATAGTGTGTCTGGATACTAATATGACAATTATTAAAATTTAAGTACTTATGAGACATAAGTATTTTACTATGTTAAACTAATTCTTACTTTTAAATGAAGTACTATACAAGGGTTATTTACCATTTTATTTATTTTTACCAATGAATTAATTTGATACTCACAGAGGCTAATGTGCTTGAGATCATAATTGCAGAACTGAGATTAAACCTTGGCCATTCTTATTTTCAGGCACAATCCATTAACAGCTAAACATGGAAGAATTCTATTGGTGTTGATTACACAAGATTTAAGTCTCTGTTACCAAATACCTTCCTAATGCATTAAGCAAGTAAATATAAGAGATTCTTTGTTCCTAGATAAGATAAAAGATCAGAGCTATATACTGATACCTACATTTATGTATAACTGTACAGTTTCACATTCACAGAATCATTATGAACTTTATAAAATAAGCATAATTATTACTATTGCTCTGTTACTACAAATTTTGCAATACACAGTACAGATGAGTTCACAGAACAGAACATTTTTGAAAAACATGAACTGAAAGTTTCTGCTATCAATGCAGTTAATAGAATAATATTCCTGGGAAGTCACAACAAAATGACATTTTTGGAGTTGTGCTGAAAAGTAGTTTCAAACCTTCATAGACTACGTCTCATTTATTAAGTTTAAAGTCTCCATATACTTATGTGAAATGAGCTAAAAAGATCACAGTGCAGGTCCTCTTGGAAGATGGATCATTGTTTTGATTTCTCCACAGAGTCTATAATTTTACTCAGTGGAAATCTAACTCCCCTGAAGAACCAGAGCACATCAAAATGACAGCAGCCCTAGGTAGTTTTCATGGCTCACTCAAAGCACATGACAGGTATGAGTTAGGAAATGTGATGCATCCATTTGACCTTGAATTTCTAGTATCTTCACAATAAAGTCTTAATTGAATCAGGATAAGCTAATGTATAAGTGATTTAAATATTTAAAACAAAGAAAATATGTAATTTCCAGAAAACAGTATCTATGGACTTTTACACCATATATTCTAGAAGCATTTATGGAATACTGCAAGTACTGAACAATGAAAACATTATACTGGGCCTTGGTGAGGGGTAGGAATGGAATAGGCATGCAGTGATCAGATAACTGTCATGTCACCTGAAAAAATTCATCTTTACTGTGAGATATACTAATATCTGAAATAATTTCTTATGCATATATTTATTATTTTTAATTTATTCATTATGTGGTTAATATTACCAAGACACAGAAAAGCAGATAAGGAAAGGGTTGACTGTATTTTAATAGGGGTTTTAGAAATTGGGTAGAATAAGTTCATCATCAGCATCAACTATTTGTTCATTACTGATTTTGTATTCATTGAGAGCTCAGTAAAAGCCAAATAGCAAAAATAGCTTGCAGTGTTCTTATTTTCATGTATCATATGGTATTGCTTTCTCATAGCAAATGGCTTTCTCTAGAGAAAACGCTATTGCTATTTTTTAACAGCACAATCATATTAAACATATTAAAGCTGCCATCTGGAGAATTTGAAACTTGTCAACTAGGTAAAAATGCAGATTTTTTTCTGAAAAGCTTATAAGGAGTCCAAAAATATGCCTTATGTATCATTATCAGAGATGCAATATACAGCCAGCTTTCAGTTTTTGTCTTAATAAATATTTGTGTGCCTTTGTATAAATTTTGACTTCATGAATTCAAACAAGGTAAAATGTCACTCCAATACTCCTATTCTCCTCCCATTAGCTGCCCCCTCCTTATTTGAGGCAGTGAATTAATAATATCATTGCCATCAACAGACATACTGGTGTCTGCTCTGTTTAGCAGACATTTAGCAGGCTTGTAGAGGAAGCATGTGTACTGTAGTCGGGAACAGATGGGAATGTCATCGTGACCTGCACGCTGGTGTCTTCTCCATCTCCTGTCCCTCCCATCTGATCTTTCCCTCCTCAAACCATAACACCAGCAGAGGGTTCAGGCCAGTGTTTCTTTGACTAGAGCAAGGCAGTTACGTGGAAGATGTCAATCAAACCTCTCAAACTCTATGTTATGTCTCTTTCATAAAATTCAATTTCATATGAATGGAAGATGAAATGACAGCCTCACTTACTCTGACTGCTAAAGGCCAATCAAGAGTTGAAATGAAAGCGAAAATGTTATCAAGATCACTACCATGTACTGACAGTCACTGTGGCGGCGACTTATATCAGAAATTGCACCTAGCAATACAAGAATTCAGATGGCTGCAGACATATTTTAGAATTTGTCATGAGGTTTACAATTTCTGGCATGGTAAATACCATGTCTTATGTGTCCTTCATAGTAACCATATTATTAAATTAAATATAGATATGGAAATGCTATTTTGAAAAGGGTATTAATAGTATTTGTTTTCCTGTTGACAGAAGATGTCTGGGGCTGTCTATGGGTGAATGCAATAAGATATGATGTTCTCTATCAGCTTTAGGAGTTCTACCATAGACTCTATTAATGCAGCAGAGATAACTGGTACAGGTTCAAAATGATAAATTCTGTCAAGCTATAAAACACATTTTATATTTTAAACATAAAAATTCAAAGCATTGCAAACACTGCTTAATTTTATACATAGATTCTCTATCCATGTGCACACATAATTATATGCAATACTAATGCTACTTATAGAATTATTTAAGGCATTTTGAAAACCTGAGATTATATAATGAAGGTAGGAAATATTATGAGTTGAGAGATATTATAGCCATTTTAAAAATGAGGAAACTGAGGCAGAGAGAGGTTAACTTAACCAACGTTATATAGCTGTTAATTGATCAAGATGATGTGTCTACAATTGATGTGACTTTATCTGGTTTGCAACCAGAGAAATGAAAAAACTGAGCTCTATATATGTACTATGACTTGAAATGCAATTAAATAAACTAATTAAAAAAAAAGATGATGTGTCTAGAATCCAAGCTTTAGACCACTATGATAATACTTCCAAGATGATATTAAAATACATATTCACATGCCATACTGCTTATGTAGAACATATGTGTGCATATGTGCATAATTTTAAGATTGCATATGTACTTCATTATACTTTCAAGTATGATTTGTTTTAATTCCATGAATCATCATGATGTTTCTTTTCAATGGGCTTATTATAAGTTGATAAAACAACAAAAATAACAGCTAATAACTTTTTTTTAAGCAATAAGTTTTTTTTCCTACTTTATGTAGTCCTCAGCATAATACTGCATTGCTGTGACACTGACAGTCTTTATCTTCCGTGGCACACTGTTTCACTCCATTGGCAATTAGGCAATACTTCCAAAGTGATTGATAACTACTATTGTAAGAAAAGTTCAGGGTGCTAAAACTTCTTTAATTTACTTATGAGATTTCCAAAGCATAGAAATACTTACAAATATGAATATTATACTGATGTCTTGGCTCAAAAGCACGTCATAGAAGTTCTATAAACATATCAAAAATAGTAGTCTTCCCAGACTCCAACCCTGTATTTCTGCTTTGGCTAGGTGAATTTCAAACCTACCTAGGGGCAGTTGTGCCTATGTCTGTTCTCATCCCTGGTATTACATGTTCACATAATGCCTGTTGTAAACACAAACTCAAGCCTACTTAGGTCAGTTGTACTTGTTATCATTACATGATTTAATTATTTCATGTACAATGGATCTATGAGTGCAAAAATATAGCTTTTTTTAAAAAAAAAACTAAATTTAAAGATATTGAGGTGCCTACACAAAAGAATAATCTTTCCATAGTTAAAAACAAAATAACAAAAACCTAAAAGAATTCTCTTCCTATATGATTTTACAAGTATTTATAGTCTTACATTACTGTAAAGAAATAAATACACTAAAAAATATGCAGACAATAAATTAAGGATATTTAAGTCAAAAGTACAACCAGTAATCATACACAGAGTCCTTACTTCTGAAACAAAAGAAGTATTTTTTAATATTTTGAGTTAAAATAAAATGTATTATACACACACACACACACACACACACACACACACTCATAGCTTTTATAATCTACTACCTTAAAGATATTTTAGATTAATTGACCAATTACTAGTTTTTTTTTTTAATTTTTTTTAGTTGTAGATGGACACGATATCTTTATTTTATTGCTTTGTATGTGGTGCTGAGGATCGAACCCAGGGCCTCACGCATGCGAGGCAAACGCTCTACCACTGAGCTACAATCCCAGCCCCAACTACTAGTTTTGATAACTTAAGAGAGTGTATTATTGTATCAAATTGTGGTACCAAGCACATTTCTTTTCATTCTTTGTACAAAATAATAAATCTACTGTATTGCTTTATAATCTAAAATTTTCAAATAATTCTGTGGAGCCTAGTTCATGATATTGTTTGAAGAAAACATCTTCTCATACATTGGAGCAAATAGAAGCCAAGACAGAGGTAGTAGGTCAGCATTCTTGATTTCATTCATAAAAATAACTTTAATTTTTTAATGTTAGCAGTGATTTTTTTTCATCAATATGTAAATAATAAGGATGCTCTAGATCCATTTGTTTTGGGCTTGCTAATCTCAGTAGGAATAATTATCAGATTCTGGAGTTATCTTTTTTTATGAGTTCAAAAACATATCAGGAAGAGTAGTTTATTTGGAAAAGTTCCTGAGATTGAACATTTGTTTTGCCATGACTGGAAGTTTCAAAAACAAACAAACAAAACAACAATGCTGAAATGTTCTTGCTGTCTTTGTGTAATCTCTTTATGATTAGGTTGGAATTTCTTAATTCTTCTTGTATGCTATTAATACAAGCAAAAGATAAGGCCAGAAAAGATGGTTAAGAAGTCCTTTACTTTTTGATATTTAAAATATATGATCATTAAGTCTAAGACTTTGTGTGTATGTGTGCTTCTCTATAACATATAAGAACTTTACCATATCTGGACCTAGACCAGATGGCTGACACCTATGCTTTCTTTCTGTACCAGTTACCACACTGTGCTAAATAGTGTTAAAGTAACAGGCCTATATAAAAGTCTTTGATATCTTGAAGTTGTCTTTACCTCTGTTTTAACTGGTTACATGTCTTGGAGAGTGGCTGGCCAAATAGTAAAATGTTTTTGGAAATAACTTTAATTAAATTTGTCTTACGTTTTAAACTCTTGAACAGTCTAAATATCAACCTAATTAGGAAGAGTTAAGAGAAAATATCAGAGCAAGTAAAAAATATGTACATACATACATACATATACGCACATATCATTATTAATCAACTAATGTGAGAAATCAACCACACCCAGGAATATGCATAGAGTTTAACATAATAGATAGATCACACTAAAAAAGGCAGTCAAATTTGTAAGGAATTATCACTAAACATCTTCAAACTGCTAAAGCATCACTATTGATATTATTGATTACAGGTTATGGCTGGTTTCTAAAAAAACACTGTTACATTAAATTATGCAAAATATATTTTGCATCACATGTACACCATCAAGTAGAAAAAATGACAGCTAAAACCAGTTCTCAAAAAATAATGGAATTTCTAGCTACTTTGCCTTTTTAATCTCAGGAATTTTTTTGGTTGTTGTTTGTTTGCTTATTTTTGAATTCTCTCTGGTTTTATTTGCTCCACTGATAGTCACATTTTACACGTCACTTTAAAGGAAACAATGTCTGTCCCAGGCTCCAGCCAGGGTTCCACTCAAGCTCTGCCAAATCCATCATTCCTCACAAGGCTTGGCAGGGCCCATATCACCCAGGTGTTGTACTCTCTTCCCACTTTCCCATTCCATTTGCTTCAAGGGGGCTGATTAGTTTGCTAGCTCAGCAAAGTCTAAATCCTCTGATGCAATTATAGTCCTGCAAATGCACAAAGAAGTGAGCAACCTCATGGTGGGAATTAGAATGCAGCCTGGTCAGTAAAGCACCATCTATTAATTACTTGCACTGATGGCTTTTCTGTAAAAAAATAATCATAAGTCATTTGATAACAGGCAAATAAAATTGCCTCAACTCCTCTCTGTTATCTTTTTACCAAATAACTTAACAATTTTAGGCTGTTTCAGGGCATCCATTCTGACAGTTCCAAGTTTGAATTATACTTTTAAATTCAGTAGATTTTATAATAATATGTCTTAGAAGTCTTGCACTGTACTCATTTAAACTAATATAGTATAAAAGAGTATTGAAAATAAAGTATATGAAAATAATATATTTATATTCTAATATTACGATTAGGATGATTTTAAAATGTTCATGTGTTTCAAAGGTTATTTACAGTTTGGGAAATAATCATGATCAAGATATTTGTTGAGAATTCAAAACATGAACTCAATATATAGAGAGACATGATGAAGAGTTTAACATAATAAAAACATACATTTTTCTATTAATTTTACTAGAAAATAATCAAAAACCACACTTCTCAATGAATCCTGTAAATTCACAATATGTATATTTGGATCTAACTTTGTTTCTATATCTACAGATCTATATGTAGATAGTATACATGCAGTTTGTGAACATTTATTTTGGATGTGGACCTGACTAAATAAAATAGTAAGAGCAATGACATCCACCAGCAAATACATTAGGTAAGTTATAAGATATAAATTATGACATGATTTGTACTTAGATTCTTGATATATTAGATATTGGAATGGTGCTTTATTTACCTTTTTTATGGGGCTGGCACACAAAAGTTCAAACATTATTATTATTAAATATTAGCCAATATTAGAGTGGATATAAATTTAAAATAGCAACTAGAAATTGAAAACTATATTTTGATGCTGACCTATATAAGAACTTAATAGCAATCTTAAAACTACAAAACTAATGGGCTAGCCAACCTGTTGTTCAGTATTCTTTGTCATTGTGGTTCAATCTCATTCTGAGTTACTGAGTAATGTTGGTTTCCACATTCCACCATGTAATTGAGATTTAGTGATATAGGAGGTTTTATATTTATTTTATAGAGCAATTTCATCAAAAGTAAATGGTTGGTTGTAATATTGAACTATAGATTTTTTCTGCTATATTAGATTTATTTTTAATTAGAAAAGTAACTTACCATTACCCTTACAAGTAAAATCAGGTTTTGGAACTATATATGGAAAAATTAATAATCTGTAATCAATAGCCAGTGTTCAATGTATATTGTCAACAATGGCTTATTATTGTACACAGTGGTCAGGTGAGGTTTTAGAGCTTGACTTGAGTAGATGTCCTGGATGGTACAATGACATAAGTGTAGACAAAAGTGGTTGCTGAGGAGAGGCAGCAATTTTGTCAAAACTATGTCATTTAGGATTCAAAAAGAAAATTAAAATGCATTATTATTAAGTAAAAGTTGAATGTGAATTTTTTATAAAATTTACCCATTTTGAATAGCTTCTTATTTTGCTTCACCCTACTATACACATACATTGATATTCTGAAAATTAAAATCAACTTTTATTTTGTGAAACTGTGGTTCTTCAACCAATATATACTGGAGAAGTCCAACACTTTTAACCTATCTTTTTAAAGTCCAGGAGAAATACTAAGAGACAGGTCCTACCCACAGGTAATGCGTCCTTTATCCTGTACAACAAGGTAGATTTTTCATCAGTTCTTTCTCAACATTCCTGACAATTTATCTGATAGCTGCTTCCAAATTGTCATTTTTCCATAGCTTTCACATCAGAAATGATAACCCTCACCCACCATAAATCATTTGAAAAAGTATAGATAGTCCCCAAATTTTGGATTTCACTTTGGACCAAATGATATTGTGCACATCTGAGGAGGACTATGAAAAAGAACTACATGTCTTAAAAGAACCAAGGGACACTGACAACATTTGTTAAGCTGGCAGATGGTGTCATCTATTGTTATTAAAAAAGGAACAAACAACAGAGCTACTGCAGGAGAGATGATATGGTCTAAAACAACTTCTGATGCTTGCCTTCTCTGGGCTGTTGGCATTTCAGAAGGTGAAGATTTAGCCACATCCTGATATTTTCCCTCTAGACAAGATATATATGTAACTTTGTGAAATATATTAACATGACCACATTGTAAAACTAAGAGTCTACAGAATGTCTCTTTGAATGACAGGAGAAATACAGGGTCAGGAAGATGAGAGTTACTTCAATAAACAAGACCAATGGACAAATGCTTCCATTTATATACTCTTGTGTGATTCTATTTTTTCTATATATGCCATGTGGTTGCTTCAGTTTCATCCTAATTTTCTAATTTCATAGCTAAATTCTAAAGAAAACTGGAATTTCATGATAGCTTGATTTTAATGTCTGTTTCAAACACCAGCAATAGATGCTAATAAATAACAAATTCTATTTCAATCATTGCCTTGTGGCTAGCTCTATGTACATTTAATATGTAAATATATAAAATGAAGAATTTAGCTATCATGGTTATTTAAATCCTAGAAGTATTAATACTTATATCTATAAAATGAGTGTGAAAACTGCATCCCTCATATGATATCTGTGATGTTTGAATATGAATTATAATGAACAACATTAAGTAGTTACTGTTGTGTACTTTTTATATTCAATAAATGCTTATGACACCCCTCTGTTTAATTTTATGCATGTTTATAAATAAACTAACAAGTAAAGTAGTTAAGTGACTTGCACAAAGTCATGGAGACCAGAAGTGAAACCAGGCACAATGAACCCAGACTCTACAGTTCCAGTCACAGCCCTACAGTTTTTGATGTCCCAGGGTAACTTGTCATTACCTAAATGGTCTCAAAGTCTTTGGTCTTTTCTTTCCCAATCCATCTTCATATGACACAAAAATGACTTTTTTCCCAGCCCATCAATTCTTTTTTTTTTTTTTTTTTTTTTTTTTTTTAATTTTTTTTTTAAATATTTATTTTTTAGTTGTAGGTGGGCACAATAGCTCTATTTTATTTTTATGTGGTGCTGAGGATCGAACCCAGTGCCTCCCACGTGCTAGGCAAGCACGCTACCACTGCGCCACAACCCCAGCCCCCATCAATTCTTTATAACTTTCAATTTGTTTTTACTAAGTTCAGACATTCAAATTCATTGCCATATCTGATCACACCCATTAGCTTTTGCCTGAAGTTCTCATTCCACTCTCTTGATATGCTTGAAACCACAGCCTAAGTTATTAAGGAATGAAATCACCTTCCTCTCATTCCTTTCCACCTTTTGATATCTAGTGTCCATATCCTGAAATAAACTTCCTATACCTACCACACAAAATAATACCTACTCCTCATGCTCCTTATCAAACTTTTTCAGTGAACCCTGCACAGTTTCAAGATAGCAAAGCGACTCTCTTGTGTGCTACTTACCACTCACATTTAACTTGCTATAGTCACATTCCCCTTGTGTCTCAATTATGAGTTGTCAGTTAGTCCTCTTTCCTCACAGATTCTGATGCCCTCCAGAATGACAATGGAGTTTGATGCACTCTTTGGTGATAAGTGCATAACATCTGGCAATTATCTCCCACTCGCAAACACTTATTCAATATCTCTTTGCTTTCCATATGAAAATTACCAAAGTACTATATTAGCAACCAGTTCAACAATAATGGAATAAAGATTTATGGCACAATTGATATTTTCTCAAGGCACCATGACAGATATGAATAGGAATGAATAACACTTGGCCTTGCTCTCAATGAGAAGCAAAGTGGCACAGGTACATTCACTGTTATTTTGATACATTCTACTAACACAGTAATACACTGGGTCCTAGACAAATTTACAGGAAGGATCTTTACCAAGAATGAGGAGGGCAAAAATAAGCAAAGATTTTAAGACTGTTTAGCCCCCAAATGCCATTTAAACTTCCATTACTAATGGAGTAAAGTGCTTTCCATTTCAGAGATGCAGTTTAAACACACCTTGATAACTTAGTCACTAAAATTGTTATTAAGGAGGTTCCATCATGGTCTGAGGAATCCAAAGATGTAAAGCAGGTGTAACCAGTCCTGTTGAAGTATGGATTCCTTTTCCACCAAATTTCATTTCCACCAAATGGAAAATATATAATCATATGGAAATTTATCAGTTTGACAAACTCATCAATTAAAACCACCAAGACAAGTCAGAATGCATAGATTACCCTCATAATAAAAGTAAGAGAGCAAAAGAAGAAAAAAAGAAAAATAACTAGACCATATTGGGCCACAACTTTGCTGACTTCTTTCTGAAATATGACATTTTTGAGCTCAGAGTTTGTGTCTGAGTCCTGAACAACCACTGTAGCCAATATTTTATGATAATTTCCTGTTCTATGAATGTTCTAGATACCTACACATTTACAGATAAACATGTTTCTGAAGCATGCATTTCTTGAGTCCAACCCTCTCTGGTTAATCAGGGTATTTCTCACAGTGCCAAGAACTTCATCTCCCATATATTACCCTCAGCACAATTGCTGAGTGTTGAATGGATTTAACTTCAAATATCAAAGTTAAAATTTCACTCAACATTCTTACACTGCAGCACAATTAAAGGAGAATTTATAGAATTAGAATTAAATGAGTCTCAATTACATTAACATCTTTTTTCATAATAGCTCATATATTAGAGAGCCTCTATATGTCCTTGTTCCCTTGCAGACTTTTTTCAAGACAACTAGCCAGAGTGATCCTCTTAAAATATAATCAGATCATGGCACCCTCTGCAAAAATCTCTCCAATGACCTCATCTCAGAGCAAATGGGAACGCTTGAAGAGCCTGTGCCTCCTCATTAGATGCTTTACCAAACACTCTCACCTTGGACCTCATCTCCTGTGTTTCTCCTGTAATTCACTCTACTGGAGGCAGCCAGGTCTTCTTCCTGATTCTTTAACACAGCAAGCATAGTCCTGCCTCTGTACTTTCACAATATCTGTTTTCTCTGCCTAGAAAACTCTTTTTCCAGATACCTCTGTGGCTTAATCTTTCATTTAATCTTTACTCAAAAGTCATCTCATTTTCCTATGATCTACCTTCCTTCTTTCCTTTCTTCCCTACTTTCTTTACAGGATATTGAACCCCAGAGTCTCACATATGCTCTACTAGTGAGTTAGTGACACCCCATCTCATTGAGTGTGAGCTTTCTGAACACCCTATCAAAGTTACGGACTCATGCACCTTGCATTCAGGACCTCCCTTTTCTGCTTTCTATTTATACTTAACATTTATTAAACTCTATCATACCATGCATTTAGCGTTTTGTTTAAATTTTATTTATTTGTTCATTTGCTGTTTTCCCCACTAGAATGTGAGTTCTATGAGAACTGGGATTTTTCTCTTTGGCTTACTAACACATACCCTAGAACAATGCTTGATAGATCATGGATGCTCAATATATATTGCTGAAGCACTAAATAAATCTCAATTATATTTTTTTAAATAAAAAAAAGTGTTAAAGATAAGGAAGGGAACTTGCCTGGTATTTCAGTGATTTATAGATGCTACTCTAACTCTAACTGGCTATGTAATTATTACTAATCACTTGGTTCATTATCTTTAACCAAATCATAATCAATGAGAGTCAATGAAGAATATTAATCATTAATCTGGTCTATCTTACACTTTGTCAGAAAGCAAAAATCTCTTGGTGCAAAGATATCTTACTCATAAAATGGCTCCACAATGGTTTGTTTTTGTGTATATGCTTTAGCAATGATGAAGGGGAATAAGAGAGTGTCCAGAGAGAGCACCTCACCTGAGGCACAGGTATAGCCCACCAAGACAGTTTCCTGCAGAGACTTAAGGTGGAACCACTCTGCCATAGACTTGAGTTTAAGGGTGCAGTACTACTGTCTCCTGGTCTGGGGTGGTTCTTCTTTCTTTATGCTCTTTAGCTCTTATCAACAACAGTGAAAGTAAGAGTAGTAGCAACTGCAGCAAACACATGTTGAGTACTGATCCACCTTGGCCAAGCCCTTGAGTAATATTGGTTGGTAACATTTTAAAATATTTGTTTCTTTTCTTTCCCTATTTTATTTTCCCCTTTCAATTCTCCATTCTGCACATAACTGGAGATTTCATTTTTGCCTCAGGGAGGTGTATGGAAGTGGTGGAATTAGAAGTATCCAGTGAGAACTTGACAATTTGTATGCAAAAGGCTAGTTCTTACAAGACGTGAGGGCTGGGTTCTCTTTGTCTTCGCCCATAAAACCACACACTACACCACCACCAAAGACAGGAAGTGTTGTCACCTGGAATGCAGGGAGGTCCAGGATAGGATAGGGTTGTACGGGTCCGCACCACACAGGCAAACTCACTGCTTTTACACTGTGACACTGGTTATAAGGGAGAAGCAGGAGACAAGATGTCCAAGGACAACTTCTAAGTGGATGGTGCCACAATGTGTCACAGAATCAGGAGAAAGCAAGTGGACAGGAATGACAGATGTCTCTGGGCCTCACTGAGTGAACAGATGGCTTAAGGACTAGAGGTAACTCCCCTCCATACCGTGGTGGGGGCACTAGATCAATATCTGTCTCGATGGGCCCCCAGCCCTAACCTGGATGGGAGGCAGGGCTCTACTCTGGGTGTGCAAAGGGCTTCACAAAAGATTGAAAAAATGTACATTATCCATTTATCTTCACCAAATAATAGATATTACTGATATTATCTTAGTACCACATAACTTACTGGAACCTTGGTCAGACTGTGAGGAAGGGCAAACTCCCCAGATGACCAAAGTTAAGACTGGCAACAGGTAAGCGGAATGAAAGTTCAAACAAATTAAGTTGTTTCTTCTACAAAGTGAAGAATATTCCCTTGCTCACCTGAGATTCACAACACTACATGTACACTGTTTAATTTCCTTTTTGAAACAATCTTGTTATTTTCCCATGTTATAGTTGAGAAATTGGTGCCTAGAGAGGTTCAGTAACTTACCTAAAAATCTGGCTGGTTCCAAAGTTATGTTCCTAAACTCTGCATCATGCAACCTCAAGTCTTCTCAGTTTTATACTATTAGATATTACATAGTTTCAAGTTATTGTTTTGCTTTCCTCAGTTCCCTAGATGTCCTAAAATAAGGAGCTAAGAAAACTAAATTATTTTACAAAATCATGATGTTAGTAAGATTTTGTTGGATTATTTTTACATTTATCATATACATGGACACTAAAAAAACAGAACGAGTGAATGAATGAGTGAGTGAGTGAGACTTCCTTCATAATTAAGTTCTAGATCTTCATTTCCTTTTGAGGTAGGGCATAATTAACAACTAAATAATGAAAATACACAAATTCATAGAGTTGTAAGGGCACCCTACACTCTGCTGCCTTGATTCCAGCCCCAGCTTCACTGCTTAGCACCTGTGTGTGTCTGACCAATCTAATTCCTGTCTTCACTTCATTTCATATTTGAAATGATTATCACTATAGCACCTATTTTATGTGATTAAAAATTAATTAATAGATGCCTGTTGTATAGAAGAGGGCTGGTATCTAGTAAATGTTTTAAAACTTTTTTTTAGGTTTTGAAGCAGAAATGTAAATCTACCTCTTTTTCACACTTATTTTCTCATATTCTGGAAATGTCAATAGACTATTCCAGTTCTTATGTAAATCTCATGTTGTTATATTGTATTTCAAATGGGCTTCCTTCAACGGTTCAAGAAAATGAAAGTTTTCATTTATATTAATAATTCTTGATTTTATACTCAAGAAAACTTTAAGTATGGTATATGTCAAGAGAAAACATTCTGTTCAGAAAACACTGGGTGAATAAATTAATTCCAGCCGATGCAAGGGGCAAATCCCATACTTGAGCCCATTAGAGTGAAAAGAAGTCTGGGCAGTGTGATCTCTGAAGCAAATCCTAAACCACAGACCTGGAACCTGGTTCAATCAGTTAGGAGTTTCTGTCAATGGAGCATTTTCAAAAAGATCATGCAAGGGCAACCAAGGCTTGAGGGTAGAGATTTGCAGAGTGTGTTTTACCCTTTGGTTTGTTAACCATAGCAAACCAGGGATGATAAAACAACATTAGCTCAATATTTGTTGGCCATCTGCCTTCATCCATCTTGAAAATGAACTGGATTTTTTTGGATGACCAATCTGATCAAGGATGTGGAAATGGGTCCTCTGGAAAAGAAATCCACTCAGTCACACAGCCTAAGAGAAAAGCATTTGCAATCTTAAGCACAGGATTCTGTTTCTCATTTCCAAAAGAATTTACAGCTTAGGTATGTTGCTTGTAAATAGTATCCCACGTAACATTTTACCAAGGAAAGAAGGGTAACTCTGACAATGTTTACCCCATGAAGAAGAACATTATAGAAGAAAATGTGAGGATGAGTTCTATTCTCTTGACACTTCCACACATTGGCTCATTGGCCATAAATCTCATTGGCTAATGTTTATTAATGCTTACAATGTGCACAGAGTCTGGACTATCTTCCCCGTGCTCCTCAAGAACTCGACGGTATAGGCTTTTAAGTAGGGCAGAGAAAATGAAGCACAGTTGTTTTAAATATACTGTCTATGAACAAACATTAGAAGAGAGCTTTGAAACTAAGATTTTTCAAATACCAAAAAAAATATCTAATTCCTGGGTTACCTCTCTGTGAGCTCTAGATGGCAAAAGTGGTTGCTTACATTTAAAAATTAATTACACAGTGCCTAAAATTCTTCAAAAAGGATATGAAATATATATACATATGCAGGTAAGGGTCCTTGAACTATCTCATTTTTCACAGTAATATATAAGACAAAAATTATCCTTCATCAGAAACTAATGCAGTTTTCTAAGATAAATTTGTGACCAGTGTCGGTGGGTGATGACCTGGTGGATGTTTTTCAGCAGCAACATTTCCCTACCTTCAAAGCATTTTGCCTAGATGATGATCTCAGACCCCAAGGGTTAACATTTCCTTTTTGCCAACTGACTTGATGAGAACAGGCTAGCATATTAACATTGCAAGGGGCAATTTCTCTTGTAAGAGAGTGATTTAATTGGATACCTAAAATCAACTTTCTATTCCATATGCATTTGTACAATGGAGAGAAGTTTCAAACTAAGAAGAGGATTTTCTGTTAAAATTGAAGAAGCTTTGAGGAGCAGCAGGCTAAGCAAAGAAATAATGCTCACAAAATACCAGCACCACAGAGTATCTGTGACTTGAGTAGATAAAAGGAGAACAGAGACTACTTGATTTCTAAACCAAAGAAGTAATAGCAAGCATAACTGGTTATGTCTAAGGTGATGGCTTCAATTATGGTTTGAGCAAATAGAGATTCATATGGTTTGTTCGTGCATCAATGAGCAATACAAAGGAGTTTGAACATTCTGCTCACAGACTGTGATAAGCTTCCTCTCACTTAGAATTCTTAGGTGAGACTGTTTTCTTATTTTCTGTTTGTAACAAATATACAAAATGGAAGCTTTCCTTCTATAGCTCCATGACTGGTTGCATGCAAAGGCAGTATCCTCTGTGAGATCGAAGGATCATCTGATTATCCGGCAGCTGTGCCTCATTTGGAATGCCAGCCTGAATTAACATGCATATTATCTTTATAGAATGAGGATGTAGTCAACCCCTTTGCCTCTCCTGTCCTGAGGTTGACACCATTGAAACAAATTTTGAAATTGGAGAAGTCTTCTTCATTCTTAGCAAAGTATGGAAAATTCGCAAATCCTCATATATGAATACACAGACATTTCACCAGTTCCCAAATATACAAGCATGAAATGGCTGTCATAAATACAAATGCTCTTAGTTGTACACAAGATGGGGCCAACCACATTACAGCAGCATGCCTTCTTGCATTTTATCACAGCACTAAAATATGCAATTCCTTCCCTTGAAAAAGCACTGTTATGGGCATTATAAAGAAACGAGCCACAATGAGGTCTGAGCAATTATCACCCTGGAGGGAAACACACTGATGCAATTGAGCAGGAATAGCTGTTTCGACAACCAGACTCTACTAGTTCACCATCCGAGCCAACGGGCCTAATTCATCACCTGGCCTCAATTTTAGGAGAATTCTATTCAGTGTGAGGACTAAAACAGTCAGGGGACTTAACGAGAAAGCCTATTAAGCACAATAAAAAGCTGACTATAAATAGAGGTGACTACATTAGAGTAATAATTAGATGTTCTCGGGGAGATGAAGCATATGTTAGGTTATTCTATTGTTGTGTAATGCTTTTTTGTTGTTGCTCTTGTGGGCATTAAAACATTTCACTATTTTTGATCAAATATTTCAATATTAGATTTTTGAATTTCCATATTTAAGTTTAAGGATAGGGAAGCAGTGCTTAGAGGAAACTGCCATCAACTTTTAGTGTCCATATAATGATGAAGTAATGTAACAAGACTTCCAAGTTCTTCATGCAGGACTTCTTCATATTTAAAATAATTATTTTGGGCTGCATCATCACAACCTCTCAGGTTTGGAAAGCTCTCATGATTTTGGCTTCTACAATGAAACAATAAAATAAAACCCATTGCAGGAGAAAAAAGAAATACAAATCAATATCTGCAATGCTGCTATACTTTCCAGACCTTGAAAAAGATAAGGAGAAAGCAATTCACCATTTCCTAAAAGCAATCTCTTTATGAAACAAAGTACAATATCTGGTAGATGTTTGTCTCACAAGAAGGCCCTGTGCCATCAGCTATATTTAACAAAACAAGAGTGAGAATTTGCTAAATTGGGAAAATTACTTCAATTGAAAGCAGAACACTTAATAAAAGAACCACTGCACATGAACAATAAGTATAGGGAAGATGATACAGAAAGAAAAGACAATTTCAGAGTCACACAGTGAATTATCAACAGGCACTAGGATGGAAACACGGATGTTGTTAGTCTTTCAAGTAGCATCCTCAAGCCATCATTCACATTTTATAATAAATACTATTAGAGAGTAGGGAAGGTTCACTTCTGATCTTCAAGGTAAATAGCAATGATCTGGACACACACACACACTCCTCACCTCGACATAGAGTACTATTGAGTTAGGGAGGAGTTAAAAAACCTCCAGACTAAAAACATGCTCTTGATGTACTGATATTGATATTCCGTCAAGGACTCCTCCAAGAATATAACTCCATTCCTTTCTTATTTTTTAATCCCCTCATTTGGAGAAAATTAATATCATTTCTATTTGCAAAAAATCATGACTTCTTTTAAAAATGGTACAGTACAGAAAATTATCAGAATTAGGAAGTGAGGTTAACAAATTTGCTGCGTACAAAAGTCATTAATATTTAAAAGTGACATTTTGATAAAAGATGTATTTTCATAACATTCTTTATCAAATACCAGGAAATAAATTTTATGAAGCATTTGCAAGCCTTCCATGCTAAAATTCATTAACATACGTGGAAGAAATGACCAGTCTAAGTAAATACAGGAATAGACCATATTCATGAACTACAAAACTCTATAGTATAAAAATGCAAACTATTTACAAATTGAACTGTAATTCAATATAAAGCCAATAAAAATAAAGATTGTTTTCCTTTTTTTATTCTACATAATCTGAGAAACTCAAAACTGCAAGAGAAGCAAATAGATTTGCTTTCATAAATTTTATTCAACTAACATAAAATACTGTGTCAAGCATTGTTCTAAGTGCGTCAGCAATATGAATTCATCTACTTATTATAATAAACATATAGATTAGATATTACTGCTATCCTTAAGTAGATATGAAGTAGCTAAATAACTTATCTAAAGTTCCACTGAAGACTAATCTGGACCCAGAGACCAGAGACTGTAACTATTATACTGCAGTGAAAAAGAAATAGAAGCATCAACTAAACCTGGAAAGCATTATATATCTTACATTTTTAATACATATTTAATTGTGAATTAAATATAAAGGCTTACTGATGTATGTTCATAAAGTCTATATTTGTGCATATATATACATATATTTTAAGAATAAAAACATCTATTAAAAATAACAAATATAACATAATCAGTAAGTTAGAAATTTCCACATGTGCATCCTCCATTTTAATTTTATTATCTTATCTACTTTCTTCAAGAAATAATTATACTGAAATTTGTGTTTATGATTCCTTTTCCTATCTTCATCGTTTTACCACCTATTTTGTCTATTATTCTACACTTTCCCCTTCATCATTAGGAATCATTAATGTTTATTTATGCAATATTTGCTTAGATTTACTTTAATATGTACCTATATCTCGATTCCCATTACATTTATAAGTCTCCTACATTATAACACATTGTAACTGTCATATTCCTTCTGTTTGAAATATTTTATTTAGAAGTTCCTTTATTGTGTATATGTTACTGATAACTTACCACACATCTTGGTTGTTTTAAAGACCTTCATTTCAACTTAACTCTAGCAAGATGGTTTTCCTGCATATGGGGTTCTAAATTCATTACTATTATCTCTCAGTATATAAAAGGGAAAATTTCATCTTCTTGTTTTCATTTTTGCTATCAGGAAGTATGATATCAATCTAATTGTTCATACTTTTATATGACTATGTTTTGATTTTTTTCTGGGTGATTTTAATGTATTCTCTTTGTATTTGGACTCCATAGTTTTCATATATATATATATATAGATATAGATATGGCAGCTTATAAATGACAGAAACGTATGCATGTATTTATTTATGTATGTATTTATTTATTGTCATGCTACAGGCTGGAAAGTTCAAGATTAAAATTCCAGTACATTTTGTGTCTAATGTGGATCAAAGAGGGTCATCTTCCAGATAAAATGTTACATGGTGGAAAGGGTGAGGATCTCTCTGGGACCTCTATTTTAAGGGCATTAATCCAATTCATAAGAGCTCTGGCCCTATGACCTAATCACCTCCCAAGTCCACTTCCAAATATCCTCACATTCAGGAATAGGCTTCCACATATGAATTTGAAAAGTCTCAAATATTTCGTCTATGGTGTGTACACACACACAAACACACTTTTCTTGTTCTTCCACCCTTTCAACAAGAGCCGATGTAGCATGGAGGGCCTTGATCTAGGACTTCCTAGCCTCTAGCACTATGGCTAAATTGTTCATTGTACACTACCTGCTCTCTGACTTTCTGATATAACAGCACAAAATGACCTAGGACTTTTTTTTTTTTACTCTGTTCTATCTTTTACTATTTTTTCTTTCTCTATTTTTTTTTTTTTTTTTTTTTTGTCTCTGGATGTCATTCTGCATTATTTCTTTGAATCTGTCTCCTGGATATTACTTTATATTTTTATCTTTGTCTAACCTGATTAATTCATTAATGTTTTTTTAACTTTCATTATCTTATTTGAATTTAAGTTTGATTCATTCCTCAGCTTGGCTATTTTTCAGTCTGTCATCCCTTGTTAAAATAAATATTCATATTTTCTATTTTGTTATTTCTAATATAGAAAGTCTGCATAGGTCTGTTTTTCTTGTTTACTGTTTCTGCAATTTCCATTATATTTCTTATTTTTCCGGTGTTTTTAGTGATGGGCTCTTATTACTTTGAAGTGGATCTGTGGAAATTAGTTGATAGGTGTCTAAAGTTAAGACTTTACTGAATATTTGTTTTTCTTTTCTTTGTCTTCTGGGTAACAACAAACCTAGGCTCACTTTAAATTCTCCCTTGAGATCATGCCTCTGCCCAGCTCCAATAGACAATCTTATTTGCATTGCAAATTGACACTCGCTTTGTATGTTTATGAATTCCCAAAGTACACCTGGTCCTCCTATCTCATCACAATGATTGAGACAGCAAAGTTTCCTTGTTCTCTCCTATGTGACAGAGCCTTTTTTCATTCACTGTTATACAAAGATACAGTCCCCAGGAATCTAGCTTTTTTTGAGATCTCCTATTAGATCCACTACATTGGGCTGGGTTTTAAATTTTATTTTCTGTGCTGAGGCAGCCTTTAAAGTAGAAATTCCAGGTCATGAGACCAACATATACTCTCAGGATGAGAGCTAGCCTGGTTGCTCACTCTACTTCTATAGTTCTAACTTCCATTTTGCTGTGGCAATATTTGGATTTGTGTGTATGTGTGTGTGTGTGTGTATGTGTGTAAATGTAAGTGCACACACATATGTACTGGAACAATATTGCATTTAAATATATTTTAGTAATATGTTATATTAAGCACCTTGTTTCAATAAGAGTTGTTCAGGATAGATAATCTATCATGCTAGTAAAAAATGGAGGACTTCTTTTATCTTCTTGGTGAGAAAACCTGAAACATGAACAGATATGTGTAAATATGATCCATGATTTAATGATCCAATGCAGTGAGATTCATGTAACTAAACCCTCATACCTCAGCCCCAAAAGAATCGTATTCCACCTCAGCTTCTTCTACTTCAGTAGCCAGGACATCTTTTGATTCTTTGTAATGACCATTGTTTTGCAGAATCCATTTACTTTGAAAGAGGAAAAAGCAAGAGCTTTGATGTCAAGCAATCCTGTATCCTGATACTACCATTTAGAATGGGAAATACACTTTTCAGGTTACATTGATCCATTTGAAGAAATATTGTGGCTACATAGTAGATGCTCAAAAATTGTAGCTAATCTTGTAGCAGTGGGCTCTTTCTTTGCTGTTATGCTTCAAAATACTTTGTCTTAAGATTTAGAACAGTCCCTTCTTCACTATTTATTTGAATTTAGTTTCTGAGTTTGTATTTCTTCTTGTCCTCTGTGCAGTTCATCTACTTGCATCTTCATATCGCTTTACTTTGCAACATCTGCATATAGAATATGACAATTTGCACGAATAGTTATGCTTTGAGGTTATATAATATCTACCACAGGAGAAAGTATGCTATGATTCTCTTTCCTTACGTTATATTTAGCATGTTGATGTCTATAAATAGACTCAGTTCATCAATCCATCCATGGATGAAGACTAAGAACCCTTGGGACAAGACACATGAGACACATGCCTTGTACAGCCAAGCAGCTCATTGTGAGATAGGATTTAAGATGTACTTCTTAGATATCCAGTGACAATATATTGGGCATATAAAAATATGGTTTTATCTCTTAATCTACTGGGGAAAATCATATTCAGATATTTAAAATTATAGATGTACATATAAAATTATAAACTACTGAGGCAGTTTGAATTTGTTTAATGATAAATATACAGCACAGACTAAGGAATTTGTGATGATGTTTGAAGCATAAAGACAAGCCTTAAAAAGTCTTTAAAAAAAACTTCTTGGAGATTAATAAAAGTAATTAGTCAACTCACTTTTTAACTACAATACATGAGAAAGTACTTATTAGATAAAAGGAATGAAAAAGAAGACAACACAAAGATAGCTGCACTCATTAACTATGTAATGGCAGAAGGAATTCATGTACAACTTATGTAAGTCACTCTCTCCCAAGTACCACAATATCACATGTAAGTGGGAAGCAATTCAAAAACTAATTTCTGATCACTCCATTTTAAAGATGAAGAAACTGAGACTCAATGATGATAAATAGAAAAATGGTACGACCAAGACCCTAATCAACCATTCGATCACCAAAATTGTAAGCAAAATATCTTATTAGTATTGGTAAATGATCGAAAAATTAAATGTAATCTGAAGCTCATTTTTATCTTTCTTTCCTTACATATATTCATAGGAAATTCTTCATCCCTCTAAAGGAGAAAAGGCTACAGTTTTAGAAAGAGTGATATTATAAAAGAATCATTTTTCATTAAAGTGTTCTATGCATTGATTATTTCAGTAATACCTTATACTCCTTTAATTCACCTAGAAGTGTCTTTCTAATTAATTTAACAAAATTAATACTATAGTAAGTCCTTAATTTAAGCAGGCCTGAATTATAAGAACGGAAAACTGATATGGTAAAATTCAGTTCACTGAATGCATATAAAATATATTTATGCAAGTTTTCCATTAATATTTATTTTAATCCACAAAGGGAAGAGTAATAACCATTGCATTACCCAAGTGTAAATTTTAGATTCTACCTCTAGGCAACCCTGTTATTAAATATAGGAGAAATAAGAAACCCTTTAGAACATGTGGGTCCTCAGCTCATTCTTGCTGTTTCCACACAAAGACGAGCCATTATCCTGTCGCTCACTGCACATCTCTGGAGAATCTGCTTTTGGCATCATGAGTATATCCTCAAGTGTTTTCACATTTTATGGCCATGCCATAGAAATCTGAGGACTTGCTCATTCAAATTATTCTGTTAGTGGAACAATCTAAGCTCTCATATTTATGAAGCTGAATAGAAGTTATATATGAGTGAAGAATTATAATAGCTTTTTAGCTTCAATATATTTTCTTGGTGTTAGTTTATAGCTTTAGGTTTACTCTCAAGAGCAAAAGCAATTTTTAAAAATGCTTAAGAAGAAACACACAGTTCTGAACTTTCATTTATATCAAAAGAGAAAAACAGCAAAAAGGTGGCAAGAAACACCTGACATTTGGGGGAATGAACAAATGTTACTCTCAAATTAGATTCTAAAGATAGACATCCCAATTCTTGGACCTTTTGAATATGCTTCCTTACATTGCAAAAGGAATTTTGCAGAAATAATAGTAATAATCACTATTAAGGACTTCCATATGGGAAGATTATCAGGATTCTGGGAGGTACCAATATCATCATGTACAGTTCTTAAAAGTGGAGAAACTGGGGCTGGGATTGTGGCTCAGTGGTAGAGCACTCGCCTCACATGTGGGAGGCACTGCGTTTGATCCTCAGCACCGCATATAAATAAATGAATAAATAAAGGTCAATCAACAACTAAAAAAATTTAAAAAAATAAAAAATAAATAAAAAAAAAGTGGAGAAATTTCCCCAGATATGGTCAAAGTTGGCAGCTTGAGAAACAGTACCCCATTTTTTGCTAGTTGTGAAATGTAGGGGCTATTTATAAGGACTTATAAGAGGTTTCTAAGAACTGAGAACTGTAATGAAATAGATCATTTCCTTAAGCCCTACAAAGGAATATAGCCCCCCTAAACATCCTGGTTTTAGCTCACTTGCTTCTCTACTCTATAAAAATGAAAGATAACACATTTGTTTAGTTAAACATTACTTTTGTGGTGAATTGTTATAACAGGAATAGAAAGTCAGTACGGTGCCTGACTCCAAACCACCATGTGAGGGGTTTTAGCTGGTGCCTCTCTTTTATAGTTGAGAGAACTAAACATCAAATCATTAACAGAAGTACCCAAAAGTCCATGTGCTAACAGTTAGTAGTTTTGGGACGAAAAGTGTTGTGTCCTAATCCAAAGCCACTGCCACGCTGACTTGTTTAGATGATTCCCAAAATATCAGTTCAAAAACTAGGAAGACAGTGAGGCTTTAAAACAGAGATATGGGAATAAGTGATTTATGAGTTGCAGAGGGAGGTTGGGCTTGTTCTTAGAGGAATGAAAATCACCTTGTTTGGTAGAAATACCCAGAGATGCGGTGTTATGGGATCTTGAAAAATAGAGCCGGGGAGGCTCCTAATGCTAATGAGAGTCAGAGTGGTGATACTGAGTACCTTGGTAAATGACATGATATTTTCAAGAGACAATGGAGAGACAGCAATGTCTTTGGAACAAGAATGTTGCTTACTAAATGCACATTAAAACAATCAATCCAGTGGCACCACAGAGCAACAACTACAGTGGAAACAGAGTGAGAAATCCAATGTTATTTGAACACTAATGTATTAATTGCAGTGGAAAGCAATGAAAATTGAAACTATGACTAAAAGGGAAAAAAGCAGTTGTGAGATACAAAAAGAAATAAAAAGAAGCACTTGGAGAAAGATTGTTAAATGTGGGGTACATTGAAGAAATAACATTTCATTATCTGAAACTATCAACTATGAGCAGCTACCAGGTACTCTGTAAATCACCTTCTATATATTCCACCAGTAGTTAACACTATTAAATATTTTGTTCTGGGCTCTTCTTTAAGCTATTACATTTGTATTATACGTACTTGCCACACAATAAACTTATAAAATAAGTATGCTTAATATTCCCCTTTCACAGATTTGAAACTGATGGTGCAGAAAGAACACCATGCCTGCTAATGAACAAAAAGTAGCAAATAACACAATTTGGACTCAAACTCAGAATACTCTGAGTTAAAGTCCCAAACTTTAAACTATAGCATGTTCCTTCAACTCCTGACACAACAATGTGTTTCTCTTTGGTAATAGCTTTGGATTTCAGAGGAATTTAATTTTATTTTCTGAGTACCAGTTTCTGAAGCATTGAAGATATTTTTCACTCTGGTTAATCTGCCAACTGTGGGCAAATACAAGTTTAAGCTGGAGAATAATAAGAGCCTCTTTTTTCTCAGCAAATGAAAATAGTCCAGTATCTTGTAGTAGCTAAACTGCAAGATCTGAAGCTAATGAAACCATAAATACAGATATACCACTCCTGTGGATTCTAAATTCTGTGCTAAATTAAGTCAAAATGCTAAAATTATAGAATTGGCATAAATTGCCAAATTTTATTTCTCCCAGAGTAAAAGTCTTTAAATACTCACTAAGCTGCTTAGTGTCTTTTGAATCAAAGAACTTTTATAATACACTGAAGTGATAAAATGTGATGTGTAAGAGCTAAAGTAATAAACCACATGGATTAAATGTCTCTCAAAATACTATCGGGTTTGAAAAGCTAAGAGAATACACTTAGGTGAAAAAAGTAACATAAGAAAATGTCACAAGGATTGACCGAGAGCAAACATCAGAGAAATAGCTTAAAACATGTTCCCAAACTAAATATGTACCAACTTATATCCCTGTAATTAATGCACCAAAGTAGAACTTTAATTAAAATACAATTTGAGGATGAAACCAACATGCAATACGATGGATATGGAGTGGCTATGTTTGGATTAAAAAATACTGAGCAAAATGTCTCATCAAATAAAATATCCTCATGATATCCATTTTAAGCTTAGAAATGAACAGAAACCACCTTCCACTAGTGAAAATATAGTTTCTTGTTTCTTCTTTCTCCATCAAACTTCATATATAGTCTTCAATTCCACAAATATTTCTTTGAGAATTAGCTATAATATAAAATATCAAGGAAACAATAGAAAACAAAAATGAGACAGTATCTACCTTTACAGTGCTTAATTGGCTTTTTTGTTTGTTTTTTGTTTTTGCATTTGCGAAGTGCCTTTATTTATTGTCAGAACTCTCCTGATTCATTTTAGGGAAGGGTGATGGTGGTGAATATTTGTGTGCATTAGTGAAATGGACTAATATCTGCTGTTTATGCATATCATGATAGCTGAACTTCTCCATGTTAAGAACAGTGGGATACTAGGTCTGCTGAATCAAGCTATTTGGTAAGCTATTCAATTACACCTGCAGAGAAGATGTCTTTTACAGGAAGAAATAGCATGTAATGATGTGATGGTTACACAGTTGATTTTTCTAAAAAAGAAATCATCTAAAGTCCTGGATAGACACTAAAGTAAATAAGATCCCAATAAATGACTAAAATTATTTTCAAAATACTTTTATTGTAATAACAAGATATGTTGATTCTCATAAAAGACTAGTAGTGATATTGAAAAATTGATAAGATTCTGGGATTAACATCTGGCATGTCATCTTACTATTTCCTGTATATAACTTGATTATGCTGTGAACAATGTCTACTCTAAGCTATGAAAAGCTTTAACAGTCAAGTTATAATTGCTGAAACTTTCATTTTACCCAATAATCAAGGATTCTGGTCATCCATGACAGAGGGACTGCAGAACAAGCTAAAACAATCTATGGTGAGAGTTTGGAGGACTCATACAGTACTCCACACACAATTATGAAAAAGTGGCAAATCTCTAGAAGAACATGGGTACCAAGAATCTTAACAATTTCGAGATCCATGTGGATGAAATTCCCAATATTTTGGCTAGAAAATTTCTCAAGTTTTTCATGTTTTCTCCATCTTTACCTGCTATTTCAGAAAAGGTTATTGAGGGGTTTTTTTGGTTTTGTTTTTTCCTAAGTCAACTGTTTCAGTTTCTGTCCTCAAATGGCTCTCTTCAAATCTCTTCTGGAAAACTTGTCCTTGTTTTCCATTTGATCTTCTATTTCTCTCCTCAGTTTCGCATCTCATGTTACCTATACATCTCATGTTACATATACATAAGAAAAGCTTTCTTTTTAAAGAAATTAGTGTAAATTCCTCCATTGTAATATGCCTTCCTTTGCAAAATCTATTAAATGCCACAATTAAAGAGTACTACCATAAAAAAGTAAAAATATATATGTCAGATACAAAGAAATGGGGCATTTAGTGATGACAGGTGAATGTTAGAATGATAGAATTGTTGGACTTTTTTTTAAAAAACTTTCAAACCTATTTTAGTTTCTTTCTTTAGTTTGGATATGGTTTTAGTGTGTCTCTCAAAGGTTCATGTGATTGAGGGCTCAGTCCTCAATGTGACAGTGTAGAGATGATGTACTCTTCTAGAGTGGAATCCCATGGGAGGTCATTGGGGGCACTACCCCTGTAAGCAGTAAGGTATTTCCTGTGGGGCCCTGAGGTAGTTCTTGTGAGAGGGATATTATAAAACAAAGTCAGCTTGTTCCCTTCCTTCCTTCTGGTGTTCTTTTGAGGTCTGGGGCAAAATGTTCTGGTGTAGATATATTCTGGTTTTCTTCCCTCTCACATATGCTCTCACTATGGCAGAGCCATGCACCATGAGAACATCCAGTCAAGGGTGCTGTTGCCAGAGTGTGTGCTAAGCCATTTGAACTTTCAACCTCCAAAATTATTGGCTAAACAAATCTCTTTTCTTTAAAAGAACCTAGCCTTGGGTAGTTTAATACAGTAATGTAAGACAGACTTTTATTTTATATATATACATAATTTATATAAATATATAAATATAATATATATATTTAAATCCTACTTTTATAACTTAAATTCCCAGAATATGGCCCCTTTTCTACTATTATTAATCAAAGTTTCAAATGTAGTCTATATTCACTGACTTCCACATTCACTGTCAACTTCTTGTAGTCCAGTTTTCTTTTCTTTCTACTTAAGATAAATAGGTCTTATGACAATAGCCAAGAAAAATTAAAATCATGATATTATATATATTTAAATTTTCCATATTTTTTCTTTACACTATGGCTGTTCCTTCCCATTTTTTTCCCCTGGCTAACTCTCCAATACCCCTTCAGTGACAGAAAACCTTTTTCTCTACTCTGTCGTTTGTTTTATCTTATTCTACAGTTTCAACTTCTTTGCAAATGACTATTAACTAAGCCTCTTCAGCATGTTAGTTCCCTTGAGCTAAGCATTTAACTATTTAACTATTTGCTGACCATATTTAGGATTCCTTCATATACCTCAATCCCCACTACCCAGTACAAACACATCATATGTATCTTCTCAATGCAATCCCTCCTCCATGCCCCATAAGGTAGCATTATATTCCACTTGGTTATAAAGCTCAGAGCTTCTAAGAATATTCTTCTTAGCGTCTACATGCAGGACATCACTATACTATCAGTCAAATCTCAAAATGTTGAAAAAATTTTAGCTACACTATCCCAGTACTCTTATTTCCTCTTTTCACTCATTGCTATTTTGGGGGAAGATGTATCCTTACCATGTGGCCAATGTTATATTACACTGGAAAGCTGTTCTTTTCAGGTGATAAGCTATGCTTTCTCTCGCTAGCATTTCATTAATTTCTTGCTCTATAATTACTTTCTACAAATTAATACAAAAGAGAAATGCCTTCTACACTTCTTCCTCTGCTTGCTAACAAGTCACTTATTTTATAGCCAATTGCAATTTGCTCTGTTCCAGACAGTCAGATGACAAATGTTATTTCTACAGCTGTTTCCAGCTTCTAGAACAGCACATCTAACTTTTCCAAGTCCCACCTTCCTCATTCCTTCTGCAGTATCCATATTGCCAATTATACTAAGTTTCCTAAATTCCATGTCCTTCCATAACATGCATTTCCGTGTTGGTTATACAGAGTTCATGTTTGCTTCTTCAATAACTACTCCATCTTGCCTTCCAGTGTAAATAATATCTGTTGTGGTTTAGATACTTAGTTTCCCCAAAAAGCTCACGTGTGAGACAATGAAAGAATTTTCAGAGGTGAAATGATTTGGTTATGAGAAGTGTGACCTAATCAGTGGATTGATCATTGGTATTGATTAACTAGGCAGTAAATGTATGAATGTTGGGGGTACCTGGAAAAGCCACTGGAGGTGTGTCTTTGGGATTTATATTTTGTACTTGGTGAGTGGAGCTCTCTCTGTTTCCTGGTTGTCATATCCTAAGTTGCTTTCCTCCATCATGCCCTTCTTCTATGATGTTCTGCCTTGCATTGGGCCCATAACTTTGAAGTTGGCCAAATGCAAACTAAAACATTGTCAAAAATCATAGTTTGAATTTTTTCTCTTATAGTCTTAGAGATGATGCATTTCTATGTTATAATCTTGAACATCTATATGACCTATTCAGAATCTTCCTCATTTTTGAATTTCAAAATTTTGTTCCCAAGTACCTAATAGACACCTTTGTTTAAGTAGTTTTGCAGAAATTTAAACTTAACATATACAAAACCAATGCTATATTCTAGAAACACTCAGATACCCACTGATCATTGAGAAGTCCAGTGTTATTTGTAGTCTTACATCTTCGCTCATACTGTTCCCACAACTGGGTTCATCCTCTATCCTTTCTGCAGCTATCCTGCTTCTACTGGGATTCAAATTCCTTCTTCAAGTATCCACTACATGATCTTCTACCTACAAGTAATGCTTGTTTTGGGATGGCAACATGCATGCACCTCTTTCATTACATTTTCCTCTAATTTTGATCACAGCCATATATATTTTTTAATTCTTTCATGCAACATTGTAAGATCATCAAAGACCATGGCTCAGTTAATTTTACACACTATATAATACATAACACAGTGTCTTGTACAAATTGAGGTTTTAATAATTGTTGAAGAAAAACAGAAGTACTAGTTAACCCATTCACTCAGAGAAAAAAACATATTAAAATACATTGTACTAATTTCTATCTAGGAATACTACTTGAGCAAAGAGTAAGAAGAAAAGGAGAGCTATTTTCCTAGAAAAAAATTTGTGATCACATATTTTCTGACTTTTTTATGATTTTCAAACTTTGCTGCATTGGAGTGACATAAAACAGGTTATATAAAAATAAACCATGGAAAATCATTAGAAACAAATCTAAAATCTTAGTTCAAAACTCATCATTTCCACCCAAAATACATAATTATTTCCCTTATATGAAACATTGAAAACTGGCAGCCTTCCATCTGTCAGTTATATTCATAATTCATATTTAATATTGCTTCCATCATAAGCACCAACAAATTTTAAATCTTACAAAATAGTAATAATAATGAAAAGAGATTTTCTTTTGTGTATTTAGCAATTCAATGTGTATAATGTATGTCAATCTTTATATATATGTGTGTGTGTATATATATATATATACACACACATATATATATATATGTTACTCTTTTTGGTTATGTGAATTCTATTTTTTTCATAAAGTGGTTAGAAGGTCAGATATTTTCCATTAAGGGTAAAATTCTAAACCAGAATTCAGTTTTTCATAAAGAATAAGCCTATATGCTTTCTCAAAAAAGGTGAAGAAAGATGAAGCCCATGGTTTTTTTTTTTTTAATATTTTTTTTTATTAATGTGCTATTATTTTTTTTATATCTTTATTCATTTTATGTGGTGCTGAGGATCGAACCCAGTGCCTCACGTACGCGAGGCAAGCGCTCAACCGCTGAGCCATTACCCCAGCCCCGAAGCCCATGGTTTTGACCTTCAAGATTTGTAAGCCTCCTGTAACCTGAAGTTTGTTTTTTTTTAAATGGTGTAGTGATGGTGAAAAGTGAAGAGTATAGAACAAAACATAATCTGCCCTTTAAGCCTTGGATAGAAAGTAGGAGACAGATGGAAAACTTCATTGTGTGCTTTCTCTGCCACCTGTCACCATCTGAATGGTAGCCAGTATTTCTACCATACCTTATGAAGTTGCTTGATAGAAATATTGGCACTAGTAGGGGAACTACTTTTCTTGAAGTTAATGAATCTTATAGCTTGTATAAAAATAAAAATACAGGCTGCACTTGTAAGAAAAATCTGGCAATCTAACACTATTAATCAACAAAATACAAAGTTTATGATTTTTGTTAATACTAGAACATGATTTAGAATTTACAGAAGAAAATAACTGAGCTAATTATACAGTTAGTAAGTAGCCAAACCATACATAAGCCTTTATTTGTGAAAGACAACACTGATGGATGATGAAAAAAAACATTTAAAAATTGGACGTGAAGAATGAAAACGGTTAATTTATTTGTCAATACATACAGAAACACATAACATTCAATACAGTGTAGTGGCTACAAGGCTTGGAACATAATGGATAATTGGTTAAATAGGAAGAGATAAAGGAGAATACAGTACTTATGTTTCTAAGAAACATACAGTATGTACAGTAGAATTTAGCACTTGAAAATGTACCTATAGTTGAGCTCCCTAATTGGATCACTTGAAATTATTCTGTTCTCCCTATTAGATATCATCATTAAAGGCTTATAAATTACTTTAAGGTACACCTAACATTACTGCAAAGTCCAAAATAGATGATTAATAAAGTACATGTTTAATTAAGCTCTCATTTGCTTGGAAAATGACAGTGAAAGAAACAGCATTTTAGGAAAGATTTTAGGATGGGAGGATAGCAATAGGATTTGAGGAACTGTAGCATTGAGGTGTCATGTTGAGCTTATAAGATGCTTTAGAGAAAGAAATAGCTACACAAAATTAATATTGAAAAGTATCTGTGAAGACCTCAAGAACAAAGAAGCACACAAAAGGAAAAGATTGAGAAAGTGTAAGAGTTATGTTGGCTTGATGAAGATCAGGGTTGCATATAGCATGATCAAAATTCCAGAATAACTTTGAGGAACAGAATGATCTCCAAAGCCTATGACAGAGAAGAGAAAGAAAGCAATATTGAAAATTAACCAATGAAAAGCCAAGTTTATGATGATTAATAATGGAGGAAGTAAGTGCGT
>CM053406.1:34861281-34891957 GCA_028644305.1 Xerus rutilus
TTCACTTAGCATAATGTTCTCCAATTCCATCCATGTACCTGAAAATGCCATAATTTTATTCTCTTTTATTGCTGAATAATATTCCATTGTGTATATGTACCACAGTTTCTTTATCCATTCATCTATTGAAGGGCATCTGGGTTGCTTCCACAGTTTAGCAATTGTGAATTGTGCTGCTATAAACATTGAAATGGTTTCATCACTGCAGTATGCTGTTTTTAAGTCCTTTGGGTATAGACTGGGGAGTAGGATAGCTGGGTCAAATGGTGGTTCCATTCCAAGTTTTCTAAGGAATCACCATACTGCTTTCAAATTGATTGCACCAATTGGTCCCACCAGCAATGTATGAGTGTGCCTTTTCCCCCATATACTCGCCAACACTTATTGTTGCTTATATTTTGGATAGTTGCCATTCTGATTGCAGTGAGATGAAATCTCAGAGTAGTTTTGATTTGCATTTCTCTAATGGCTAGATGTTGAACATTTCTCCATATATTCTTTATTGATTGTATATCTTCTTCTGAGAGGTTTTTATTCAGCTCCTTAGCCCATTTAGTGATCGGGTTGTTTGATTTTTGTTAAGTTTTTTGAGTTCTTTATATATCCTGGAGATCAGTGCTCTATCTGATGTGCATGTGGCAAAAATTTACTCCCAGAATGCAGGCTCTATGTTCATCTCATTGATAGTTTCTTTTGCTGAGAAGAAGCTTTTTAGTTTAAATCCATCTCATTTCTTGATTCTTGCTTTTATTTCTTGTGCTTTTGGAATCTTGTTAAGGAATTCGGGGCCTAATCCAATACGATGAAGATTTGTGCCTACTTTCTCCTCAGTTAGCCGTAGGGTCTCTGGTCTAATCTCTAGGTCTTTGATCCACTTTGAGTTGAGTTTTGTGCATGGTGAGAAATAGGGGTTTAGTTTCATTTTGCTCTCCTTGGTTTTCAATCTGTAATTCCCTTTATCCTCCAAGATCTCTCTGAACATCCATGTTCCATCCTTTCATCTAGGCTAAGTATAACAGGTAAGATTCGGGGAAAATGTTTTCCATATTTTAGTATGTGGTATATGACAGAACACATCATATTGGAGAATCTTATTTTTGTCAAACTGAATACTATTTGGAATTTTTTATGCATTATTTACATGAAAATGACTTCTCTTTCCTTCTTTTTGAACTTCATAAAATTCCTATGTCAGATTTTTGGTCTCCTAATCAATGTTTTAATTTAAGAAAAATTTATTTTTCGTTTGTTTTGTTTAAATTTTCTGAGAGCATTACTTTGGTTGATTTTTAAAATGTGCTGTTGAGCTTCATAAAACAAGAGATCATAATATTTGAATTCTAGAATGCTTTTTCTAAAATTTTAGTAATTAAAAATGATAGATATTCTTATCACATTATTGTTTGTTTAGTAACATCATTCACTTTGCCAAGCTCTTGTATCACATATATTTTTCCTTATATGTCTTTCTTCAGTTCTAACTTCTTTCCCTTACCTGTGAATTTGTTTCTCATCTGTTGGTTAGTAGGTTTGGTATTTTTGTCTCATACTCTAGAAACTACATGATTTTGGTTGACTCTACATACTAATAAATCAGAAAACTTAATATAACTTTAAGCTCCAGAAGACCAAATGAAATCTTGGCACACATTTATCCCTTTTCTTGCATGAAGGGTGAAATAAATACCTTATTGCTCAGGAGGTAAAAATAACTAATTTGGAAAAAATGCTCAATTTGCCTATTTTCTTCCTACTCTCAACTGCATTTTCTATGGGTCAAATGTTTTAAAGTTTTGATTCCACTGATAAATATTCAGTAATTTTACAAATCCACTGCTAATTGCAGACATTAATAAAAACACATTTATATAATCTTATAATTAAATAAATCAAGTTTTTATTTAAACTATGGATTTGAAAGAATATGTAGGAATTTAGATATGAAGAGAAAAGATGCTCAGACAGAAGGTATTATTGCTTAAAAAAGACAAAGCAAAGGCATAGAAATATGCAAGTACATCTATGACTTAGATATTGAATAGTTCAATTTACTTCAGCAGTTACCTAGAGAAGAGTTATTAATAGGTTTTTCTTGCTTTTCTTAATCATATATTAATGCAACATTCTTCAGGTCTTTACTACACTAAGGAAAAGGTAAAAACTTATTATTTTGAGACTAATAAATATGTAAAATAATACCTAGTAAAATAATAAATCAGAGAACTGAATATAATTTTAAGCAATGTGAGGGTAATTTTAATTTATGGACCAATGCATCTCATTATATGAAAAAGAAGAAATTTGACAGAGCAACTACTGCCAAAGTTCAAAGTGATACTAAAACTATGTCTTTTTAAAACATATATTTGAATTCTGGGCTTTAATAATGTATTAAAAGAGGTTTTCTGAATTAGAATTGTCGAAAACTAAAACAATGACTGAAAATATATAAACAGCTTGTTCTGGGTGCCAATCATTTAACTGATATCAAATAGGTCTGTACAGAGCATCTTAGCTGCAAGAGGACCAGCTCCTAGGTGAGAATACTATAAAGCAAATTCTCTAATGCTCTAGTAACTAATATCAATATTGTCCAAATGATGCTGGATATTGTCAATTATTATATGACCATTATTTACCGAGTCATATAATATTTATATAATCATATGTATAATTATGAATTTATAATATCAAGTCATAATTATATAATATACTGAGTAAGATCTATTATATGGCTGCTATTTATTAGTATACAATGTGTGCATATTATTTACATTATATGATTATCATTTACCAAGACTTTAGCATTACTATGTCTTAAAGGCATTCACTCCCATTATTTGAAGGATTCAGTTGAAAGTATTAGAAATAATTTAAAAGAAAATCTCATATTTCTTTCTAAATGTTAAAGATCATTAACATAAAATTATGCTTAAACTAAAATCACAAATAATGACAAAGTATTCAAATTAATGTGTTAGGCAAGTCATTGTAAATTTCACTAGAAAACAGCATTGGGTTTAAAAAGTCATTTTATTTTACATTTACTTCTTAAAAGCAATATGTTCCCATGTATATTTCTCAAAGTTTATTAAAAATAGTCATATTCTATTCTTATTCAATAAACTGTAAGTCACACAAAATAGGATCAAACTAATACAAGATATTTCAGTAGAAGAGAGTCCATTACTGCAAGTAATTTTATGCATAATTAACACTATGTTTCAAGAATACCAATCATCTAAAGAAGAGTAAATATACCAAAGTGATATTTGGAAATGGTGAAATATTTGTATTCTTGGCACTATTTAAGCAGAACCCACAATTTTTTGGATCTTTTCCATTCAAATATTTTGTCAATGTAGACATATATCTAATAATTAATCATAGTTTTAAATATTAATAGCTATCCTTTCTTTTCACTCTTTGGAAGTGTCAGATTATGTGTCTAAATTCCAATTTTAAATATTTTACTGGTGAATTCTCCTGCTGCCACAAGGCTCTTACACATCACAAACACCCTGAAGAAGCCTACAATCATGAGAGCAGGTAGCACAGACTTAGACATTTCCAAGGTCTAATAGGTCGTCCTACCAAAACTTAATCAAATTAACTTAAAATAAATAGTTATCCTCTCTATTGCTGAACTCAATGTTGTAACATTACCTACCAAGTATCAAGTGCTCTGAAATGTCAACTAGTACTATTATCGTAGAATAGAACTATTTAGTGTTAGAAAAACAGCAATTTGTTAGGAAATATTTTAACGACCTGAAAAATCAAATCTATTTTAATTCTATAATATTTTCTGCATACCTACTATGTTTAAAGCTCTTTTAAAATATATCATCCAGAAAGGAGGAAATTATTCTGGAAGAACTCAGGTCATTTTGTTTGCAGAACTTTAGCAATCTTATTAGAGTGGCTGATTCTGTATAATAGCCAAGGAAAATTCAATAAATATGGGTCAGCATACAATATTCCATTGTTCTGGTCATATTTCCCAAAGTATCACTTTATAATAATATTCTAACTTATTATCCCCATATACTCAAGGGAGTAATGTATATTGGAGTGTCCATTCTAATATATTTTTTAGGAAAACAAAAAATATAGTAGAAATAAAGACATACATTTAATTAAATTTTGTGTAGGATAAAAATATAGTGTGGTATAATATAAACATTATATAGCTTAATATATAAGTATCACCCATTTGGGTGTTATAATTTTGATATGAGTTGTCTCCCAAAAGCTCATATGTAAGGCAATGCAAAAATGTTCAGAGGTGAAATAATTCAATTGTGAGTGCTCTAACTTCATCTAATGATTGGGTTAATCCTCTTGAATGAGTTAATTTTGTGTAGGCAAGGTAGGGTGTGGCTGGAGGAAGTAGATCACTGGGGGGATATTTTGGGGGTTTATATTTTGTTCCTGGTGAACAGAGCTCTTTTTCTGCTTCCCAGCTGCCATGTCCTAAGCTGTATCTCTCCACCATGGCCTTCCATTGTGATATTCTGCCTTCCCTCAGGAGCAGAGCTATGGAATTGACCAACCATGGACTGAACTTCTGAAACCATGAGCCAAAATACACTTTTCCTCCTCTAAGTTGTAATTGCCAGGTCTTTGGTATCAGCTCACTAAATTATTGGGATTGTTCAAAATAATTATCAATTAATTGGAATGGAATCAATTTGTATATAGAACATTTCATGTATATAATATATATACACATCACTAAATCATGGGAAACTTTGTTTATATCACCACAAATCCACAAGCAAACATGTCAATAAATATAAAAAAAAGTAAGAGTAATTTTTTTTTTTGCCACACTAAATTATGGGTTTAGGTGATAACAACAGTGGGCATCATATAGAAATCTAAATTTATACTGAAGAATGTTAGATATATGTATTTGCTAATACAACTCAATACCCTAAAAATAATACCACAACTAGACACTTTGCTACTCCCTGAGATACACTGCTTAATAGAAGTCAAGGACTGTACTAAATTTTGGACCCATATGACAATTTTACAAATAATTTACTATGAATATTCATATTTTATAAACCAGAAACTGAGTTGACATACAAAGTTAAACTAAGCCAACTCCAAGATAATAGCAACCTGAAATAATCAGAATTTAATCTAGTCTACTGTCATCTACAGATTGAGTTCTGGTCCCCATAATGTACTCCAGCGTTAACACAGAAACTGCCATCAAGGCAAAACTACCACAAGAGATTTTTGGTATTTTAACCATAATTTAAATAAATTATCCAAAAGCAAACCGACAGGCAAATGCTATATGATGTGTGAGAACCACTGTGTGGAAAACAACAATATAGAATTCTAATGCACAATGCATAATTGTTTTATGTTAATTAGTATAATTAATACTTAAATATTTACATCTCAGATGAGTCAACTAATCTTTAAATTATTTGTACTATATTATGTTGTTATACTGTTGTCAAGGCAGCAAATAAATATTTCTTGACTTTACTGATATCAAAAGAAAATAGAGTTTCTTTAATTTAGTATAATATAGATACCCTCAAAAACAGAAAGATGGCAAATTATGCAGCTAGGAGAATAATTTTTTTAAAATTAATTCACTCATATGTTCTTCAAAAGTTTGTTAAGCACATTTATGCACCAAGCACTGTACAAGGCAGGTAAATAAAAGTTAAGTTAAAAGGAAACTCTGCCCAAGAAATATAATTGAGAAAAATAAAAAGAACAATAAAATAAATGTTATTTAGTAAAACAAACAACAAAAATTCTATAGCAATATAGAGAAACTAAGTATATCTAGTGAAACTGTTTAGAAACAATTAACTTATTCCCCCAAATACTTACCAGTTCCCAAGGGACAAGAAATATTTAAACAGCATTCTTAAACTTCAGAAGAGATTGTGATGCTAACTCCTTAATTGTGTTATATGGATTTTTAATAAAGTTTATTATTTTGAAGCAATATTTGTCTTTTCATTCATTCAGAGAACATTTGTTGTGCTTTGATATGAGTCATATTACATGTATAATCAACATATTTAGCCTAGTTGCAAATATGTTTCCTGATCACATGTATTTGACCAATTCACTAATAGTACAAAGTTCACTATTTTTTAAATGGATATCATATCATAAATGTTAGATGTTAATCCCATATTTTGAGCCAGAGGCAAGATTGCCACCATGTCATCTAGCAATTCAAAATATAATATTTGAGGCATAAAGGTAAACTGGCCAATTAATTGTTAGTCACAGTGCAAAGCTCATTTTTATGGATCATTTTTATTTCCCCACCAGGTAAACTATGCCATTTAAATTCATCTTAAAAAGGTGTGACAGAAAATAACTGAATAAAAAAGCCATGATAATAAGAAACATGAATTGGGAGAAGTAATAATATGACTTAAATGAGAAAAATGTGATATGCATCCATGTAAATAATATTTTCTGATATTATATATGATGAGTGAAGTTTATGGAAAGAAAGAATACAATAACAACTCTAAAAACAACATGACATAATACCCCAAAGTGTTTACATGTGTTTTTAAGACCACTGGGAGGGGAGCCTACCATACAACAATCCTATAGGTGGGCCAGAGTGATTATATTACGGAACACTCTCTTAATTTCACATTCTTGAGACCTGGTGCATCCCCAAATCTGGGAAAATTTCTGGTTTGCAGAAGTACCTATATTCCCTAAGTAAATCTACCCTCAAGCTTGTTTCATACTCTAAATCTTTATATTTTGTTATTCACAATGATATAAAATCTAATTTTATTAAACAAGAAACAAACATACAATGAAACCACTAACAGAGGACTTGGTCAATTCCGAGGGTTGTGTTTCAATAGAGGGGAGCTATGCCTGAGTCTCAGCGACAGAAGTACTAGAGGTTCCCAGACACACATGAGGATGTTTTATCAATTATGCTTGCTGGAAGATAATGGTAGATTCTTTGTTTATGCCTGTGTGTGGGGGCATTGCAAAAGTGTTTCTAAATTATGATCATTGGTGATCATTTATGAAAAGAAAACTGGAATTAGGGAATATGTAAATATTTTGTTGTAAACAAAAACATTTGTCATCCCTATAGAATGATTTTTCAATGCATACTGGAGTATATTAAAGATAACAGTCAATTTAAACTTTAAAAAAGAAAAGTAGTCACTAAAATCGGACAGGCTATTTTTTACTATGAAATTCATAAAGCAAACTTAGATATATGCATATATGAAGAAAGGACATTTCTTTCAGAAAAAAAAAATCCCTTTTTCTGAAGGGATTGTTAGAGATGCCAGTCCTATATATTTTTATAATAGCCTTCCTGCTTTTCCTTCTGTGGTGGGAATCCATGCCATTGAGTTAAGCATGAAGTCACAAAAAATCCTCTAACTTTAAAATCTTTAGAAGTATAATGTTAATCCAGTGTCCAAACAATATGAAGCAGAATATCAGCTTGATTTAAATACAGACTCTAAAATTGAGAGGAACAGTTTACTGAGATGATTAAAAGTATGTGAATGAGTCAGTGAAAAAAAATTACAGTTAAGACACTCCTGGGAGAGATAGATGTAAGTTGGGTAGTTGAGGATTCCAGTACAGTAAGAGCATTCAGAAATGCATGAAGCAGACACATAAGGAAGAAACATATAAGATTTGCCAAGGATATGCCAATTAAAGGACCTTAATTTTTTTAAAAAATCACCCAGGAAAGTGCAGTGTAATCCAGAATATTCTATAATTGCAGTCAAACATTTTAAAAATTGACAAATATGATTTTAAAAATTTCTATAAAATTGTGTCACTGAAGATAGTGAAATACACTGTGATCTACCTCATGAAACAACAAGGGTTATCATCTACATGAATACCTTTATCTAGCATGGTATCTGGTTTATGAACTGTTTTCCATAAATCATTTGGGTAATATTCAAATGTACTGACTACCAAAATACAATGAGCAACTGTGATGATATCGTTACTTGGGATGTTTCTTTTCTTGTCTTTTTTTTTTCATAAAAAGAATCAAGATCAAATTAAAAATGACTAAAGCTCAAAATTTGATATGTAGACATTTTTCACTTTTGTTAAGGTACAGAAGAAAAGTGCTTCATGTGATTGATATTGGTCAATATAATATCATTAAAATCTCTTTTACTATTTTCTACAGTTATTTATCAGGCAGACTATATTATAGTGTTAATACTAAGGAAACCAGCTCTCTTCAAGATAAAGAAACATGGCATTAGTTAAAATTGTAAGTACTGGATATAACCTGGATTTGAAGTTTGATATTTTCAGATCATTCATGTCCAAGAGAAATTTCCTTTTGATAACAAATATGCTAGCAATCTAATCATGTCACCATCACATTAGATACCAGATCTTAGAATACACTGCTTGATTAGTAGTCCTGGTTTGACAGTGTTATCACATCCCGATATTAGTACATTTGCCTCATTTCTTACACAACCATGCATAGGTACACTTGTCTCATTTATTACACAATGTATGTATGAGTAACATTGATCATTAATGTTCATGTTTATTCATGATATGCAATGTGCTGTTCCAACAAAGCAATAACCTCTTCCTTATTATGATCTCAAATAGAAATGAATGAGGTTTTTATTCAACTTTTGTCAGTAATGCTTTAAACTGAGTAATCCAAAGTTTCCTTCTCACCTAAAATCTAAAGAATCTGCCCTATTTCTGGCTCCATAGGAAAATGGCTATGTCTTAATTTGAAGCTATTTTTATTTACCTTAATTGTACACTATATTTCAATAACTTTTCTTACAGTTAACTTTACAGCAGGTAAAATATTTCTTATGTTGAAGCTTGTGTTTTAGTCTCATGTTCTCATTTATCTTGAGATGAATGTAAATAATCTGTGCATCAGCAACTGTTTTATTCTTATTCACAAGTAGAATTGTTAGGTCTGTAGTTTAGGTGCAAAAAGAGCAGCAGGCTAAGGATGCCAAGCCAAAAAGTTAAATGCATAGTTTGCACTGGATTTATCTTTGTATTGGAGCAGATGTTGCAATAGTATCCACACCATAAAATAGTATTGATCTGCTGAATGCTTGCTTATGAGTTTATGATTCACTCAGAAGTCAAGCAATCCTTCTTCAAAATCATTTTGCAGTTTTACACATCTATTAAATGATCTTATTACCATCTTAAAAGTGGGTTCAACTTATTACTTTTTGGATTTCTCATTTTTCACTGTGCTCAAACCTACCACGTTGGTACTTTTTAAAAACTATAAAGTTGTACATGGCTATAATTTTCCCAGATATCATACTGTGTCCTTGTTGTAACTCTCAATATGGCCTTTCAGATACATGCTCCACTATTGTCAGAGGAACAACTTGGAGATGCTTGTAACCAGAAATTTCCAGATGGGAACCAAACATTTCTTTAGACCCCTCCGCATGTTGCCCACAATCTAATGCCTTGTCATTTCAGTGTGCTTACTTGGATTTACCTATCAGTTTGGGATGGCCAGGATTTGCTTTAAAATTCTCTAAAGACTAAATAATAAAATTAGGGTATTTTCATAATTAATATTTTGAATTACCCTTTATAGTTAGCCACCAGAGAACACCACCACCACAGGGGATATTTTGGAGCCTGTGATTGTCTCTTTAATACCCTCATAAAATAGCAAACAACCACAGTTTTATCCTGGGTCTCTCAATGAAAATAACCTATTAAAGCAATAGAACTTTTTTCCTCTTCTGTTACTTCCTTTTCCAAAATCAGACATTGGATGTCACTGATAATCTCATTGGTGGAAGAATGGAAGAACAAATAGTGTTCCTGCATCATGTGACCCTTTCACCTACTAGATTAGCAATATATACAATTCTATCCATCATATAATTGTCACAATCCATGGGGAAAATAATTAAAGAACTCTTAAAAGACAGTCAAGCTTTAGGAAAATATTAAATTAATCCTAAAACTGTAGCCAAATATTCTACATTTAACATCTACACAGACGTAAACAATTACACAAAAGAGCTTTATTTTATGACAGAGCTCATCTAAAACTTAAACCAATACATGTATCATATGCTTATAATATTGTCTTAAAGAGATATTCCATTATTACTGTATTTTCTAGATCCTACAATCATTACCACCTATTATATCTTCTTTTTCTTTTTTTCCATGTATTTAGGCCAAAAGCTACTTATATCTCTATAGGAAGAGTATATGTAAGTATCTTATATAAAGAAGAACTATTTATTTTGAATGTATATTATGTGTGGAGAGGCATCACCAGAAATTTTAGAAAAAAAAGTGTCCATTCAACAATTATGCAAGTCCTTGTACTTGGCCTCATTTTTTAGAATGAAAAAAAAATGATATTCAGAGGTGTTAAATGATTTGTTTTAATAACCAATCAGTGACAGAATTGGGATCCTAACACAGATATGTCCAATTCCAAAGCCTGTACATTTTCCTCTCAGGATTTGGCATTTCATTTAAAACTTACTTTAAATAGAATTCTCTAATGGCCTTGCTCTATGGAATGACAGTTTAACAGGTTAATGGACATATGTTCCTTTATTCACCTATTCAACAATATTATTTGTACTTATTACTCTATTCTTTCTATTAGGTCCAATGAACACAAAAGATAAATGAATCTGTCTCTGCCCTTTAAGCCAATTGCTGTGGGATCACTGGGAGATATATAAGTTGGTCTTAGAATAAGGGAAAAGTTCACAGAAGAGCTGATCTTTCAAGTGGGTCACATGGAATAAAGTATGTATTGATGGGTGCTGTTGGCTTTAAGGCTTAATGTGTAATCTTGGAAAACATCATATCTTTTTTTTCAGGGAAGTTTTAGAGCCCTTAAATTCAAAATAATAACCTTAGTGATTAAAAGGGCATATTTATTCAGGAATACACATTTTCAGTGTTCCTCTATGTCATATCATTCACATTTTCCCATGCATAAAATTAGCCTTGAATTTTTTTACATGTAGCCTAAAAATTACAACTAATGATATTTGTTGATAAAATACAACCAAACATAAAACATAATTTTGAAAGCTCAAATGTTAGTGGGAATCTGTGGGAAAAAATCATTACACAGAAATACTTTGTTTGAAGTAATTCTCTCACTTTCATAAAGAATAAAGCAATACACTTTTAGCTCCAAATTGAGAACATTTGGTTAAATCAACTAAGAATATAAACCAACTACTTAGTGATCACTTGATAAGTTTTCATTTATATCCTCACCTTTGTAGCACATGCATGAAAGGACATGAAAAACCAATATTGTATAACTATATATGCCCAGAGCAGTAAAATATCTTTCCAAGGTTTTAAGAATGACAGTAATTATGTTGATATGATTTGAAAAATATTGTGTTGTTACAATTATTTTTATTGGCAGAGTAGAGCACAAGTTATAGATAAAAACAGCTTTATGTTTGCTAATAATCTTCTTGCAAACACTACTGAATTTTAAAATTATCACTCACAATAATGGGTAATTAACCTTCCCTGAATAATCCCTGTGCTAGAATTCCTACTAACAGGAATTGTCGGAGCTGACTAGAATTTGAACACTAAAATGTATCTAACACTAAAATACATCTTAAAATATTTAAATTGTTTTCTTAATCATACCAAAAAGCTAATTTGTGGGTCAACATATTTAAAAGAAACTGTTAATGCAATTCCACTTCAATTATGTTTCTATGTCAAACATTAACCCCACACAAACACACACTTTGTATAACTCTTCCCAGGGGAGGTACAAGGGTGGTATGTAAATCTTGGAACAAAAAGCATCCAAATCAAATATGGACTAACATACGAATAGGCTAGTTATTTTGTATTTTATCTTGTGCTTGTGACTTTATTCTGTAGATATATAAATTAGATATGAAAGTACAAGTCTGTTTTAATTTAAAATCTCTTGTACTTGTGAAAGCACACACTAAACTAAGAACCATTGCTGACAGCCAACTTTGACCCTGTCCTTGTGATCTTGGCAACATAATTTGCACCCTGTAGAAATGAAGATAACTTTTTTCCTATGACAAGACTGTGTTCGACACTGGTTAATTAGCACACAGATGGCAGGGAAGCTGCCCATTTTACCCCCTACTATACAAACCGCACATTTATATGCAGCACATATTGCAAAGTGGAATATTTGCACCAGTCATATGGTAGTAATCAGGTCTTCACTTTTGAAAGTTAGAATAAAAGAGAAGGTAATGATTATGAACTTCAAAGTACAGTGCACTCAAATAATTGGACAAGCTTCATTGAGAAAAGACGAGGCACAATTTATTGTGCTGTTCTTATACTTTAATTCTTAATTCTTGCAAAAGGGAATGTACATGTAAAATTTATCTAAGGTATTCCTGAATTGGTGCCAACTTAAATATCGGAATAAGTTAAAGGAAAAGTAGAGAAATATCATATATAATTGTGTAAGAATGCATGTTAAGGGTTTTGTTTGAATACAAGTGTCCCATGATAAATTGATAGCACTTCAAAATTTGAGGCTTCACTTGAACAACTGACATTGAACAAAACAGCTGGAGTTCCTTGCCTAGAGTGGTCTATTCCCTGTTCCTTACTCTATCCAAAACTTAGACAGGATTACCTCTCAAACTGATGAACAGCTATGAAATGTTTAAATATTTATAGTTTTATAACAAATATTCCTGAGTTTAAGGAAATGACTATATGTATGTCTTCAGAAAGGTTCTCCAGAGCATAAGGCTGCCTTAAGCAAAGGAAAGTAATAAGATGGTAGTGAGTATTTGTTGACAATTTTTTTTTATAACTAACCTTATTTCACTGTCATCTGGATGTGGATAACCAAAACTTGACCAAACTGATGTAAAATACACAACATTCAAGTCTGGGTTCTTAGTGAACAAGGCTCTTCCTTGTTTTTAGCTATTATTATTATTAACTAATTATTTTTAGCTAATATTCTTCTATCTTTACATTTTTAAATTAGTGAAAAAAGATTACAGAATGCCAAACAATAACCTTTATATACTTTTTAAAAAGGTTATTAGCTCAAGTATCTGTTTCTTCTTGAAGACATATTTATTTGTTTAACCAAGTTCATAAAGAATATTCTCCAGTATTATGGAATATATTTTGGTGCACTGTGCTAACATAAGACCTCGGCAATTTAGTCTAATTGAACTCTTGTTTGTTGATTACACACAAAGCAACAGGTTAATTTTCACATTATCTATATCCAAGTCACTTCATTCAAAGTGCTATATCCAGATAGTGGTACTCCATATTTTAAAACTTCAAAAATGTTACACTATTAAGAAAAGCATATTCCTTATGTAAAAATGCACATTAATAACTCCCAAATACACTTATATTTTGCTTCTAAAAGGCCGTTCTGTATATTTTCCAAGGCAGCCTTTTGAGGCTCCATTTATCTTCCTGCTTCCCTGGCAATGAAAATTTTCACTTGGAAGATGTCAAACAAGAAAGGAAGCATCATATAATTTAGGAGTGAGAATGAATATGAGCCTGAGCACTGGTCACCCTTGAAGCAGAAAACTTAATGTGCATTCTAGACAAGAAATCTACTACAGAGGACAAGGACATGGGACTGCAGCCAGGTGTTACATTCACCTTTGATGATTTTTTTAAAAAGATTACACTATACTGAACCATTTGGAAGAAAATATAATATTAATGGAATGGATTTGCTTTTCCTAAATTAAAGATCATAATGACTATATCTAGACATTTTTTGAGGAGAGATATTATCACTGTCCCTAATTGTACAGAAGCTAAGTCCATCATCTAATTAAAATTTTAATGGGGGATGCTGAAAAAGTAAATCTAAATATTGCATATTGATGAAATAAATTATGGGACACCTCGATTCAATATTATAAAGGAATGTTGTTTCAAATTTATGTCTAAGTAAAAGAAATAGATTATAAAATAACAAAGGATTTAGAAAGGGGATACACTTCTAAAGATGTAGAAAGCTGCAAAAGTGTCTCTGCCACCAAAAAATTAAAATAAGTCAGTTAATCTACAAAATGACAGATCCCCTCAAACCCTTTGTATAGGTTAAGTTGTAATGCAGCCAAACAACCTGAATCACAAAGAGCGGCAAACCCCTCCAGAGAGATACAGATCACACAAACTGTTCTGACTACTTAACCATCAAAGTACATGGTCCTATATAAAATCTCCAGATAGAGCCAGTAGGCTGGATGGGATGGGCCGCTATAGGGCACAGGAACAAAATGTGCAACATCTTGGACTCTTTCAATGTATGTTAACTATTGCTGTATTATAATTAAAATTTTGCAGACATATTATAAAAGGTCATCAAGTACAGTATTTTCAGTTATACTTATTTAGATAAGACATGTTTTCATTTGTTCAAGATAGACTTTTGTTATTATTGGTGAATGAGAATGAGATAGTATTTCAAAGAGATCTGAAAACATTAAGATGAAAATCTCAAATCAGGGACTCAGATGTATAATCATTCAGTTTGCTGGAAAATGTTATCGTTGTAGAGTTCATTTTTAATGATAAATACATAGAAATTGTCATTAAAGACTGAAAATTTTTAATGCAAATAAAAATGAAAATTATATCTTGGAGAAAATAAAGAATATTGATATTTAATAAGCAAACCTAGAAACTGCAAATTTTAAGTAGGGAAAGGAGACTAGGCCCTTGGGCAGCATTTAGATTACAGCAAGAAATTATGAGTGAGGAGAAATGGAGATGAACAATTTGAACCTACACACACAATAACAAAAGAATACTAGCAGTGTAAAGTTATTTCTAAAAGGAGTAATTAACTTGTATAAACCAAAGCTCACAGCTTCTTGAGAACACACAGAAATTAACTTTCCATTGAGAAATATAATTAAAAAGAGAAAAAAATGTCAAAATGCATTCTACTGTAAAATAAATAAATACTTATAATTTACAAAAATAAAAATAAAAATCTAAAAATACAGAAAGATGAAAAAAAAGTGGAAAGACCTTTTTTAATCCAAGTCTCACCTGTGTCAGTGACTTCACAGGATTTAGACAAATCTCTCAACTCTTTAAGATTCAATTTACTCACATGCAAATGGGTTTCCAGCATTTGCATGTGGAGATCTTGAATCAAATGTGGAAAAAGTTAAGTGTGTGTGAGAACATTTGTTATCTTTTTGGCAAGAGACTGAACAGTAGGAGAAATTTAGCACTGAATTTATTTCTTCTTGCAGATATCCAAACTTTTATCTTTTTTATTGAGTTAATTAGGTTTAAGAAAATAAGTTGTAGATTGGACTTGTAGCTCAGTGGTAGAGCACTTGCCTGGCATGAGTGAGGCACTGGGTTCAATCCTAGCACCACATAAAAACAAATAAATGCATTGAATCCATATACAACTAAAATATACTTAAAAAAGAAAATAAGTTGTTACATTTAAATTTGACAAAGTAATCATTAGAATGGGTGTAGTGTATAGAAGTTGATGTAGTTTTAATGAGATCTCAAAATATTGCACATAACTGAAACAGTTGATTTGCTCTAAAGTCTATGAAATAAAGACCCTGCTGTTGGTAGAGACTGATCTATGTTTAAAAATGTTCTTAAAGACAGGTAAAAAGGTTATTTAAGGCATATAATAAAAGCATTTATTATCTAATAATCATAAATTTATTTTACATTCAATATTCATTTGACAATAAGGATGAATTTTTTAAAAAATTATATCACTGTACTTTTTACATATGAATTTAAAATGCAAAAATCCAATAATAAGACCAATATTGTGAATCTTTCATCTCTAATTTTACAGCCTTGCTCAATGGACATCTCTTACCAAATTTGTTTCAATATTATATAAGCAGTTCAAATAAAATATATAGAGAATTAAATCCAAGAATTCTTCCTTCTTATACACCAGTTTATTCTATTTCAGGATGTGGCATAAGGCCTTACTAAAAATTTGAAAGTTTTTAATGCTTTTTCTTTCTATTAGATATAGTAAAATGGTAAGTTTATTGGTTAAACCTTGTAAATTGTTCTAGTAATCATGCATGCAGAAATAAAAGCAGATAATATGTTATGAAAATCTTAATATCTAAGTCATTTATGACCTATAACATATAGGATATAAAATGAAATAGGAATATTTATTAACTCCAAAGAGATCAGGAAAGAGACAGGATAATATTTTTTTTAATTCAGAGGGGTATAGTGAAAATCATATACTAATAAATATAGTATAAAATAAATACATCAATTAAAGGTAAATATAGCAAAACTCTAATTAAAAAGCAGATGTTGTCAGAGTAGGTAAATAAGCAAGATACAACTGGTTGCTGCCAAAACAAGAAGCTCATTGAATATAAAGAAATATATATGTTGACAGGAAAGGAGAAAAGGTATAGTATGAAAATCCTAAACTTAAAATTCAGACAAAAATATTATGGAAGAATAAGGAATAATAAAAATAGGGACAATTAACTGGGAAGATACAACAATCCTAAACGTGTAAGAACCCAATAACAGAGCTTCAAAATGGATAAGCAATACTGTCAGAAGTAATGAAAGAAATGGAAAGAAAATTGGAATATAGTAAAATCCTTCTTTCAGCAAATGAACATATAGATTAAAAAAATAAATATGTATATACTAGACATAAGCAACATTATAATCTTGACCTAATTAACTTATTGAGCACTACAAGGAAGCAACAGGATGCCCATTCTTCTCAAGCATAGAGAAATGTTTACTAAAATAGAACACATGCCTGGCCCTAAAATAATTAGCAATAATTTTCCAAATACTGATATCTTACAGAATGTATTTATTAATCAAAATAGCACTTAAGAAGAAATCACTAACAATAAGGTATCCATAAACCATCATATAATTTGTAAATAACGAACTGCTAAATAATCTTCAAACAAAGAAGTAATCGCAAGGAAAAATTTTAAAATATTTTAAATTGAATAATCATAAAAATTAACCATATTGATGATTATGGCATGCTATGAAGTAAATGCTTAAAGAGAATTTATGATTTTAAATGCCTATATTAGAAAAAAAGAAAAAAATTAAAGACGATGACCAATTTTACACTTTAAGAATAAAGGAAAAGTGCTGAGTAGATCGAAGTAAGTGGAGAAAAAGAAATGATTAAGAATAAAAATAAATGAAATATAACACAAACAACAGAGAAAATTAACAGCAAAAACTGCTTTGGAAACATAAATAAATTTGATAAACTCTTTCAAAAAGTAAGAACAAAGCAAAAGAAAGAAACAAATCAATAGAAAGGGAGAAATACTACTTTAGATCATACAGATATGAAAAGGGTAATCAAAGGATATTACTAAAGAGTTTAGGCCAGTGATTTTGAAAAGCTAGATAAAATGGATGGTTACCTGGGTTAAACACACACAGACAAACAAATTACCAAAACTGGGAAAAAGTCATAAAATCTCACCATCCCTATATTTATTATGGAAATGATTTATAACCAAATACCTTTACATCAAGTAAACTGAGGCATAAATTCTTTCTCTTGCAAATTCTATGGAACACAAAAGGGGAAAATACCATTCTTAAACACATTCTTTCAGAAATCAGAATAGGTGGACTGCCAATTGACAGTGATACCATAATTCATTAAAACAATACAAAAACACTACAGACAAATGTCTCTTATGAACATACACACACACGCAAATATATTCTACTGTCAAGTAGAATGCAGCAATATTCTAAAAAATCTCATCAAAGCTAATTATCCTATAAATGCAAAGTTGATTCAAAATTCAAAAATTTGTAATTTTCCAAAATAGCCAAAGGAAGGATAAGAACGATATCATCTTTCTACACGAAGAAAACCTTTTAACAAAACTCAGATCATGTGCCAAAAATTCTCAGCAAACTCAAATGAATGTATGTGAAGTATTTCAATTTTATAAAGACATCTAGAAAGGAACTGGCTAACTTCATACCTAATGGAGAAAGACTGAATGCATTCCTGAACCAAGATAGAGATGTTTGCTCTCATGATATCCATTCAATAAGATGGTGGAGATCTTACCCATAATAGTAAGTTAAAGCATTAAAATGTATAAAGAGTGGAAAAGAATATATAAAGCTTGCTATTACACGATGGCTTATCCATCTCTGTAAAGAAGTTTAAGCACTAAAAAGATAATAACTATAATTAATAAGTAAAATGACAAGGCTGCAGAATATATGGTTGAAGCCTGGTGTGGTGGCTCACACCTGTAATCCCAGTACTTTGGCAGGCTGATATAGGAGAATGACGAGTTCAAAGCCAGCCTCAGCAACGGTGAGGTGCTAAGCAACTCAGTGAGACCCTGTCTCTAAATAAAGTACAAAATAGGGCTGAGGATGTAGCTCAGTGGTCAAGTGCCCCTGAGTTCAATCCCCAGTACCAAAAAAATAAAAAAGAATATATGACTGTAAATATATTTCTATAAATTAGCAACATATGCTTTTAAACTATAAATAATATCATCCATAATAGCTCCCAAAATGTTGTATATTTATAAATCATCAAAAGACAAGCAAGAACTATAGCCAGAAAACTACAAAACTTACTGACAGAAAGTTTAAAAGACATAAATAAATGAAGATCAATACCATGTTCATGGACAGGGAGATTAATCTTTGTGTACTATATGCAATACAAATGAGAAACTAAAGCCTTTTGTAAATAAGAAAGCTGATGATAAAATTCATATTAAAAATTGAAGGGTCTTAAGTAGCTAAAATAATTTTGAAGGAGAAAAAATTAGATTCCATATTCTTCCTGATTTTAGCACAGTCATACATTACAAATACAATGCTAATATAAAACACTGGCATAAAAATCAAAAGAAGATCAATGGAAAATAACATATGGTCCAGAAGTACTCCTACACTTATATGGTCAATGATTAAAACAAAAAACAAAACAAAACAAAACGAAAAACCTCAAGATATTCCAATGAGAATAGTTTTTCTTCCAATGAATTGTGCTGGAACAAATAAATACCCATATGGAAAATATAAAATATTCAACCTCTAAATATTCCATATAGAAAATACATTATAGACATAAACTTATAGTTAAAACCTATAACATGCCTAGAATAAACACACAAGAGGAAATGTTTAAGTCCTGGTGATAGGCAAATATTCCTAAAAATGATACTAAAAACACTGATCATGAAAGAAAGGAAATGATAAGTTAGACTACAAGAAACCCTATAGGTGAAAACTATAAATACATGTGACATAACACAGCCATACGAACACACACACACACACAGAGAGAGAAGTATTATCATTTTATACACTTTATTGAGAATGTCCAAGGAAATGCATTATAGTTTCTATTCCTCCAAAATTTACAAAATCATTCATTTATATAATTATTTTATCAAATCAACAACATTTCAAGTGCTTTTGGCTTTCAATCAACTTGAGGAAATTTTATATACACTTTAAAAACAGACATAAAAACAATGACAATAGCTGATGAGGTTATGGAACTACAGGGATTCATTGCTGACAGGAGTGCAAAACAGTACAGCCACTTTGAAAGAGAGTTTGGCAGTTTCTCATAAAAACTAAACATATTTTTATCATGTAATCCAGAAATCAGGCTATTTACCCAAAAGAACCGAAAATCTATATCCATAAAACCTGCACACATGCTTATGGAAGCTCCAGTCACAAATTCCAGAACACAGAATCAACCAAACCGTTCTTCAATAAGTAGATGGCTAGCCAGGCGCGGTGGCGCAGGCCTGTAATCCCAGCACTTAGGGAGGCTGAGACAGGAGAATCGCGAGTTCAAAGCCAGCCTCAGCAATGGCGAGGCGCTAAGCAACTCAGTGAGACCCTGTCTCTACATAAAACACAAAGTAGGGCTAGGGCTATGGCTCAGTGGTCGAGTGTCCCTCCAGTACCAAAAAAAAAAAAAAAAAATGGATGGTTACATAAACTGGGGTACTTCCAAGCAATGAATATTATATGGGGCTAAAAAGAAATGAGCTATGAAGTCATGGCAAGATCTTGTGTAGCTTTTGCTAATTGAAGGAAGCCAATCTGAAAAGCCTAGATGATTCCAACTACAGCTAGCTTATGATATTTTGAAAAAGGTAAAACTATGGAAACAATCCAAACATCAATGGTTGCCAATGTTTAGGGAGAAAAGAAAGATGAACAGGCAGAACTCAGGGAATTTTTAGGGCAGTGAAACAATTCTGCATGAATATTACAGAATGGTGGATAAATATATATTTTTCAAAACCCATAGAATGCACAACACCAAACAGAAGCCCTGATGTAAACTATGGACTTCTGCTTCATCCATGGTAGCAGAAATACCATTTTGTTCAAGGATGACTATGGTGGGAGCCTATTCATGTGGAGAGAAAAAGTGTGTATGGGAATTCTCTGTACTCTGCTTGGTTTTTTTATTGGTCCTTTTTGGTTATACATGACAGTAGATTCTGTTTTGATATAATTATACAAGCATGGAACATATTCTAATTAAGACCCCAGTCTTGAGGATATACATGATGGTGAGATTCACTGTGGTGTGTTCATATATGTTTTGCTGTGACTGTACAAATGCTCTAAAAATTTACATACATTTTTAAATGACTAGAAACATTGACAACATATTATCTAACAAAGGATGGAGCGGAGTTGGCATGGAAGGAGGTGGCAGAAATGAACTTTTCATGAATACCTTAGTTTCACATATAATTTTCCCTGTCTGACACCCTGTCATCTTAAAAGATGGATATTTTCTGGTTAAATTTTACACTGAATCACTTACCACTGTATATGCTTATTAACAATCTGGGTATATGCTTATTAACAATTTGCAACTCCCACAAATTATTGCCATACTAATGACATGCAAAGCAAGAGGACATTTTAAAATGTCAATTATTGAGCCACCATAAAAAGAACTTATTCTTCTGACAAATGTCTTTAGAAAACAAACTGCTAATTTTTACTATATGACAAAAAATTTGAGTATGTTGAAAACAGTTCTACAGGATGCTAAGATTCAGAAAGAATAAGAAATTGAGTTACTTATTCATATAGGCTGTCTACCTTATGCCAAACATCTGCTTTGGAGTCTGAAGTCCTCAGTTTTCATCTGAAGGTTAAAACCATTTAACATACTTGGTAATATTTGCTTTCTGCTTTATAATATACAAAATGCTTTAGATACCTCATCTAATTTGAACCACAGAATAACCCTGTAATATCTAATAATTAAGCCTATTTTCTAAGAAAAGAATTAAAGTTTTGAAAGAATAGGTGGGTCTGGTAATTCAAAATTACTCATCAGAGAAGGGCTCCGTGAAGGAAAGGCCACCCACAGTGCAAGCCACCAAAGGCCCACAGGTCAAGATCTCCGTTGTTTACCATGTCCACAAAAGAACAATTTTAAGTGTTTGTGTGCTCCTGCAGGCAGTTTTGGAACAAAGAGACAATAGTTAATACACTTCACATAATTACTGCTTTTAGAAACCCTGCCCTCTCATCCTCATTGTTTTTAGAAAAAGGAAGGCTCTCTAAAAGATAATATAGCCATCCAAGTACCAATGTCTAGAACATGAAGGCTCATTGTGTCCCTGACATTGTGCTTCACTACATCAGATTTTGGAGAATAATGATGTAAAGCTTTCTTCACAGAAGAAAAGGGGAATAATTACCACAAAAAAGGACCAGCGTACTTGTTTCTGGCATTTCTCCATTATTAATTTGTCCCAGGACAGCTTTGCATCAAATGTGTTTCATTTTTTAACAGGAATAACCACTTTGCACAGTTAGCAATAGCTTATGCAATATTAGGTAGTTATAAGAATCTTGGTCCAAAATGGGATTCTATTTCCCTGAATTTCTACTTACTTAAATTATCAAGGGACAGAGCTGGTTCCGTAGCACAAATCCTGTAAAAATTATTCTTTTTTTCCCCACAGAAAAATCATGTCACATGTATTATTTATTATACTCTTCTAAATAATTACCTGGTTTGTTACTTCAGTGCTTTCTGATAGCATGAAATATATTATTGTTGTTTTTCTCCTTCATTTGAGCAGTTTTAATGCAAATTTCAAAAATTATAGGAGGTGTATGCTTTAAAATAATGTTGGGACCAACATTTAGATCAATGATGAATTAGGAAATTTGATGTTTATTTGAAATGTTTTCCAAATTATTATAAATCCGGCAGGAATAATACTTTTTCATATTTGTTCAGAGATCTTTTTAAGTAGGTATGTTTCCCCTAATCAAGCTGGTATGGGAGGAATCAAGACAAGCTTAAGAGATTTTTCTATAACTGTTAAATATTTAATTATATTGAACATGGTATTTAAGTATAGATTTTGATGACTTTGAGAAAGCCATTAAAAGGCTGGAAACACAGCTATAAATTCTATCAAATTATTGACCAATAGGCTCAACAGCATATAAGAGATTCACAGAATTCTCTGGGGTAACAGTTTCCAGAAAAACAATAAACTATAGTAGGTATCTCAAATGCATAAAAACTGCTACTTAGGAAATAATTTATTACAAGCACAATGCAAAAGGTGGTGTATGCAAATAAATAAAAATTCACATGAAATAAGTTCCTCTTGATAATTTTCTTAATGCTTTAACTTTACGGGCACTACAGACCTTATTTATTCAATCAAACATTAATCTATGTGCTACCATGAAGGTATTTTGCAGCTGTGAATTAAGTCCATAATCAGTTAACATTGAGTAACAGAGGCTATTCTAGATAATCTGGGTGCACCTAATTCAATCAACGGAAAGGAAGAGCTGAAGCTTCTCTGAGAAAAGAAGAAATTCTCTTTATGAATAGCAGCTTCTCCAGAGTCTGAAATTTCTAGTCTGCTGTTTCTATAGCCTACCCCACATATTTCTGATCTGCTTTGTCAGTCTCCACAATCAGATGATAGAATTCCTTGAAATAAATCTGTGAATATATATCTCTGGCTGATAATGTTTCTCTCATTTAACCTTGATACAAGGCTATAGGATCAAATTCAGGTAAAGTATAGATTCAACAAATTTTAACAGTTTTTTACACCTAAGCTCTGGGATGGTGGGGGGTATTTTTATCTTCTGCAATGGTTGTATATTTTTTGTATATAATTTAAAAGAAGGTGAAAACTAAAGTTATCAACTCTGGTGGGGAGACAAGGAAGCCAAGCTATCTTGGTTTCATGATACAGGGACAGGCAATCATATGTAACTTCATTCTGAGAGTTTCAGGTCAAAGGATATTCTTATTAAATGACATCTCCCTTAAGAAAAGGAAATGGCTGAAGTGATTTAGTCAAGGATATGTGGATAGTCCTTGACAGAGCAAGAATTCAAAATGGTTTTAAAAAAAATTCTTAGGCAGGCCAAGAGGAGAAAGATGGTTTGGGCAGAGAAAATCTGAACATGATAGGGAGACTTGTATGGGGCATAAGTGACTTCTGGTGCATGTACTGTGGGTAGCAAATTGGAACAACAATGAATGAAAGCCAAAGGGATGGCTAATAGAAAATGGAACTAAGTGCTTTGGAATGAAAAGGTATGTTTTTTGAAAAGTTACCTTCAAACTTCAGGTGGGAAGGGTGTTAAAAACGCAGTTTCCTGTGCTCTCCCTTTAGAAATTCTGATTCATGTGTCTGGAGTAGGGCCCAAAAATCCTCAGATTTTAACAAAATGCCATTGATGATTCTGGTGCAAGATGCTCAATGAAAAAATCACAGTTTGATAGTCTCTGCTTTAATTTCTGACTAAACATCTCAGGGAAAACATGATATTTCTCTTATTTCTTGAAATGTTCACTCATATTCATTATCCTTGACCATTATTTTTACATTCCTTCACTTTTCTAAAAACATATTTTTGGTCTCTCCATAAACTTCTCTCTCTACTCATTTGGACTATGGGATTTGCAACAAACAAAAGAGCTATGGAATGAAGAAAACCCTTAATGAAGTGACACAATGGCTTTACCTTCCCATAAATTTAAAACAGCCCAACATTAGAGAGTCAGAATACAGAGGACACATTACAGAGGACACATTCACAAATCATGTTGGCTTCTGAATCATCTTTGAATGATGAGTAGATATAAAAACACAGAAGATAGGTTAGAAAGTCACCTTTAATCCATCCGCGTTGGGTTTGCAAGCTTTATTAGGAACATTAGCTAAAGCTAAAGCTAATGCTATTACAAAGATTATACAAAGACTCCAATAAAGGAAACAAAGGAATACAATTCTGCAAGTTATTATAGTCATCTAACAAACATACATGGAAAAATAGAGAATAAATAAATCCCACAAACAGTTCTGCAAGAGTATTATATCAACTGTAAAACTTCAGAGCTCAATTTCAGTAATAACAATAACAACAATTAAAATACACACACACACACAAAACCCCTCAGTACTTTTCTCACTGGTTAAATGCTTTTTTCCCCCTTAACATATCCTATAAGGATTCTAAAAATCAGCATCTTTAATATTGAACAGAAAAATTTAGTATGCATAGCCTCTGGCTATTGGCACTAATGCTTATATATTTCATACTGTTTCCCCAGAGAGGCAAACACTTCTTTTTATAAAGTCTCCTTACACTTTCTACCTACCTATTTAAAAATACAGTGGATGGAAATTCTCCACAAGAGGGATATTAACATCACAAAAATCATTTTTTGTTATTGTTTTGCATAGTAAGTTCAGTAAAGTAATACTGTTCAGGATAGAAAACACATGTTTTTGTTTGTTTGTTTGTTTTGGTACCAGGGATTGAACTCAGGGGTACTTGACCACTGAGAAACATTCCCAGTCCTATTTTGTGTTTTATGTAGAGACAGGGTCTCTGAGTTGCTTAGCACCTCACCATTGCTGAGGCTGGCTTTGAACTCATGATTCTCCTGTCTCAGCCTCCCAAAGTGCTGGGATTACAGGCTTGTGCCACTGTGATCGGCTTTACATGGGTTTTTATCTGATATATTTTCTAAACATAGGTCCATAATTTCATAAAGTCCACAATGCTAAATTTGACAAGGATTTCATAGGTCTTAATAATTGTATCATATTTTTCTGTAGGTCTGTATTTACTTAACAGTAAAAATGAAAGATAATTTCATCAAAATGTCATTTTACTCCCTCCGCCCATTTTCACATCCAATTGTCAGTCGTTCCTAAGCTCCCTCATAGTTCCCTCACCCATCTCCATTGTGGCCCTGACAATACCTCACAGACATTCTGGTGCCATACATTCCCAGTTTTCTTTTGCTGATCTTCTACTCTACCTATTTTGGATCACAAGCAAATGCTTTATGTAATTGTAGTAAGTTTTCCTTGTCTCTAAACAGAACATTCTAATTCAAAATAAAACATTAACCATTTGCATTTTCATATGTTGGGTTTGTTTCTATTATTGTTTATTATATAGAGTTCATTTTTCTTAGTACATAGAGGGTATTCTTTATATTGCCATTTATTTTTATGTTCCAATATGGTTTTTCTGATAAGGTCCCTAAGGTTTCGTATCTGACACACAGTATTTCTATGACTTCCATAATTTAAAGAATTCCCCAAAGAATCAGAGCTTATCATTTTAAACAGCATTCTGTGAAAATGAAAAGTGTTTTGTTTTAGATACAGTACTAATGAAATGAATAATTAACTTGCACAAAGCTGTTGTTAAGGTAATGATATTTCCGAGACTTCTGTGAAGTGACTTAAGTTGAAGATATTAAATGCAGTAGCACTGCCATGAATTTCATTGTCTGAAGTCAAATGATCCCAGAATAAAACAAATACAGATATATTTTACATTGAAATTGTTATATTAGAAACTAATAAACATATACAGTGAATGAAGTATTTCAAGATAGAGGAATTAGTGTTTCATAAATGAAGAAAATGTTTTCATTTGTTCTTCCAACCAATGATAGAAATAGATGTACATTGTACAATAATTAATTCAATTTTATACTAATTAATTCCCTTGTTCCCAGTCTATTGCTTCAACCATTAAACTCCATGGTTAACAGTTCTTGAAATATGTAAGATAATTATGCAAGTCTGTATTTGACAAGATTTTCCTTAGGTTGTCCTCATTTAATTTGGAGGGTGAACACATTTTTTTTTTTATTTTTAGTTTTTTAATCTTAGATGTTTTCCAAAATTTAAAGAACATCTATTTGGACTGTTAAAACAAAGACCTGTATTTGTTGTTTTGCCCAACAGAATTAAATCAATCAACAATGAAACTGGGTAATTTTATGGTGAATTCAACACTTTAGGTGGACAACCAGAGGTCACAGATAGTGAGAGACACTCAACTCTGTACCTAGATGTCAGCTGTGGAAGATGAAGCAAATCTGATCTTGATGTCAGAAATGACATAAAAACAATACAAGTGTGGTAGAATAAAAACATAGGGAGTGTCTAGAAATCATACATTATTTAGGAGATTTGCTAGACTAGGAGAAAATTAAATGTAGAGAAATGGTTGAAAAGACTATGAGATCACCCCAGTGTTCCAGGTATGGATATAACATCTAGTTTGTTGAAGGGCTAACAGATAGTAAAGAGGAGAAAATAAACAGAAAACTGAAAGGAGGTAAACATTTTGAGACCAGGATGTTTGGCATATTTCTGAAAAAGCAGTGAAGTTTGAGGAGTTATGTTCCTTTTAAAATTCATAATAAAAAAGTGCCTTTTTTGCATAATTTGAACATTAAAAGATAAAAGACAATGACTTTTCATTATTCTGTGAGCATCTGGCTATTTCCTACAGTCTGATGAGCTCTTCCTTTTCTTGTTTTGATGATCTGTCAGGATATGCATTAGGCCAAAGTACAAATAAAGTCATTATCAATCTGTATGTGTGGTGGCAGATGTCTCTATTCATCACTATTTCTACAGTTTTAAATGACAATCAAACATGGATTTTTTAAAAACATCTTCTGTACTGAAGGTGACAGTGTAAAATTTCAATTTCCAAAAAGTAACAGGATTTTCTAATGAAGTACATGAAACTGCAAATGAAATAATCTACCACGTTCTGATATTTTATAGTTATATAGAAGAGGTTGTAGGATATGAGATTTCCTAGATGAAACTCAGCATCTCAATTAATTAGGAAGAATATAAAATAAACTCTTGAAAACTTTTGAAAGGTATTACATCATAGTAGTTGTTGAAGAAAAAAGAGGCAATGGTTAAGAAAAGGAAGTTTAGCAGGAAAGTTCAATAAAATCAATATGAAAAGTAATAAAGATTTATCAATTCGTAAACATAAACTTATATCTGAAGAAAATAATAAGACTATTTTGAATGAATACAACAGTTAATTCTGTCACACAAGAAATACATATTCAAGGATTAACATGCTTGATACAGAGACTAGTCTCAGTTTCATAATTATATACTGATATTTCTGAAGCTTGTTCAACATACATGGTGTCAATCTATTGCTATATTTTATTTGGAATAAAAATATATGATAAAATATAAAAGTACTAAATTAGTAATACAATGTATTTGTATGTTTATTTGACACACATCATGGGATTATAAATGCTATTTCTAAACTCATGCTTTGCTTATAATTGCAAGTCTGACATTTTTATTTCCTGTTTCCATTACCATACCCACATTCAGCTTTTATGTAAAAACCTGCAAAAATGATATCTCTGATTGCTTAACCCTAATGTGAGAAGCTCATCCAAATATATGCCTTGACCCTTGCTCTGGAGTAGATACCTGTGACTCTGACACTATATTTACTAAAGTCAGACAAAGGTCATAAATAAGTAGACTAGCACTAAGATAAAATAATGATCATTAATTATTCATAATGACAGTGTTTTAAACAGTATCTGCAGTTATATACTAAGTCATTATTATAATGCTTCGTTAGATAATTAGATCTATATCTTAGATTTATGTAAATATTCACAGAGACATACATATATTGTGGATCCCTACCTACCTATCTACCTACATACTTGTATTTACCAATCATTCATTTGTCTATGAAAGACGAAAAATCCACCTGGAAAAAAATCATATACAGAGAAGTGAGAAATTTATTCAGAGTTTGTGGCTCTCAGCACTGTACAATATTTAAATCTCTTGTTCTTCTAAATCAAGTGGTGTGTCAAGCTCTGAGGAAAAATAAAAGTTCAGTTACTGCCAAAATTAGACATAGTTAATTATTAAGAATGACAACCAACGTCTTCAAGTGTCATCCATTATTTAAGAAGTTTTCCAAATGAGGAGCGCTTTGATTCTAATAGAAAACTTCTTTGATGTTTGCACACTGCTTCAGAGAAAAGCAGCCAATATAACAATTGCAGTAACAATTCCCCTCGGAAAGCCATCCCATGGATAAAAGACCCAATATCCAGGGCCTGCCCATTGGTAATGGCTGGAGTGGTGAAAGTATCCCTTGTGTACCATCCTGCTGCCTTAAGGTCCCTCTGCTGTGCATTCACTGTCTTTGTAAGTCCTTATTCCTCGCCCTTTCCCCCCAATAGTAATCCTGTAACTTCCTCATTTTTGATTTAAACTTTAATTACCAAAGTCATTAAAAATGCATAGACCTTTACATTTCTGTCAATTGTTTTTGCCTTCGTAATTTGATTCTACAACTTGGAAACAGGTGCTATATAACATGTTAAGACATTAACTGACTTGTTCAATGTCATTATATTTGAGATCACTTCTTTCTGATTCCAAATCCCTCAGTGCTCCCACATGGATTGCTGAACAAAATGTTCAGTTTCAAGTGAAACAATAAAAATCTGTCTAGCTTGTGCAGACAGACTTTTCCCCAACTCCTGATACATCTAGGTCTGTGACTCATTGATCTTTACTGAGTTGGGCTTACAGATAATGAAAGTTGTGCTTAGACTGAATAATTTGGTAGGAATCTTACATATGTCCTGGGAGTTTAGTACCTTAATTCCTTTTTTAGCTTTGAATTCCTGGATCATCTTCATATTTGCAAGTCAATAATATTATGGTCTTCTAATTTTAATCATATTGTAGTACTTGTAGTGTATACAAATGCATTGGGACAATGGTTAAAATATGCACTGTTTTGTGACCGATATCTGAGGTAAATGCACATACTCTCATCAAGAAAGATACCACATCCAGTACAGGTTATTCAGAGATTTGGGGTTTATACTATATTTGAAAACCTGAATTCACTCTTTCTATTCTAGTCAGGATTGGATCTCTACTTTGCTGAGCACATTGTGCTCAAAATATATCCTGAATCTAAACCGTCAAGTTATATGGAAAGGAAGGAGTCCAGAGCCATACTACCCAGGTCTAAATCCTATTTCTCTAGTTGACTAGCTTTGTGACCGTGGAGAAACTATACATCACACTGTTTCTCATTTTCTCATTCATTGCACGGAGTCTTTGCTAGTATCTGCTTAATAAGAATGATGTGATGATTAAAAGGTTAATGTATGGGCTGGGGATATACCTCAGTTGGTAGAGTGCTTGCCTTGCATACACAAGACACTGGGTTCAATTCCCAGCACCACGAAGAAAAAAAAAGTTAATATATGTCTAAGTCTACGTGGGCTACTACAACAAAATAGCTGGCTGCTTTTATAAACAAAGTAATTTTTATGTCCCAGTTCTAGAGGCTGAAAAGTCGAAGTAGAAAATGCTGGCAAACTTGAAATTAGGTAAGGGCCCTCTTACTGTTTCATAGATGGAACTCTCTCATTGCATCCTCACATGATAAAAGAGATGAACATGAGCTCCTTGGAGACTCTATAAAAGGGCATTAATTCCATTCTATGGATTATTTCCAGATGACTTAATGACTTCTCAAAAGGGCCAATCTTGAAAGTTAGGATTGCAACATAATTTGAGGTTAAAAAACATTCAAACAGCAATGTATGTAAAATATTTAAAATCATGCCTGCTATGTGAAGATCTCTAAAAGAATCAACTTATTATTATATTCCTCATTTTCTCAGTTAAAATGAAATATTGCATCATACTACTGTGATGTATGTTACCTGGTGATAACAGGCTGATTCCATGCCTCTTTATTTTAATGAGAAGCTCTCAAAATCAGTATCTAAGAAACAAACAAAAAATTCCAGTGGTAGTCATTTCCATGACTATTTCTAGAGTATACCAGAAAGATCAGTCTTAAGCAAGTCAGGATGAATTAAGGGCTGCTATCCTCTAAAGTCACAAACATTCAGTTTATTCTTAGCAGTTTCTACTTTTACCCAATGTGGAAATGTCTGAAACTTACATGTGAACATTTCCTATTTGAGGGGTTACTTCTATCTAAGCTATCTGAATTCATTTATCTCTAAACATCAGAATTTTTTTATATATTTTTTTCATATTAAACATCTTTATATGCACTTTCAATGAACAGTATATATATATATACACATATATATATATATATATATTTTTTATCAACCATCTTTACTATACCCATTTCCCTTTCCTGCCCCCCCGCCTCCCCCATGTCGCATCCAGTGTTTCTCTATTTCTCTTATGTTTCCCATTCCCACCTC